>MU863881.1:41975-462219 GCA_033296885.1 Triangularia verruculosa
AGGTCCCCGATGCCGCATCCCAGATCTTGATGGTCTTGTCGGTCGAGCCCGATGCCACGCGCTGGCCGTCCGGCGAGAACGCGACCGACCAGACCCTGTAGCTATGGCCCTCTAACGTCTGTGTGCAGATCCCCGATGCCGCATCCCAGATCTTGATGGTCTTGTCGTCCGAGCCCGATGCCACGCGCTGGCCGTCCGGCGAGAACGCGACCGACCGGACCCAGTCGCTATGGCCCTCTAACGTCTGTGTACAGGCATTCCATTGCATTTCTACAACTGGTCCCGTACTAAGCCATCCAGGCTTTTCTTCCTTGAAGATTTTCTTTACTAAGCTGCCAGTTGGTGCAAATACAAGGGCTGATGCATACGCTTGAAGAGGGGCTTGCTCTATTATCCATCTGTAGGCTAGAGCAAACCGGTGTGCATCGCGAACAAAACTTGTTAACTGCCCCCGATTCTCGCGTCCCTGTAGTAATTTTAGTCTAGTTTTCCAGTATTTAATAGTTCAGTGCTTACTAGCAGGCCCTCGAGCCGCCCTATAGCAATGACTCCACCCGACATTATACGGAGAAGACTCAGAGCTTCAAGCCAGTAAAGGTAGCTCCGACGCAGAAACCTGTCAATGGACTCGACCTCATCGCGGGTGGGGTCGCATTCACTCAGATGGTCAATCCAATATACACACGAATACCGCGCTGCAGCTAGCGGATCTGGATTGGGCTGCTTAACTTGGTCGATGGGGAATCCAGGAGCGCTGAGGCCGTAGATGTCACGACGCAGTGTATTGGCCATGATTTGTAGAGATCGCGAGAAGATGGAGTGGTGTGTATTTTGTACCCCAGAAGGGAAGATCTCCTGAGATGCCTCTTGCACTAAGAAGTCCTTGGCGGACTGATGCACGAAGGCGATGGTGTGTTCACGGAGAGTGAGAAACGAACCGCAGAGCCCTACAATCTCCGCTAGAGCTTCGTAATTGCGAGAGATACCAAGGGGTACATCGACCAAAGCCGTCAGTTCGTCCAACGTAATCGGCCGGCGCACAACTGAGATAACAGCTAGGATAATTTTGCAGAGCTCGGCATCCTCGGAATCGCAGATCTGTTTCATCATCCGCCGATAGAGCGCGTTGAGCCCGGGTGGGAACGCCGTCAGCTTTCTTTGAGCCTTCCAACCTGGGACCTTAGCGAGTTCTTGACAGACTAGGGCCACCCAGAGGAAAGTGTCGTATGCGTTCGACGACAAGTAGGCCCGGACAGCGTCTCGCGTGTCGTTATCATACTGGTTTTGTTTCGCTAACAAATCGACTTTGGACTGGATATAATTGGCAACAGCCGCAGACACGGATTCTTCGTTCAACTCAAGACATAGTCTTACTTTCTGTGTCGCATCGAGAAGATCCTTCTCGATATTCGGCCAGTTGCGACTGGATACGATCCACTTAATATTCGAGTATGTCGATGACGTCTTGGCGATAAAGTTGAGGAGTCGGCTCAAATCTCCGGTACACTCGTCGAGCGCGTCAATGACCAGGTAGGTGCTTTGAAGGTACGGATCCTCGAGAATGCTGGTGAAGATCTTCGACAGCGCCTCCCAAGCATTTGCATCCTCGAAGAGTTGCTTCCCCGCCTGATCGTACCTTTGCCGTACGTGCGAGATGAGCGATGGCTGGTGGCTGACAAGAAGGAATATCAGGCCGCGAAGGACAGCCGTAGCGTTATTTATACGCGCATCAGTAGCTTGGCAGAAGAAGAACGAGACAATCGTAGTGTTAGGGATCGACTTTGTCAACTCGTCGATGATTCCGCAGAGCAGCATCGTCTTGCCCTTGCCGGGGTCGCCCTTGATCCAGAGCAACCGGCTGTCTTGGTTGTTGCGCCATTGCCTGAAATCGTCGTTGTCGAGGACCCAGCAGTACGAGCCTGTCAGAAGGCCGCCTTTGGCGTGCTCGATACGGCTCTTATCGTCATGCGGATCGGTTATTCGGAGACCTTGCAGACAGGCATAGTCCTGGGGATCCGTTATATGCTGGCTGATCTTCTGAAGAACGCCTAATTGTTGTCGAGAGACTTCGATATGTTCCTGCACCTTGGCAAGCAAGTTGTTAAGGGCTATGCGTGATTCCTCTGCTCTCCCAGCAAGATCCCTCAACACCTGAAGACGGCTAGCAGACATAGTCGTCTCAAACCTCGAAACTAGCGCCGCGTCGGTATCCTTGATGTACTGCAGCTTCTGATCCCAGCCGTCGTAGTTGATGGCTCCTCGGAAGAAGTTCTTGGTTTGAGTGCGGTAGAACCGAATGACGCTCTGTACTTGAAAGTCGATGATGAGTTTATATAAGTCAACAAGACGCTCAGTAAGGTCGTCCTTCAAGTCGGGCTTCGTGTCTTGAGGTAACAACAACGACTCCATTGCGGCGAAGTAACGCATCTGTGACGTGACGTAGGTAAACCCATTCCGGTTCGCTTCTTCAGCGGCGGCGGGGTTCTTCAGGAGGGGGAGTACGAGGGACACGCCTGCTATGACGATGGAGGCGTATGGTAGGTCCTTGACGGCGTCCTTGACATGGCCCTCGACCCACCCCACAGCTCCGGCGACCTTTGCCACGACATCCTGAAGGACAATCTCGTGTCCCAGTAGTGTTGTGCTAACCTTTTTGTCTTCCATATGCTTCAGACCAAGTTCCGTTATCTCTTTCAACTTCTCTCGGCGTGCGATCGGATCGTTCTGGGGGACTTGATTCGCAATCTTAACATCTTCCGTCTGGTTCGACGCTAGCTGGGATATAGATGGGACTATATTCTTCTACATTAGCGCGAGCGAAATAGTTTAAGCCGGGTTAAAGGCATACCTCTAATAAGCACCCTAGATAAAAGCTGCTCATACTCAGTGACTCGATCGGGCTTTTCTTCCTTGAGAGTATCGTAGGCTCTATCCCAAAGAGAGGTATACGCAACCAAGTTCTCTCCGATCTCTACTGCTTGGCCATCTATTGCCGTTTGAGGTGCCCTTGCGGCCTTATCGCTGGTGTTGCTCAGAACGGGCAATGTTGTGCTTGAAGGGGTAGGCGGTACTGCTGGAGCGGGGGGTTGAGGGGCATTTATCGTCGATTGCGGGAGTGAAGGGGTTACTGTGGTCGATGAAGCGGCTTGCTCAGGGCGAAGAACGGAAACTAGAGCCTGTCAGCAGGGGAAGGAGGGTTCACCGCTGATCCGTACCTTCTGATGAATTCGCTGAGGCGATGCTGCCATGTATTTCCGGACCGTCCTGTGCCTTCGACTTCTCCCGACTCTCTTTTTTCCATCTGAACAATCTAAACCTCTTCCTTAGACTGCCAGCCATGACCTTCTCGTGCACTCTCGATTAGGGACGTATCTGTCGCAGTTGTGTTAAAGATAGTTGACGAGATCGACGATGGATTTTCTGAGCGGTTGCCGCGGAGTTGAAGCCTAACGACATGATGTGGCTGGCTCACGCGCCAATAGAAACTTCCCAAGACGTTTTTGGTGCCGCCATCTGCAGGCAGAACTTTGGAAGGCATCCTCGATAATCGATACATAAGCAACCGCATGAAATCACTTCTAATCTCCCTTGCGATCGTCTTAAATAGGCTCCTCAAGAAAGACACCTTGAGATACGCAGTTGGAATAATGTTAAAAGGTAAGCGCAGTTATACCAAGGCCACCAAGTCCGTCAGAAGAGGATCTGCTATGCGGGGCCGAAAGGGAAGCGTAGTGGCCCGTGCTGTGGCGTCCCTGAAACAGCACGGGCAGACGCAGACACAATAAACGAGCCAATAAACAAGAGGTATCACGATAAGGAGATTCCTGTAGGTGACCAATTAGAAGGGGACCGATGGACCGATGGGTAGAGGTCGGTCCAACGGTCCACGACAACCAATTACAAGGGGACCGATGGACCGACGAGATAGGAACGGTCCAACGGTCTAGGAGAGACTGAGGTCTATATATATGGAGGAACTAGGTAGTTGTAGATAGTTCCGCAGTATGCAATTCACATCGTGAGTTCTTAGGACCAAGCGCTTACGAGAGACAATTAGTGACCTTTGTTGTGTACCTTTTGGCTACACCGAACCGTTATTCAGAAGCAGCCTTCAACCCAGTATCCCTTTCAGAGGTTCTGATCAGGGGTTCGTCACATGCCGGTCCTACTGATGCTATTTACATAGGAAAAACCATGCCCTGAGGCCGGGTGAAAATCCTATATTGGTAACAAATAGGAAACTATTCTAAAGAAAGTAGCCAGTTGGTTGCGAGATAAGAGAAAGGCCCTGTATAAGGCCTTGAGGACTAGTTGTCCTCGACTTTAGCTCTAGCCGCCTCTTCCACCTCTTCCTCTCCTGCCAATACGGCCTCTTGCTCTAGTTCCAGCTTCCTCGCCAGACTGTACTCTACCACGCGGCCGGAATCCATTAGCCAGCCTAGGACCTTTCCCAATAGCCTTTGGTTCCGGGACCCTATACCTTGAAGTACGAGGCTGAGATCTCAGTGCGTGCGGATACTGTTTCTTAGCCAGGATCTAAGCTTCGGTGGTACTGGGCACTATATGACGAGGTGCTTAACTATTTCACGGCCCTCTCCGCAGGTGCAGTGGGGAGTGGCCAGGCCTGGGACCTGCTGCTTAAATATGTAGTCCCGTAGACTTATTGCTCCTGTACGAGCCTAGACCAGTAAAGAGCTCTGAGCTTTGGTTAAATCCTTCTGTTTCTCCAGGGCCCTGTCTGTGAAAAGTATCTCTGGCGGTCCTTCGTCTACTATCCTAGCAGGTCGGCCTTCGACCTGCTTTCTCCAGCGGTTTTCCTATGCCTGGTACAGTGCCTCTTCTGCCATGGGTACCGGGCTCTCTTCTGGGCTTTCTCCCAGACTCTCTTCCTGGGACCCTCCCTGGGACCCTCCCTGGGACTCTCCCTGGGACTCTCCCTGGGTCTCTCCCTGGCTCTCACTTTAGCTCCGGTGCTAGCTGATCCACTAGTTGATAGTGATGGCGGCTCTCGATGACTGTGGGTTCCTGTGGGTGGATGGGTCTTCGGCCTAGCCTCCGTCTTTAGAAGCGTCGGTATATCCTATTGCAGGCTTCCTGGACGAGCTGTCCTAGTGGGTGCTTTGATGCATCTGGTCCTTGCCCACTATGCAGGGACGGGTTCCGTAGCCGAGCTTTAAAGTCTGCTAGTCTCTTGTTGAGGTATAGGTCCAGTTAGTGGCACCCAAGTTTCGGTTTCCAAGTTTCTGATCGGTGTGGCCTTGTATGCTCCGGCCACTATCCTGAGGTTCCTTGTCTAGGCCTTCGCTAGCCTCTTCGCCAGACCCTGTGGTTGACCCCCAGTTGGTGTGAGTGTGTGGTAGTTGGTAGCTCCGTATGCTATAGCGCTTCTGATGCACTTGGTGTATACCTCCCGCGCTCTAATAAAGTCTGGGGCCCAGGTCTTAGCTGCAATCCTGGATAGTGCGTAGTCCCGAGTCCTCAGCTTTTCAGCTACCTTCGCCTCATGCGCTCTCCAGTTCAGTCTCCAGTCTAGCCATATACCTAAGAATCTGGCATAAGGCTGTGGTTTAATTTCTGTACTGTCTCGGCTCGCTGGCTAGGCTAGGTGTGGTGGCTCGGTCCACTGAGCTCGGCCCTTGTTAAAGTGTATCAGTTCGCTCTTCGCTGAGTTGAATTCCATGCCGTGGGCTGTAGCCCACTGTAGGCAGGTTAACCAAGCCTCCTCGAGCTGCCGGCAGTTAGTGCTGAAGTGTTTTCCAAAGGCTAGTATATTCGTATCGTCGGCGAATCCTACCAAGCTTATACCTGGGTGTCTGTAACGCTGGCCCTTGGCTAGGTAGCACTAGGATCGCAACGTCAGGGGGGTTTGATCAAGGAGTCGTCACAATCACGATAATAGGATCTCTATGGTAAAAGGTATGTAAGAAGAACAATTGGAACGTGGCCTCCTTCTGCTCGAAGGAAGGCCCCAGGGCTATTTATAAGCATCGCAACTACCGCAACTGGAAGGGGTCTGCGTTTTCCTTTGACGGCCAGCTACAAAGGCGATCACCGGATCTATCGTTGTAACGGTCACGGCCTCTCGCCGGATCCGTCGTTATGATAATCACGGCCTCAGCGCGCCTACCGCGCGCCGGCCACTGAGCCTTATGCTGGACGTCGTCCTCGTGTTACAGTGTCTGTCCTTGAGCTTCTTGTATGAGGCGATGTACAAGATGAAGAGGACTGGTGAGAGGGGGGAGCCCTGTGGGACTCCAGCCCGGATGCTGATTTTCTGTGTCTTCTGGCCGTCAAAGGAGAGTGTAGCTTTTCGGCCTGTGAGCCAGTTCCTCACCCAGTATACGAGCCACTGTGGGAAGCCCTGGTTCCGGAGGGTTGCGAGTAGTCAGATGTAATTTACTCTGTCGAAGGCACTTGTGAGATCCAGCTGTAGTAGTGTGGTTGTGGCTCGCTGTCTCCAGGCCTCTCTGACCTAGGCCGTTACTAGTCTTATTGCCAGCTCAGTGGACCTGTGCTCTCTATTGCCCATCTGCTCCTCTGGCAGTAGTCCATATGCCTTGGCTGCTTCCGTTATCCGTTTCGTGATCACTGCCTCGATAACCCTCCCAATAGTGGGCAGTAGTGATATTGGCCTGTATCCTCCCGGAGTCGTAGTCTGCTGGCATTTTCCTGGGCTTGGGTAAGACTATGGCTATAGCCTCCTTGAACCTCTCGGGGTACCACTCTAGTTCGAAACACCTCTGCACCAGTACTGCCAGGATTTCGCACAGTGGGTCGCCGCAGGCCTTTAAGAAGCCGATAGGTAGGTGGTCGTTGCCGGGTGCTTTCCATGGCGAGGCTCTTGGTATGGCTAGTTTAATATCGCCAGGCCGTACCCTCTTGTCTATCTGGAAGAGTGGCTCCCAGGGCGTGGATAGGGTGGGGTCTTGGATGTCTGACAGGTTGGCTGGTGGGTCTGGGAAGAATCGGTTGGTGTCACAAGCGTGGAGAAGCGCGAGGGTGGCATGGGCTAAACGAGAGATAAGGAACACGATAAGGATCTAGGATTTAGAATGTAGATCTAGGGGATCTAGGATTTAGAACGTAGATCTAGGGATCTACGTGTTGAAGGATAGATCCAGTGAGAAGGGAAGTCTTGGCAGGAGATATATATATACGGAGGAACTAGATAGCTCGTAGATAGTTCCGCAGTATGCAATCACAGCTTGTATTCACGGTATCTTGTGTTTACATTGAGACATCTTGTTGTGCACTGTTTAGCTGCACTGAACCAACTGTCAGAAGTAGCCTTCAACCGAGTATCCCTTTCAGAGGTTCTGTACAGGGGTTCGTCACAGTTGGCGAGGGCCGTGGCTTTTTGGTCGTGGGTAGTCAACAGTGTACCGGCTTGGTCTTTGAAGGTAGATATCCAGGGAGGGTCGGTTGGTTTGAAGCTCTTGCAACGAGCTCACCGTTCCAGCTTCCACAGTAGTGTAGTGTCGTGTGTGGCTTCCTGTAGTGTAGTCCTCCAGGTTTTGGTCTTCGCTTCCTTGACTGCCTTTGACAGACTCCTGTACCTGCGGCTGAGTTGGGCCTTATTGTACTCCGTGGGTGCGCTCTTTAGGATCCTCTCGGCCTGTCTCGCCTCTGCAGCTCTCTTTTGGATCTCAGAGTTCCACCATAGTGCTTGGAATCCGCTGCTAGTCTTCCTTCTGGGGTGTGCTGACATCTGCTATTCTCGTGAGCTCTACTATTAGCCAGTCGAAGGCCCTGTCCAAGCCCTGGGTAGTTTGAATACTATTGTGTAGGTGTGGGTGGCTAGTCTGATCGAGGCCAATAGCTATAGGTAGGAGCTCGGCTTCGGCTTTTACTCTCTTCTTGTCCATCTTCTTCCAATCCCACCCTGTGGGCTGTGGCGGTGGCTGTGGTCGTGTGATGTAGGTCTCGATGACCTGGGGGTAGTGGTCGGATCTTCCTTTCTCTTCTATGCCGTAGTAAGTGTATTGAATGTCTCCCGAGGTCCATATCAGGTCCAGTGTAGAAGTCTACCTCTCTGGGCTCCCTGTGGTTCCCTAGTTATCGTGCCTCGAGGGGTGACCAGATCGAGCTCCCAGTGTATGGCCAGTTGAAGTAGAGCTTCAGAATCCGGCTCGTATCTGTCAAACTGGTCCCACAGTGGGTGGTGTAGGTTGAAGTCTCCGGCGAGGACCACTGGGTCGACTGGCCTGGGCTGATCCAATAGGCTCTTCGGCAGAGTCTTGTCTGTGGGGGGTTGTATATCGACCAGACCTCCAGGCTCCCTTCGTTTGTACCTAAGAACCACACCTTGCACTAGTCCCTCATAGCCTCGTCTGCGCTTTTTATAATTACCCTATATCTTGAACGTTATAAACCGATTTTAAATCAACTTGTGGTCTGAATATTATTTTCGAATCAAAGCTGAAAATAAACGTGGTGGAGAGAGGGGTGGGGTGCCGACTCATTAACCACACACCCTGCAAGCGAGTCCGAAAACGGCAAAAAATTTCCCTCGACACAACAATACACAATGGCCAGGAGGGCCACAACCAGATCCGCCCAATACTCTTCCCTATCTCTCTAGCGTCCTTCCTTAACTGTGCAATATCTGACTCCAACTTCTCCAGATCAGCCGCAATTATCTTCGGATCGTCATCACTGGCGTTGTGGTGCTGGTAATAGCTGAGCTCGATTGCGGTTAGGCGTTCTTCAATGTTGGCGATACCCGTCTCAAGTTGAACTATGGGCGTGTCCAACCGGTTTCCGACCCGTCTCAGCGTGGTCCGGTTCTCTCCGGGCTGGTTTCTGCAATGAGCATTTGCATTCACGTTTATCCAGTGTAAGGACTACTCACCTCAGAGGTCATATCTCGTAAAGTTACCTTGCCCATTTTCTGAAAATAAGATACTACTGGAAGTTAGCTAGGGAACCCCACAGGTAAGACCTTGCGTTTCAACGACTCTCGTTAGGTGTTCATAACCTATGTCCGAAGTGCGGGTCCTCGGCCCTGCACAAAGGCGTGCCTATAAGATAGGACTAGGGTATTGAGCAAGGAAGAGGACGACGAAGCAACTGCCACTTCTCGAGATCCCGGGACGCGTGCCCAACCAGGTCCACAGAGGAGCCATGAGCGGATGAACCTCTGGACGCCATCCAAAATCCACAATTTGGCCTCGCTCGCAGAACGAGACGAGCTGAAGGCTTCTACGCCAACCCCTCCAAGCCGTATTCCGCCGAGTTCGGAGGACCATAAGAGTTGTACCCATCCACAAAGTATGGAGGAAGAACTTACTTTTCAACTTCCGAAAACAAGGAGAAAGAAGGGTAAAGGAAGACGCCGAAATTGTTTCAGAACTAAAGATACCGCAATTAGCCGAATAATGTCGCGCATGACTGTGGTGAGGGCGTTTTACCGTAAAGGCCGCTTGTGAGCACTGTGATGATGTTGTCTGAGAGGCGAGGGTAGGTGGCTAGTGGGAAAAAGTCTTCGGTAGAAATGGGCAGAGATGTTTTTCGACATGAAATTCCCTTGGTGGAAGACGAAGTGTGCAGGGGGAAAAGGACAGACTTCAGCTGAGAAGTGGTCAAGAACATCTAAGGAGCAACCTGGTGCTGATGGGTGGGGAGGCTTAATTGGCGGAGGAAGATGAGAAGCGGCAACGCCAACTTGAGCGACAAAAAAGAGCTTCGCAAAGTCGCAAAGAAAATTGATCGAGGCAATGAAGTTTGGTGCGAGTGATGAGTTGCTAAAGGAAGAGTCTTACATACCTACATTAGGTGATGGTGAATGATGACAAAAAGCTTGCTGGCTTGAGGAGTGGTGTTGATGGGAAGAGAGCTGAGCGGAATGAACGGTATTTCGAGTCACTCCCTGTACAGGGCAGAGAGGGACCTGGATGAGAACAGACCGATCCCAAGACCCGCAGAATCTCACGACAGGCAGAATAGAGCGGAAAACTCATAGATATGTTTTTGGAGACGAAGAGTACCTGCGTGGTTGATAGTGATGTGCAAGGTCGGAAAAAATAGGGGTGCTTGAAATCGCAGGCATCTCCTGAACCACCACTGGGCAACAGTCCTTTAAGACAAGTCCTCCCAAAATAGGCACCTAGGAAACAATAACATTCTCTATCATATCTTCAGCATCGCATTATAAGTTATTCGTAATGGTTTGAGCTCGGTGAAGGCCTGAAGAAATTGAAGGCAGACGCATGCAGGTCGAAGTAATATGCAGTTTGCTTGACGAGCTCTTATTCAAGCTACACAAGGTTGAAAAGAGGCTCGGGAACTATGCTAGAGTTACGAGGTAGCGCAAAAAGGCACAGAGGTGGGAGACAAGGAGGGGGAAACGAGGGCGAAGGCGAGAAAGGGGAAAGCAAGGAGAGCAGAGAAAGGATGCCAAAGGCGAGGATAAGAACGGGGATGGCAGCGACGCTAAAGATATTAGAGAGGAGATAGATGAACCGAGATGGCAGTTTGGAGAAGGGAAGGCGTTAGACTGATCGTGGCACCGTGACCTATATGCGAAGAAACCTGAGGTGAGCTAGAGCAATCGCTACCGTCCGAAGAAAAAAGAGACGCCAATGACCTGGTAACGAGCCAGCATCGTACGGCCATTTTTGGGACTTGCTGTGGTGAAGTGATGTTGGTGTTCATGGGAGGTTGATGCCTAAAGAGGTAAAGCGCAATGCGGGGCAGAGCCAAGGCGCTTGGACCTGACACTAAAGTCGCGCCCTGGCTGGTCCTTGACTTGCCTCCCCGCCATCCGAAGCCCCATCCATCCCAAGTCGCGTCGATTCGACGCGTTTTGAACATCTCGTCACTTTTTCGTCGTATCGACGGCGCAATCATCAGTTTTCTCTCACGCGCATCATCCATTTAGCAATATGGGACCGAAAAAGGTGACAGACAAGGCAATTACCGCCGAGCTTTCCAGTGTCGTCGAACAGATCTACAAGGGCCCTGACCGCGACAAATTATCTGTCAACTATGCCCGTGAACTCGTCGAGGAGAAACTCGGGTTGGACGAGGGCTTCTTGAAGGAAGATAAGTGGAAGGCAAAGAGCAAGGAAATCATCCGTTCCGCCCTAGTAAGTATACAAAGTTCTGCACCCCGCCATGAGAACATTACCAACCAATCTTCGTGGTGATAGGAAGCGATCGAGAATGCCGAATCAGAGCCCGAACCTTCCCCGCAAGCCCCAAAACGCAAAGCGAAGCAACAACCCAAGAATGGCGCCCGAGCCAAACGAGCAAAGAAGAGTCCCTCTCCCACCCCAGAGCTAGCCGAGCCTTCGGAACCTAGCGACGACGACGAGGCCAGTGATGTCTCTGAGCAGCCGATTAAGAAACGGAATATTGTCAAGCCATCTAAGAAGAGAAGAGTGGTATCTGATGAAGATGATGAAGTTAGCGACGGCAGCGCCAAGGAACCCGAGCCTGCCAAGAAAAACCAGAAAAAGAAAGAAGAGGCGACTGCAAACGTTGACACGGCAGTCTTGGCAAAGGACGATTCGAGCGAACTCTCCGAACTTAAGAGCGTGCCGGAGAGTGCCGACAAGATCCCGGACAGTGATGATGAGAGCGAGTTGTCAGAAGTGAACGATGAGCCTCCCAAAAGGGGGCCGAAAGCTCAAGCCAAGCCCAAGACAGTCGAGAAGCCCAAGCCTGTTGTTGTCGCAAAAGATGATGGCAATGAGTCCTCTAGCTCGCTGTCATCTGTTATTGATGACGGGCCGCCAACGAAGCGTAAGGGGAAGGGCTCTGCACCAGACAAGACCACGGCAGGGCGTAAACCTAAAGCAGCCGCCGCTGAAACCTCACCGGACGAGGCTTTGATCAAGCAATTACAAGGACAGCTTCTGAAGTGCGGCGTTCGTAAGGTCTGGGCGTTCGAGTTCAAGAAGGGTGGCCAAACGACACCCAAGGCAAAGATCAACCGGCTCAAAGAGATGCTCGCTGAGATTGGCATGACTGGCCGTTTTTCAGAGGTTAGGGCTAAGGAGATCAAGACGCAGCGTGAGCTGATGGCCGATCTCGATGCGGTGAAGGAGTGGGATCAGACATTTGGCGTAGCCGATGGTGGTCGTCGTTCGAGGCGCGGCGCCCCTGTGAAGAGCTTCAAGGAGCCCAGTATCAGTGGTGATGATGCCGAGGGGAAAGATGACAACAACGGGGATGATGAGAGCGAGGAGAGTGAGGAAGAAAGTGATGTTGCGGAGTCCAGCGAGTCCAGTGAGGAAGATGGGGCAAGTGAGGATAGTGAAGAGGAGGAGAAACCAAAGAAGGCTAAAGGGAAGGGCGCGGCCAAACGCAGGGCTGATGTGATCTCCGACGAGGAGAGTGACTCGGACTAATATGTAGGATGCCGGCCTTGTTTGCGCGGACATTATGTGGCCGGCGATGTTTCTTCATGCTTGGCTGGACTGTTCGCCGTTTGCTCTCGTCTTTGTTCTGTATGATACCCTTGTAGCATTGGGCCTGATGCCATTTGTATGTACTATCAGACAGTCTGTAAAATGATTTGCTGTTTTCGAGGAATGTTCTGCAGGAGGTTCTCTGCTATCAATATGAGCATCTATCTAGCAGGGAGATAAATGCACAGCAGCTCTACCAAATCGGGGAGCAGCCGTCAAATTTCGCTATGATGGCGTGAGAATGCAACCCTCCACTTCATCAAACAACACAAGTCGCTTTGGCGGAGTGGTTAACGCGCGGCCCTGCTATCTATCAGTATAGGCCGTTTCTTCGGAAGCGTAGGTTCGAATCCTGCAGGCGACGTCTCCTTTTTGCCCCATTTCAGCATACTCCACCAGCAGGACAACTGGCTTTGAAGGTTGCAAGTTATCCACCAGGCTCCTCTCATTTTGGACTTGAAGATCGTCCTATGTTGCTCGCGGGGCCCTGAGGGTGGAAGAAAGGGCAAGGTAGAAACAGGGAAGCTAGCTGGGACAGTCATAGCCGGATCACTGGAAATTCTATTGGCTCTACTACATGTGATTTGTCCTGATGGCCACGGGAACGTGGGGTGGCTTTCATGAATCGTTTATTCTCTGGGCAATTAAACTAAGCACTGCAATAGAGCCCAGGTATATGACTGCATTGTAAAACTAGAAACAGTGGCTCAGTATACATCCCTAAAGTGACAAGAGAGGGCTGGACGCACTGCACGGCGGGAGACATCTCGCTCCTCGTTCTCAGTTCGGGCCTCGATGAAGAGCCGTCGGAGATTGGGGAAGTTTGCCTGAAGAGTGTTAGATCTTGGCGCATATCCGACTGTATAACTTGACTGTACCATTTTGAGTCCATGAAAGAATCCAGGAGTATTCAACAACTGGCAAGGGTTGAAGTCGACAGAACAGTTCTTTGACTTGGACTTGGTCTCGAAGATGGTCTTGATAAGCTCCAGGCTGCACTCATTCAACAGCCAATTAACAAGGAAGCTTTATGACCCCACACTTTGAAACCCAAGACACCCCACCATCTGTGGCTGAAGCTCCTTGAAACTGGGAGCTGAAAGATATGCCAAGCCACAACCCAGCCTCAAACAGCGCAGCGGGACAGGGCCCGAACTTGGGAGACGCTGACGGGCACCCTGTCCAGTGCATATCGCAATCCACACCACATCGCCGCCCACGACGACACATCCTGGCACGTCGCCTGCCATCCCTCCTCAACCACCGAGAATCGCCGGGCACCGTTACGCTTCCCCGGCGCATGTTAAACCCTTACACCTACTGAACGGGCAAATCTGTCCTTTGTCACCAGTCGACGATTGACCGCCCTTCGTCACCCATCTCCCTCGTTCCCTAATTTACGAGCACCCTTCGCCCCTGACCGCAACCATCCGATCACGCAACCTAGACATGTCCAACGCCGTGAACCGGATACGGGGGGCCCTTGCGCCCCCGCGGAAAGGAGAGACGTTCGAGCTGCGCGCTGGGCTGGTTTCCCAGTATGCTCATGAGCGCAAGGAGGCAATCCAAAAGACAATCATGGCCATGACGCTGGGCAAGGATGTGTCTGCGCTGTTCCCGGATGTCCTCAAGAACATTGCAACCTCGGATCTGGACCAGAAGAAGCTGGTGTACTTATACCTAATGTGAGTCTCTTTCGTGCTCTGCGGCATTGAGTCGAAGGGACCAGGGCTGATAAGGAGGCAGGAACTACGCCAAATCCCACCCAGACCTGTGCATTCTCGCCGTCAATACATTCGTACAAGACTCCGAAGACCCGAACCCTCTGATCAGAGCCCTCGCTATTCGAACAATGGGCTGCGTTCGCGTTGACAAGATGGTGGACTACATGGAGGAACCGCTGCGCAAGACCCTCCGTGACGAGTCGCCCTACGTTCGCAAAACAGCCGCCATCTGTGTTGCTAAGCTTTTCGACTTGAACCCAACCATGTGCATAGAGAACGGCTTTTTGGAGACTCTTCAAGAACTGATCGGAGACCCCAACCCAATGGTGGTGGCCAACTCAGTTCAGGCGCTTTCCGAGATCAGCGAGACAGCTCCTGAAACGAGGGCTCTTATTATCACGCCTGCCACCCTGAAGAAGCTTCTGATGGCACTGAACGAGTGTACCGAATGGGGAAGAGTTACCATTCTTACGACCTTGGCCGATTATCCCGCCTCTGATGTTAAGGAGTCTGAGCATATTTGCGAAAGGGTCACGCCTCAATTCCAACACGTCAACCCCAGTGTTGTCTTGGCCGCAGTCAAAGTGGTCTTTATTCACATGAGGATGCTCAGCCCAGAGCTCGTCCGGCAATATCTCAAGAAAATGGCTCCTCCATTAGGTATGAACCTCTTTGACTGTCTTCGAGGCTTTGCATTCTGACGTACCTACTCCTAGTTACCCTGGTTTCCTCCGCCCCTGAGGTTCAATATGTGGCTCTACGAAACATCGATCTGCTTCTACAGGCCAAGCCCGACATTCTCAGCAAGGAGTTGAGGGTGTTCTTTTGCAAATACAACGATCCTCCCTACGTCAAGCTTCAAAAACTCGAAATCATGGTGAGAATCGCCAACGAGAAGAACTATGAGCAGCTTCTCTCTGAACTGAAGGAATATGCTCTGGAAGTCGACATGGATTTCGTGAAGAGAGCAGTCAAGGCCATCGGCCAGGTGGCTATCAAGATTGAAGCAGCCAGCGAGAAGTGTGTTGTCGCCCTTCAAGACCTGATCTCCACCAAGGTCAATTACGTGGTACAAGAGGTCATCGTTGTGATCAAGGATATTCTTCGGAAGTACCCGGGTTACGAGGGTGTCATCCCTACTCTTTGCAAGTACATTGACGAACTGGATGAACCCACAGCGCGTGGATCCTTGATCTGGATCGTCGGAGAGTATGCGGAAAAGATCAACAACGCCGACGAGATCCTATCCGGCTTCGTTGATGTTTTTGAGGAGGAGTTCACACAGACACAGTTGCAGATCCTCACAGCCGTTGTTAAGCTGTTCCTCAAGAAACCCAGCAACAACCAAGGCTTGGTGCAAAAGGTCCTGCAGGTTGCAACGGGCGACAGTGACAACCCGGATATCAGGGATCGCGCGTACATCTACTGGCGTCTCCTTTCGGGTGATCTTGATGTTGCCAAGGTTTGTTTCCTTTGCACCCCACCCTTTCCTGGAGTCCCGTGCTAACAATGCCCAAGAACATCATTCTCTCCCAAAAACCAGCAATCACCACAACTATGACCAGCTTACCACCTGTTCTTCTTGAGCAGCTCCTAAGCGAGCTCTCTACCCTCGCCTCTGTATACCACAAGCCTCCCGAGTCCTTCGTTGGCAAGGGCCGCTATGGTGCCGAGGCCATCCAGCGCGCTGCCATCCAAGAGCAACGGCAAAACCTGGCAGAGAATCCCATTGCCGCTTCCGTTGCTGCCGCAGCTTCCAATGGCACTGCAGGCGGCTCTCAAAACAACATTGAGAACCTCCTCGATATTGACTTTGACGGCGCTGCCCCCGCTGCCGAATCAACTCCCGATCGTGTGGCTAGCCCCATGTCTCCAGGTGGCCCAAGTGCGCCTCCGCCCAGCGGTGGTATGGCTGACATCATGGGTTTGTTTGATGCGCCGCCGCCCACGACAACATCGCCGGCTCCTGCCCCCGGGGTCGGTGGTGGCGGCATGAATGATATGATGAGTGGCTTTGCGGGTATGGATCTGAGCGGAAATAGTGCGCCGCCACCACCTGGTCAGCAGCTTGGACATAAGCCAGCGGAACAAAAGGCTACAAGCGGAAGTGATGATCTATTAGGTTTGTTTTGAGGCAGCCGGAGTTGAGGTCCATGATAAGGGTCTTGGAATGCGGGTTAACTCTAGACCTTTGCTGGGGTAATATTATGGTGTTGAGGACGATGGAAAATGTTTAGACAAGCCTGTTTTTTTTCTGCACCTTTTCCGGCAATAATGATGTGCTAGATGTTATTTGTGAACATAAACATGACGAAGAGACAGTTGATGTAAGATTTCCCATGCAACAGTGTTCTTGATCGGTCACCCCAAGCGCCAACACTAGCACCACCCGCGCCTTTCCTCGAGACTTCATCCCAGCTACATGCTCCTCTCACTCGTTTGCCTGAGAGCCTCTTGTTTCTCTAATCGTCGGATTGTTCTCATTCCCACAGGCAGAGCTCGGACGAAGATGTAGAGATGCCGCCGCTTCAATTCTTGGTTCTACTCCACCGTCTCACTCTCCATCTTCTCTCAGTCCTCAAGCCCCTCCTAAAGCCACCACTGTGAGATTATGCAAGGCTATGAAAAGGCCGTTGAACGCAATCATCAGCTCACGCATGGCGACATATCTACGCTGCTCTTTGCGAAGTTCTTCCGTCTCGGCCTCGATCTCCGTTGCGACGCTCTTGAGGGAGTCATGGTGATATCTTGCATGCGAATTGAGGCAGTGAAGCTATTGTCACTGGGTTAATACGCGTTTCAGCAGCTTCTTAGGATATAATCAAGGGCACTTACAATGTCGGTGACCTTGTCAGTGGCTACAACTGTGCCACAAAGACGTTCGAGGACGATATTAAGAGGCATTGTATCGACCTCGTCGACGCTGACACCTCGACCCGCCTGGATATCGATGGTGACTTGGTCAACATCATTCGCCTGGCGAGAGACCGACAACGCAGCCGCGTTCAGAGCTGCAATCGCCTCGTCGTGACCGAGCCCATTGTTTACGTTCATAAGGTCGAATTGTTCCTTGATGGTGGCTAGGTACGCTTCCTGCGTTGAATTACATTAGAATATTATTTCGTAAAATCGGGCGAAGCCGATGTACTTACCATTTTGTCGCTGTCTGGTTAGTGCTTGGGATGGTTGCGTAGAAGTTCAGAAAGATCAATTTGCTTCTGAGTGGAAAGGTCGGTTGATGGGTAGCTTTGCGAGACAGAATCGTGGAGGTTCACAATTTGGAAAGTTCTTGTTTACTTCGAAAGACAGTCTAAATGAAGAGGAGGTACTGAGTTAGGTCGTAAAACGGAAGCTTCCACATGGACATTGCGGGTCTGTTTGACTCCTAGAGGCTCAATGATGCCTCAGGATACGATATGGTTTAACATAACATATATAGCTACCTTAGATCGTACCATAGAGCGGCGAATAAGAATGATAAACTACATTATTGTTGAGCCGAGATATCAAGAATATGATTTGTAGCAAAGACTACATCCTTCTTACATTTATTGGTGGCGATGCCAATGGCCCATTTCAACCTGACAACGCCCAAGATCGTCACAGTTTAGCTATCTAAGTATTCAACGAAGCTGACTCGGTCTGGGTCGTCAAGATATTTTGCAAAATAGTAGTCGACGATTATGACGCGAAATTATTTCATCGTGTTAATGACACCTCTTTCGAGACAGGATCTATGACAGTCTCTGAGTGACAGTGACGCTTAATGTCAGTATTGGTCATGATGCCTATCAAACTTCCCAGTTGTTAGTGGAGAGGTTTAATGTGTCATACATTGCAGAACAGACCAATGTCAGTCTATGGCAAGATTAAGTGCCAAAAGACGACACTAGAGAGAGCTTTACGTAGGGGGTGCACCGAGTACCAAAAACACTGCTGCCGGACTGGGACTGATGTCTGCCATAGAAGATTCCGAAATCTTTATCAATAAACCTTCTGTGGAGAATGCGCACTGTGCCTTCCTTCTTTTATACCTACCTGCCTGGGCCACAATATTACAGCTGAAGATTTTCAGGTCATCCAGGTCACCACTTGCAATCCCTGGCAGGGTCTTCCCTTTTGGTCCATCTGTAGGCCCGAACCCTATGAAGATTCGACTGTTGCCCGTCACTTAGAGAGCCAGATCTTGCACGGCAATGGCATTGCACGAGGAATTGAACCATCCCGAGTCCAAGAGACGGTCATCTCGACCAGCTTCTCTACCTGTGAGTACCTTAAGTTCCTCAAACGCTCCCTATTGGCGACGATGCTGACCTTCTACTTCTCAGTGTTCGACTCGCGGTTTTCACCATCTGCTGTAATGGCGACCGACGCCCATTGTCGACCGTTCCCATTCGCAGCGAACCAACATGACGGGCCTCAGAGAACGTACATCTCACCTCTTCTCGACCTCCCCTACCGAAATCCGAACCGAGATCTGGGGTCAGTTTATGGATGATATCCACGAGGACAATTCTGCAGTGGTGTGGAAGGTCTCTTGGGGCATAGATGGCGGCAAACAGAAGGATGGCAACTCAAATCCAATGGAACCCTCTTCACCAGGCCTATCTTCAATTCGTAAACCTCCGGTGACCGCAGTCTACATTTATTTCAGGTCCACTGAAAGTTAATCACGAAGCTCGTGCTATCACCCTCCATAACCACTGATATGCCAACATTTCCGTCCTCGGAAGAGATATCAGAGTGACGGAGACAATCTCTTGATCTGTTTATCATCAGCCTCCATGGTCTGCTCCAGCTTACCACGGGGTGGGAGAGCTGGAATGGCCCAACGATTTCAATCACTCTGACTGATCTGAGGACATGGTCTCCGTTCCAAACCGCCGTCATCAATCAAGACACGTTTGAGGGCATTCTGGGTGGCCAAGGAAACCACACTCTCTCCGTCTTCAACCCGAGCAGCCATTGGCTAGTGACTCGGGGAATTTATTGCGGTATACACCACTGCCTTCTATACTCCCTTGAAACAATAACTCAAACTTATCTCCGTAACGCCCAGTAAATTCACGTCGAACCGAAATCGTTGTTTCCCTCTGTAGATCTCCCAATTTCTGGTACACATAGCCTTCCAATGCCTGTTAGAGAGCATGCTTCCACTCTCCTCATGACATGACATCCACGATCTTCTCGCCCGTTAGAATTCAGAAAGGATTGGAGACATGCAGTAGTCACAGTATGGATCGCACTGAAAGTCCAGATCATCCTGATAGGGCGTATATAGTTGACAGAAAGTCTACGTTACAAGTCTTGTCTAGGTACATCGACTTATTCATAAGCCGGGATACCTGGCCCATCTCTGCCCTCATCATTCGTTGCTAGACGGCGTTTACATCTCCCGACGTGCCTCGACGTCATGCTACCATGTCAGACCACTCGTTCAGCCCTCGAATATATCCCTCCATCTCCTTTATCTCCTCCCCGCCCATCTCAGGACTCTTCACAGCCATATCATCCCAAAACAACAACCTCTCCTCTCCACCATCGCCTTCTTCAACATGGGGCCTAGGTCTATTCTTCCAGCCTGGCTTCATCGCCTCTCTTAGCCCGCACTGCTTTGCCACCACCTGATTCTTCGCGATCGTGTCGATCAGCTTCTCGTCGTCCATGTACGCGTCCAAGCTCTTTTCCCACGCTCTCAGGGCTTCCTTTCGTCCATGCTCAACAACCTCGGCTTCGTCATCCGAATTATAGTCACCCAGATCGTATCTCCGCTCGTTGATCCTGACTCTGGGTCCTCCGGCGGCTTTGTCCCAGTTGTTCGGGAGCGAAAGATTGTCCTTACCCGAGAAGTCCCAATCAGCACCGGTATACGTGTAGTGCGACGCCCAGTAGGTGCTTTGCTGGCACACGGTGGTCAGACGGGGCTTGCTGCCTGTAATAAGCCACTGTTTCTTGTGGCAGCGGGGGCAACCACGGGCGCCACTGCTGTTTGGAAGCACCGCTCTCAAGCTCGTCAAGTCGTGAAGAGGGTGATCAACGGGAAAGGGGGAGACGGGGAAAATGGGTGAGTAGCAGTGGCGCTCTCTGAAAAAGTTTCCATCACCGGTCCCAACGACTTTGAGCAGGCGGCCTTGAGGGCGTTCGCGGAGTGGAAGTGTGGAGGGGACGTTATTACTGGTCGTGGTGCGAGGTGGGATGGCTTGGGACCTCCTGAACGGTTGGGCAACGCGTGACGACATCATGGCCTGGAAGCGGTCAAGGCAGTATTCATATATACTGACCTGCTGGCTGAGTTGCCCGGGAAAGCAACTGACAGCGCCAATTCGAGGCCCGCCATCAGGCAAAAATGCGCCGTCTGTGGGCCCAATCTCACCGAGATCGAAGATACGGTCGCACAAGTTTCCGTTCTTGATGTACTGGTGAAGTCGCGAGACTAGGTTCCATGCTGCCGGATTTGTCCGATATGATGGATCGGCGATCAACTTGTGACAGAGGGTGATCGTGCCTTTGGGAGTTGAGTTATAATGTCCCTGATCGCACGCAAAAGGTATGAATTGTGATCCGGACACGCCAGTCCGCGCTCCAACAATTCCGCGGCGTTCGAAATACACCACCTTTGCGTTACGCAAGTATGTCTGAGCGATGGTGATAAGGGAGAGCGCCCAACGGTCCTCGGAGAAGAAGTTTGGGGGTGTGGCTGAAAGGGTCCAGTTCTGGTGACTGCGAAGCTTGACAGCGAGATCATCCTCGGCCACTAGAATGCGCCGAGCAAAACTCATATCGTCGGAAAGGGTAATTGAAACGAGAGGTCCATGGCGCTGCTCCCAGTTGCGGACGAGTCGGGACAAACTCATGTCATCGGGGAAGAAGATATCGATCGCTTTGACAATAACATGGATGTCCTGGCCCATGACGGGGACGCTTGCGTACCGGCAACTCTGTAGTGCCTGCTCGCGCGCCTCATGATTGACCTTCAGAAGTGGGCAGCAGTTGAACTCCACGAGGTCTTTCTGGGCTTTTTGGGAGTCGAAGTAGATGAAGGGCCGGATCCGGATATGTTTCTCCCATCCTTGCTGCCTCGCTTTACCCGTATCCCTGATCTCGTCGATACCCCACATGATTCTCCAAGCCACCGGTAAATTGTCCTCATACTCAGCCACGTAATGCTGCCATATCTTAATCCGAATCTCAGGTGGAAAAAGAGCAAACTGGGGAAATGGTACGGTGGCGGGATCATTGTCGCCACACGTCATTTGAGGGTGGTAAAGTACTTCTCGAGGATAGTCGAGTACTCGGGTCAAGTCGGCGATGGGGCTATTATCGGTCCGCATAATGGCTTATTTCAAGGCCCAGAAGGATCTATAATAGAACACAACGATTAGGATCAGCGCGTAAAGATTGAAGTCGCTGAATGTCTGCTGGGCGACGCAATAGCATCTCGATATTAGATAGGTATGGTCACTTACGGCTGCTCAAGACAAGATTCGAGATAGAGCTGAGCTGTCAGGATTTTGGGCCTGTGGTTTTCGCCGACCAAGCCAGTAAACGATGGGAATATGTTGAAAATCAAAGCGATATCGCAGAAGTCTCACACGGGCAATGGCTGTCGATGAATTGGTGGATGAGGGAAAGCTCAGGCTGATGTCGATTCGGATAGACGGGCAAGCGTGAAAGCTATCTGCGGTGTTGAGTGAGAAAAGGAGGTTGTGAAGGAAAGAAAAGAAGTATCCGTGAAGGTCTGATTTGGATTGTATATAATGGGTCCTTGCCGAAGTGAATCTTGCAATCGGCAGGAGCAAGTGAGCCACAGAGCAACCAATGCACACGGGGCTCATTGTCACTTGGTATTTCACAGAGCAGGGTTGGCGACCTGTACTGGCACCTGGTCAATGTTGTTTGAGCGGGGCGTGGTGGGCATGATGATAGCATAAGGTATGGTGCTGTAGGTGAACCATGCCGTCTTACCCAAGAGGACACGTCGAAGTGTCTGTGAAATACCTGTTGGGAAATTTTCCAACGATTCGGCTCTTCGCGCACATCCTCACTTGATCTAGGTATCTAGACAGTGCTTTCAGCGAACGATGTCATAACTCTCACCATCAAGACTGCCCGTATCATCGATGACAACGCGGCGGTTTCATTGACGTTTAGTCGCAGTCATCTCTGTCATGCACCACTGGATAGGTTGAGATGGGTCACGCTCCGAGTCAACGCTAGTATCACCTCATGTAGCAGTTTCCGCATGCCATTTGAGCACACTTGAATTCGACAAAAGAAGTTCTCTGCGCCTTCGATATCCTCCACAGAAGAACCACACAGTTGTAACAGCTTCCACTGACTGAAGTGATAGAAACTTTTCGGGCACCGTAGCCCTTCGCTTGAAAGTCCTTCCAGGTTATCATAAAAAACCACTTACCGCCAAAACGCCTCAAAAGTGCACCCGCAAACGATCCACCTGGCCCAACAAACCCAGCCAGCGGCCCGGCCCTCAATCACCGCCTCAAGATCCATCCCGGATCAAATGTGCCCAGAAGCGGGTTGTAACCCTCTCCTCTCAACCCCAGATTCCTTTTCCGCTTTGTCAGACCCTAAGCTTGATCTGCTGACTGTACGTTCCTGCGGCTGCGCCTCGGTGCTGTGAGACACGAGACATTGGGGGCCTGCGTGTCTCTCATCCACTCCACCCACCCACCTACCCACTCACTCATGACGCACCTTACAAAGACAAGAGATTTGATCTGACTGGCTTAATTTTGAGGAGAATTTTGTCTGCGCGGGACTTCCCAACCAAGTTTTGACAGCACCAGAGTGCGCCCTTTGAGCAGGTTGTCACCGCCGGAGGACGGTAGATAGGTAGATGGAGTGAGGTGGCCGGTGGGACAGCCTCTTGGCTGGTCCGTTAGCTGAAATGACCTGAGCACGGCGTCGATTCTGCAGTTTACCAACCCACCACCCGGCTCTATCACCTGAAACCAGAAGCAGGCTTCAGCCCAAACTTGAACTTTGTTTCTCGTGCAGCCTTAGCTATATTGTCTGCAAAGTTCGACGGGATTCATCGTCCCCAGAATCCGGGATGGTGTGCAAGAACGGTGGCCACCCGGCGGCGGTGGTTTCGTGGTCACACAGGCTCCATACTCCGCTGTGGCGAGGTTGCGGCTCAGTTCAAGGCCCATTCTATTCTCCTCGCTACAGAAAAAGAAATACTTTAAATGTTGAGCCTTTTGTTCAATACCTCAACATCGAGATTGATTACCTACTACGACAGTCATGTGCGGCTGCTTATGGCTGTCGACTTGCAGACGAGATTGGGCTCTTGCTAGAATCCAATATTCTGTCAGACGTCCCTATCACCCAATCATCCGGCAGCACGTTTGGCCAAAAAGAGGTCCAGATACCGAAGTCGGATGATAGCCCTATCCTGAAAGAGAAAGGGGGCTTGATAACTGGTGAGTGGATGCCCAGAGAAGAACGCTCAAGTCGTAAATAGTGTCGCTCATTGGATCAGTCGGTTCTTGGTGAGAATGTCAGGTGGTAAGATGGCGAGGACGGACACATCGAGTTTTCATGATGAAATAACTGTTAATTAATAATACTTTGACCCTATGACGAGAGAGTTCTATCATGATACGCATAAATCATCGTAATGATCCAACCTCCATTCCACTGGGTATACCGCCCGATAGTCCCTGCCTCAGCCCAGCCCGTTGGTACCTAGATATTCGCACCATAAACACCTGCGCTAGTTCCTTTTCGTAAACAGAGGGGGTATCCAAAAAGAAAAGAAAACTTGTTGTACGTAGTAATCCCACCATCCTTGGTGGCGGGGGTATCTCTCATCAAAGGCCTTCAAATCCATCCATCCCTTCCTCCCATTCCCCGCATCCCTGATAGAATTCCAAGAAAAGAAAACCAAAGAAATTACACGATAATGTTACACTGGCGATGTGCGCTCGTTATGTGATCTTCCCTCCCTAGTCAAATCTTCCATGCTTGTGCTCTCCTCCTGCAGACTCTTGCTGTTGACCCATTTTCCAACTGTCGACTGGCGCGCCGTATAGCCTTGGTCTCGTCGAAGTGTGTGGTGGGATGAATGATGATGGGGCTTGCCGTCGGTAATCTCGACGACACTGATTCGTCTACTCCTCCCAGCGCAGCAGTTAGGAAGACTGAGCATGATGGCGGCCCAAAGGGACTTGCATGCTGTCCATGATGTGACCATGTAGATGATGGCGTTCCAGAATCCCTGGAGAGGGAGAACAAAGGCCGAAGCAAAGAAGAGCGGCTTGGATACTTCACCGCGGTGAACCATGCTGTAGACACGATTGCCGGACGACGGAAGCCAAGTGATCAGAAGCGCGCTGAAGAAGAGGATGGAGCACTTGGCGTACGCCCAGGTTGCGTTGTGATTTTCCATGTTGCGCCGGCGGGCGTGGATGTTGGGCGAGTTGCCTGTAGATATTTGGGTTGAGTAGAAGCCACTGCTCATCATGCGGGCATGTTTCGGCTTTTGTACTGTGCTTGTGACCGACTCTAATGTTGCCGGACTCTCTGCTGCCTCGAGATCATCGTCATCAATGGAGACACGTGCGTTCGCGGAGGGGTCGGCGGAAATGTTGACCGAGTAGGAAACGTTGGGGTCTTTGACTTGAGCCCCAGCGGGAGTGCCGGCAGACTTCGTGGTTGAGTGGGCAGCGGCAATGGGAGCCGGTGGCTGGATAATTTCGGTGGTTTGAACGACCTCGGTGGTCTTGAAGTTGAAAGCGGTCGAAAACTCGTTTGCAACCGGCGAAAAGGGCTCGTTCCCAGCAACTGTACCTGTGCCAGTAGAGCTAAAGTTGAGCATTCTTCGCCGCTTCTGGTAGATCTCGCGCCCGGCACGCAAGTAAATAAACATAGTAACAATGATGGAGAGCCTGTAGTTCTGTTAGCTCGCCGATGGACAGCATAATACTTGTTGACGTACCACACAGGGCCGTAGAAAAGTGCGATGCGGTATATCTCCCACTCCGACCTCAACCAGCACCATAAAACGGCATTGCCATATGGTCTGCCGTTGTGATTCGATGCGAATATGAAGGTGAATCCCGGAATGAAAGGGACACCGTAACAGCAAAAGAAGTAGGCGATCTCCATTCTTCTCAACATCCTTTGGTCATACTTGTGGTAGAATGTGAGCCACACGTTGATTGCCATGGCCAAAGCCCAATATGCATCACCTTGCATGAATCTGGAGCGTGATTCCAGTTAGCGAGGGCAGGACACGGAACAGGCGGCGACACTGATCATGCTCACACTTGAATCAGAAAGGCTTGGAGCTGACATCCAAACGAGTTCTCGTCGCCGACATAGGTTCTCGTCATCAAGGTAGCCACGTTGGTCAACATGTTGCCAAAGGTAGCGTAAAAGACCATGCGGTTGACGGCACGTTGACGGAAGGCATCGGAAACGGAGAAGGTGACGAGGACGAAGAGGCACCCCAACAATGAGATGGCCGAGCAACCTTGCTCGATGGCAATGATGTGATCCGCCTCGGCCTCGGTGAGGCCACGCATGGTACTCATGGCTGTTGTTGCTTCTGATGTTTCTGCCCAGGCGATCGTGGATGGAACTCAACAATGACACCCACACTCAGGGCCACGACAGCGGGGCGGGATCCCGCATATGTATCCGTAAGGTCCGACACTTGAGAGACTTGCTTATTGACGTGGGAAAGGGCACACCGTCCTGGATAGATCAAACGAGGCTAGGCGATGGCAGGTAGGCTGCAGAAAGAAAAAAGAGTGTGGATGGAGTGAGAATAGAGTTGACAAAAGAAAAGGTGTCCGCCACAACTAGTCAGGATAACACTTATGAGAGACTCGGGGGCTGAGGAGCAGCCATACCTTGTGCCTCCATGCCACCGAGCTAGACCGGGATGTCGAGGACCAGCAACCAGGAATCGATTCGGGGGGTTCTTGGTTAGCGCAGGGGCTGTTATCGATCCCGTCTTGGGTGAGCGCGGATTCTTCTTCGCAACGCTATCGAGCGTTTGCAGTTGTGCCCCTCGAAATTTGCTGCTGCCAAAAGCCCCGCCCTCGAGCTCTTAATATCGTCCGAGGTCCTTGGCCACACAAGGAGGGGTGGTGGAGGACAGAGGCGGTTCTTCCTGAAGAGCCATTCCCGGTTAGCCACAAGACCACTTGTGCAGCCCAGAACGCCACGCGATGTTCTGATGCGACGCCGAGTCTTTTGTATCCCGTTTTGGTGTGTCTACCCGCAGGCTGGAGCTCACAAAATCATCTGATGTTCTGGTCTGTGCCGAAGCCAATATGCACTAAAGATGGTTCCCCTCCTGCTGTTCTTTTGACGCCAAACGTACTGGCAGGGCAATTCGAGGAGTATCTGTAAGCAGCCATGTTGATGCGCTCCTCACCACAAATCTTCTCTAGCTTAGGCAGCGGGCTTGCAGCTTGAAGACTGCGTCATTAAGTGCGCCATGCTTGTCGCTTTAAGAGCCAGAAGAATGATGGTTTGCGGCTGCGTCGGGCCTGGTGAAGAAGATATCGGACCCGGCGCTCTGTATATTGCTTCAAGCTTTGGCATATACTCCACCGGCTGGTCTCAACAGTGTTTGACTTTGTGCGTGTTATTAACTGGGCGGCCGTTATGCTCCAGGATTCCCCAGAAAATTGTCTGAAACAACGTCGGTCATTGGATACCCCTCACGACGGGGTTGGAGACGAGATAAAACGACTTGACCAAGTTGGTGATAGCTCGCCGTCGCGCCGCTCCTCTTGCCGTAAAAAGGTGTGCTAGGTGCATCAAGCCTTACCACTTCAGGAGTTTTGCACCAGATTCAGACTCACAGTGCCGGCTTGCTTTCTTTTTTCTGAGGAGGCTTTAGATCGTAGTCAGCACCCGCATACCTCGTGGCAAGGCAGCGACATTTTGACGGCTGTGAGAGGCTCCGCAGACCTCCGTGTCAGGTGTGCGATTGCTCATGTTGAGGATGGGCTTGATAGGCTCCAGGATAGTGCGGCGAGCTGAATGTTGAAGGGATGAATGGGTAGGAATCGGATATGCGCATTGGCCATTGATATCCAGCAAAGACTGGTAGCTAGTAGCTATCTCGCATCCCGGACTCGCTTGAGGTCTGGTTCTCCAAACAAGAGCATTGGACTCGCACGGTTGGCGCACAGACCAAACGAACGTCTTGATCCCAGTCGGCATCGCACTGTGTAGCATCCCGCGCTGCTCACTTGTCCGGTGTGTGGCTCCTGGGTGTGCAGGGCCGGCCATGTGGGAATCGGTTCGCACCCCAGGCTGTCTCACCGCCATCATTCACGGTCTATTGCGTCAGTGCGGCGCCAACCGTCTGCAAGTGACATCTCTTGATTGAGCCCCGTTGTGACGGCGAGCATCAATAGTCGAGACTCTGCCGTGTGCCCAGAGAACCGGGCAGCGGTTGCGATTGCGAGGTGTTGAGCAGAGATGACATGGACCGGAGGCATGCTTGATAAAATGCGTGTGAGTGGCTGCCCGACTTGGGCTGCGAGCAGAGGGACAGCTGCATCAGGTATTGGACCAGCTACTGCTACACATGCTGCGCAGTAATCCGGTATTGATGATATGCTTGGTGGATGCATGGAAGCTGCGCCCCGAACGGGCTGTCCGCCCGCTTCACCGGGGACTTGTTCTGTGTGTGTTCTTCAGCAACAGCGTTCAACGGTCGGTTCTACTCCGTAGGTTGCGTAACATGTCCTCTTGGGTGCGGAGGGGACGCTCGGAGTGGGTCATTTGTCGTCCAAAGCTGGTGGCGGCGGAATATGCGCGATTATCGGACACGTCTTGGGATTTTGGAGTCAACTCGGCGGCTTCGCTGGATGAATTGTGCATTGTGGACTGGTGGTCTCGGTATCTGTATCGCCATGGACAATTGAGAAGCACCAAAGGCCCGCCAAGAATCGCACGGACAGCTAGCCTACCGCGATGTAACGTTGGAGAGAGTGACAGGACCCGCAATTCCCCAAACCTGGGGACCCTTTCTCCACCGCCTCCACCTTTTTCCACTTGGCTCCCCGCTCTCCTCCTCTCTTCTTCAAGTCTGCTTTCAACACAATTTACATACACTGCAGAAGAGGGGGCCTCAAGGGTCGATCAAAAGTGTTTCGAAATCAGATGCAGAGCTAATGCAAATGCCAGTAACACCATCGTCGAGGGCTTGTGATGTATGCAAAGAATAGCAGGACCTGCATAGCAGACTAAGCCAGCCACAACCTCGACCTTCTCCAAATCGGGCTTCTGCGCCGTTGATGAGATGACCACGCCCAGACTTGACAGTCATAACAGCGCTTTTATGCATACGACGAGCTGCTCACCCCTTTCCCTCGATCGCTGTGCCTGCCTCCATGTGGTTCCCTACAGAGTTGCAATGTTTTAACGTCCACCCCCACTTGGTTGGTGATCCAGAAAGCTTGCAGGTATCTAGCTGAGCCCAGCATGTCGTTCCTGCGCATCCACGATCGCAGCGTCACATCGTTGCCACGACTTGGTCGGGCTGCTGTTGGACTCCGATTCTAGACCTATTTTGTATCACCGAAGTCTCGGCAAGGCTCACAGACATCAATCAGGGCCACGCGGCAGCCAGTCCCTGCTTCATCCCAGCGCTAACTCTAGCCGGCGTTGGAGACATCGGAGATACAGCCTCAGAATGATATCGCCTGCTTCATCACCTGGTTCGCTTTACCTCATGAGTTTTGACTCTTGACATGAACTGAACTCGGTGATCGAGAAGCAGAGGGGCACCGATGAGCATAGATCTCAATGAGGAACTTCTGAGGAACCGATATTTTGCGAACGGTCTATGGCTCTGGGTCATGTTGAGATATCTCGACCGCAACCGACATTTAGAGCCACGCACCTGATCCCCACCGGCCAAGAGCTCCCTACCAAACCGCCGGGCTCAATTTATATGGTCTATGCCACCACCAACAGCTAAGCAGCCAAGGAGAGGGGAAACTGCTGGGCATTCCCATGTACATACAGACTCAATCCAAAGCTACCAAGAGAGGGTTTAGCTCACTATAATTGTTCTTCGCGCTGGCCTGCTAAGCCTTTCCAGTTGTAGAAGCAGGGATGTTGCGAGCTTTACCACCATCAACGTTGGTGTTAAGCCAAGGCGCCTTCGTGACAAGCTTCACGCTCTCGTCCATTCATATCCACTACATACAGGCCAAGCATGGTAGTGCAAGCCAAGTTTCTGCGTACTACCTAAGGTATGTGGCACTCCATTAATTTGAATGGAAATACTAGATAAACGACGAGCGAGTGAGCATGTCCTACTTTCATGTGGTAGTGGACTATTAGATCAGCAATAAAACCCAACGGAGAGATGAATGCCAAAAAGATGAATCAGGGGGTTTGAAGTTGCGCAACCGTGTTCCTGTGAAGAGGTATGGTTTCTTAAATAAGAGTAAAGGAAGATGAACAGGTCAGTGTACCAGGTCGCTATTAGGATTTCAAGACGCAAGAACGGCGGAAGCTCATACGGCATGCTGATTGCTGCAAAGTGACTCGGAACGCCTGGCCAGATGCGAGTGCTGGTCAAGTCTAGCTATTGACACTCTTGATGTTTTAACACATACCTGTGGAGATCCCTTTGACCGGGAGTACCTATTTTATCAACGCGTCAGTTATTACTTACTAGGTACCTTGCTTATCCGGTATTGCGTGCCGGCAATCACGTATTTCCTATCACTTTAGAACCATCACTTTATTACCTAGGTACCTACCTTACCTGTTTACCTCGTCCCACCAACACCATTCCTCGCCATCACCTTTTTTCACCTTCTAATCCTGACTGCTTGACTGACCCTAGTGTGAGTAAAGACCGTGGTTAGTATCTGTTCACGAGAAGCTAGGTACTTAATCCGCGGTATGAGTTCAAAAGCATTATCAGGAGAAAGATTAGCAGCAGCTTAGGTAGATGGCATAATGGAAAGGCTGATGCCACACGGCACTTCATTGCACGGAGCCAACAAACAACTCCACTGAAGGCACGTCACGCCATCATTGGTCAAGGGTGACCTCCACTGACATCTAATCTTACCCAAGTTCGGCAGATGGCGTGACGGCACAGTTGAATATATCGAGACCCGAAGATACCCAAGAGTGCGCAAGAGTAGGCGGTGAAAGTGAGCCGAATGGAACATCAACCTTACGGTGCTAGGATCTGGAAAGACAGCTTGAAATAAAGTCTCGCAACTAAGGCGACAGATTGCTGAGAAGAATCGAGGACGTCGTCAGGTTACCTAGGTACCTATGCATGCCTTAGACCCCTTGCTATAGGCTGTCAGTGGCAAAGGAAGATTGGACTTCCCCGAACTTGTGTCTCACCAGCCCCATTCAAGAAGATGTTTGGAGTTTATTCACGCCAAGATCACTGTGACCGCTATCTCAAGTGTGGATTGTGGATATCACCATCATTATTCGGCCGCGGCATAATGATGTTACCTACCTACTGATGGGACTAAAATACCTTCGTGAAGACTAAGCTGGCAGTAGGCTCTCATCAGAAGGAGCCCCGCTAAGTTAAGAATGTTCTACACTTTACTGAGCTTTACATGCGACGGAGATCTTGCCATCATTCATAGATAATCCAGCTGCATCTGCGGTATGGAGATGATGCCTGGTGGTAAGATTCCACGGATGCTCATGTGATTTATGTGGGAACTCAGTGGTATGGCGTCTAAATCAGGGATGAAGACCCCCATCACAACCACTCCGATCAATACTTCCATAGCCGCACTTTGCCTACCTACCTACCCAGGCAATAACTTCCACCTTCTAGGGCGCTGGGGTTCCAGCTCAAGGCCGGCTCGAAGTCTACAGAATGGCGTCCTTGACCGGAAGGTTACCTTATGAACCATTACCTTTGTCTCTGCCAGTGCTCCTTGGTAACTGAAGATAGGTAAGAATGGTGTCATGTCAATGCTTTACAAGCTTAAGATGAGGTACAGAACGGATAGGGTAGGCTTCATGTGTGGAAGTTATCTCAAACTGACTCAAGGGTTCGAGTAGAACTCTAAGGTATGTAGGTAGGTATTTTACCTTACCTTATCGTAGTGCTTTAGGTTTGATGACAAACCCTGGTCTTGGTTCGAAGTTATGAACTGGCAAGCTAAACCATCGTCATAGATTCCCTAGGTTGATCCTGGAACGTACCTACTTACTACTAAGAGGCATCTCCCACTGTGGCGATCTTTGTCCCTGGTTTCAGAGCAAGTCCTGCCTTCCATCTCACCATGATGACCCGCTGCTCTTGAAAAATGAGATTTGACGTCTTGAACAAGCCCTTCCGATCGATGGTGCTGCTCTACCTACCTAATTATGTAGAGGTTGCTTCATTGACCGAACTTGGGTCTCAGGGTCTCGGTGTCTCAGGGGTTCAGGGGGTGGCTGGATGGTACGGTAGGTACAGGTATCGACGCCACGGTGGCTGATTCCATCACAATGAATGATCCTGTTGGTCTCATTCATAAATTAGCCCAACAAGGGTTCTGATGGTGTGTGGCCGTCTCCACCTATGAGGCTGGTTGTCATGACCACGATTGGCTTGGAAGATAGCTGATTCGATAAGGTTATTTCAAGCTAAAGAACTGATGGTGGGCTCAATGCCTGGACTCGAGCCTCTCTGGGACCGACTGACCACGCCCAATCGGCGATATACCGGGTGAATTCTCACCGAGGCCCCGGTTTCGGGCTTCCATCACGATCTTTGACGGCTTGATCTCGCATGCAACCCTTGTGCATAACGCGCTGCATGGAAAGTGCAAGGAAGGTGTTAGTCTCCGAGATCGGACAGCGGTAGCAGTTGGGCGTGTTCGCGACATTCAATGTTTTGAATGACAGTGGCCTCGTGATGCAGAGCCCAGAATTTCAGGCTCAACTTTGGGCCCCCTTAATTTGTTCTGGGCGGAATTTGTGCGCGCTTCCATGTTGTTTGGTAATGCCGTTACACCAGCCACCAGCCCAAGCAGTTGTCATGTTGCGATCGGGCCAAACATTGTGCTGTGATCCAATGCAGGCATTCAATGTCTCACAACCTTCTCCGAAGGTCATCTGACAGTTGCCCAACAAGCGGTACGTCTGGGGCTCAACCATAACACAAGGCAGATGAAGACTGCAAATATTTTCCGCCTCCATTTTTCAAACCAAAACATTCCCGATGTAACTTCACCTGGGAGGCGTGTCGGTACATCACATTCCTGACATTTATAAGAATTATTGATTGATATTGCCAAGACCTTTCCGGAGAAAGGGTCGGGTGAGACAAGACCTGCCCAGCCAATGAAGTCGCCGCCTTTTCTCTCGATAGTCCAGCGTCCCTGAGTCGTCCGCCGCCCGGGAGACAGACCCGTGATCGTCACAACTTGGTGGTCTTCATTGCGATAGGCCTACAAAAGCCCAACCCACCATCTCGACACCAACCAAAACATCCCATACAGCCATACAGGCTGCAAGGTCCCGATTGTAACCTCCAGACGCCAAGAGCTTGACTTTGCGGGGGACATTAGCGAGCCGTTTGCTCCCGAGTTCCCAAGGTGTCGGATCTGCAACCGGGAGATCCCGATCGGGGCCCTGTAGGACCCATCCCTACTTTTAGATCTGATAGTATGATTCTTATTTGGACGTTCAGAAGGAGTGTTTGGGAATGTTGTCTTTGTCGGTTTTTCGAGCTTTCTGCGCCCTCAGATGCCCTTTCTAGCCTCTTTCTGCGGCCTGCTCTGCCCGAATGGTCACCGTCCTCACCCTGGGCAAAACCAAGAAAACACTTGCCGTAGCTACCGTCTCGCTTGACACCCAAGTGGACCTGAGGCTCGCATGTGATGTCATGTTGCTGGACTCGAAACTCGGGTTTGTAATGGGTCGATTCTGCCGCGTATCCATCGTAAAATCAATTAATATCTAGAGGTCGGCTGCGCGGGCTAATTTACTTGACCATCTCAGGAATCCCATGGAATCTCTGGCCAAGGTTCCTTGCGCCTGCTGCTTTCGGCCTAGTGGATCTTGTTCTCTGCCTGGGGGATGCCCGTGGCGGTGCGGAGCTTGCATTTTCCCACAATCATCTGACTGGGCATCAACGAATGGCGGCTGGTTTCGATCTTCTGTCCGAGATAGGAGCGCGAATTGGGTGACGGAGAGGTTGGGCAACAGGAGAGTCCACCGGGCTTCCTGCCCGAGTTCAGAGAGCAGCAGGCACAAGGTGTCATCTGGTCTGAAAAAGTTCCGCCTATAGTAAAAACAATTGCAAATCTGTGTCCACGGATCCCAAGATGGAGTCAGCGACCCAGTCCCCCGCGTGGGCAGCTGGGGAAAGTTCGGGACAACGGGGGGGGGATGCCGCTAGGGCCTGTTGACAAGACTGGGGCAGGCGTGGGGGCGCTGATCGGACCCTCTTTTCTCGAAGTGACAGGGCGTTGGGCGGGTCCCGGATGCTGTAATTTGCATCCGCAAACACTGCCGCACCGAGGCAGCTCCTCTCGGCACCTCTCACGCCATTTATTTGAAGCTTCGAAAAGGCTCGCCGGCAGCTCCATCAGCATGGCTAATATGGCCCAACCTCGGTGGTTCCACAGCAAGCAAACTCGTCAGGCCTTCACCCGAGCACCCGGGAAAAAAAGATGAGAGCCCGGCCCAAACATGACAGCTCATCTCGGCGATCCAGGACGGGGCGTCGGTGGGCGTGTTCCGTGGTATTGTTGTGACTGGTATGACGGTTCACCGTCCAGCCAAGGCTGCCAAATCCCGTGCTTTCGTGCCCAGAAAACAAGCGGTGAGCTATTTTATGCAGCAATTCTCCCGGTTGAGCCCCTGCAGATGGGAAATGTTGGGGCGGGAATTGGTCAGCTGAGAGGTTGCGCACTCCCCCGTAACCCCTTCACGCCCCCTGAGCCGCCCTCCTGTGTGCCATGACGTTGGCTGCGCTTTTCCGAGTTTCGGAACTGCATTGACAGAATATTCGGCAGTCCCAGGACCCATTCTTTGGAATCTCATCAGGTCCCATCTCTTAACTGTTCCCTCGTCCGTCTTGGGAGGTGCCTTCGAGATAAGATAGACACGACACATAAAAAAGAACCACTTCCATCTGGCCGCACTCGCAGCTAGACGCCTCCCCCTCCCGTCCCTCCATCCCGAACCTCCCGCCAAACTGGAGCCGCCGCGCTTACAAGAACCACCAAGATGAGAAAAGAAGCGACGATATTGCGTCCCACGCACAATGGCGACCGCTACGAGCTCACAAGCCCTACCGTCATGCCCAAGGCGGCCGGCTTCCTATGGAACCAGAAGATGATGGTTCAGATCACCTGCCGTGGATATGCTATCGCTCAATTCATGCAACCAGAGCCAGCCAAGTACGCTCACGCCCCCAATCTCGAGGCCAAAACCTTCATGCAGCCTGAGCCGAACTACTACGCCCACCACCCAGGTCGCTTTGTTTACATCAAGGACGAGGAATCCGGCCACCTCTTCTCTGCTCCCCATGAGCCAGTTCGCGCTGCCGCGGATCGTTTTGTCTTCTCGGCCGGTAAAAGCGATGTTGCCTGGGCGGTTGAGTCCAACGGCATCCGTGTCGAGATGGTGATGGGTCTGCCAACTCAAGATGTGGCCGAGTTGTGGACCATCAAGGTCACCAATGTGTCTGGGCGCCCGCGAAGGATCAGTGTTACTCCCTACTTTCCCATTGGCTACAAGTCGTGGATGAACCAGTCAGCCGAGTGGAATTCCGAGCTGGTTGGCATCGTTGCCAGCAGTGTGACTCCGTACCAAAAGGCGGCCGAATACTTCAAGAACAAGTACCTCAAGGACAAGACATACTTCATCTGCGAAACGACCCCGGATTCATGGGAGGCGAACCAACAAAACTTCGAAGGTGAAGGTGGGCTCCACAATCCGTCAGGGCTGCAGGAGCCGCAGCTGAGCTGTGGCGACGCGCGCTACGAGACTCCGACAGCCGCCGTGCAGTATCGCTTGGCGCTTAAGGCGGGAGACGAGCGGGAGTACCGCTTCATGTTTGGCCCCGCCTATGACGAAGCTGAGATCCAGACCATGCGCAGCCGCTATCTGAGCAAGCAAGCTTTTGTTCGCACCGCTGACGAGTATGCCGCATACATGGCCCGCGGCCAGGGCTGCCTTCGAATCGAGACGCCCGACAAGGATTTGGACAACTTTGTCAACAACTGGCTTCCTCGCCAGGTTTACTACCATGGCGACGTCAACCGTCTCACCACCGACCCGCAGACACGCAACTACCTGCAGGACAACATGGGCATGAATTTCATCAAGCCCGAGGTCACAAGGAAAGCCTTCATCACCGCCATCTCACAACAGGAGGAGAGTGGTGCCATGCCCGATGGAATCTTGCTGGCCGAGGGTGCTGAGCTCAAGTACATCAACCAGATTCCCCACACCGACCACTGCGTCTGGCTTCCTGTCACCCTCGAGGTGTACCTTGCCGAGACTGGTGATTATGGCCTGCTCAAGGAGAAGGTCTGCAGCTCCAACGGTGACGAATTCACCGTCTTCGAGAGGTTCAGCCGTGCCATGGACTGGCTCCTGAGGTTACGTGACGAACGCGGTCTCAGCTACATTGCTCAAGGCGACTGGTGTGACCCCATGAACATGGTCGGTTACAAGGGGAGAGGTGTCTCTGGCTGGCTCACTCTTGCCACAGCCTTTGCCGCGAATCTATGGGCCAACGTTTGCGAGCACGAAGGCAAGACTGACCTGGCCCAGCGCTACCGTGCAGGTGCCGCTGCTTGTAACGAGGCGGCTAACAAGCACCTCTGGGATGGTGACTGGTTTGCTCGCGGTATCACTGACGACAACGTGACATTTGGCATCCAGAAGGACACCGAGGGCCGCATTTGGCTAAACCCTCAGACATTTGCCATTCTCAGCGGCGCCGCAGCCAAGGAGCAGATATCGCGGATTTTGCCACAAGTCGACGAGCATCTCAACACCCCCTACGGCATTCAAATGTTTGCTCCACCTTTCACCAAGATGCGCGAGGATATCGGCCGAGTAACGCAAAAGGCCATTGGATCGGCCGAGAACGCCGCCGTGTATAACCACGCCGGTGTCTTCTTCGTCCACAGTCTGTACACCCTTGGCGGCGAGCAAGACAGGGCCTACACCTTGCTTCGGCAGCTCATCCCAGGGCCAAGTGACGCGGACTATCGCCAGCGTGGCCAGCTCCCGATCTACATTCCCAACTACTACCGTGGTGCTTGGAAAGAGTTCCCGCGGACAGCTGGCCGTTCCAGTCAACTGTTCAACACCGGCACTGTATCGTGGGTGTACCGCTGCTTCATCGAAGGCCTGTGTGGCCTTCGCGGCGATGCCGAGGGCCTGACAATCAAGCCTCAGCTTCCAAGTGCTTGGAATTCGATCAAGGTCACCCGCCAATTCCGCGGCGCCACTTTCCACCTCGACATCCGCCGTGCCGATGTCGACAAGGTCACCGTCAGGCAATCTGGCAACGCTCTCCCTGAGCCACGGATTACCAACATCAAGGCTGGTCAAGTCTACCAGCTCACTGTGTTGGTTCCTCAGTGAACTGTGGATTCCAGCGATGATATGACATTGATGTTCAAAAAATGGAGGCAGTGACAGGGTACATGAATAATCTGCGGGTTTGGCTTTTGCACACTCACTTTCGGGCTTGGGTCTTTTCTCGGCAACGGACGACAATAGGGAAAAACAAGAGAACACACACATTTCATGACATGGCTGGGAAAAGAAACTTCAGCTATCAACACCAAGGCATGGTGGGTCGGGTCGGGCTTTTTGTGGAATTTCGGTCGCAATTTCTTCGGGTTACGGCTATCCTTCATATTCTTCATGTTTAGACACACACAGCACGCCTCTTGCGAGGTGGTTCACACAGCCCCAGGCACACAGCAGCACACGACAACGCTCTCATCAAGGCGAAAACGCCAGGCATCATGGATGGTTCGGCCCTCACCCTCCTACCTACACCCAACAGCCATGTCATCCTCACAACAAGACAACAACGGAGAGCATAGTTCGCGAGACTCAACTTAGCATTATTGGATTTGGGTAATTGTTTGTGGCTTTTTTTCTGTTTCCGGAATATTGGTTATCGCGAACCAATCAATTGGGAGGGAGGCTCTTGTCGAATTCGAAAAAGTTGCGTTTTATACTCTATGCCTTGACATAAGGTAGCTTCACTTCATTGTGTTGTTGGTAGCACATGGAATTACAATAACATTTGTGCGGTCTCTTATGCTTTTATGTTGATACCTTCCATATTGGGTATCAAATGGTCTCTTTGACAAGTGTGACTTCTCTGAGGTATGGTCCTCTGGAATGTTATTCCCAAACTGCACAATGTAACTTGGAAGAGTTCTTTTCTGAGATTCTGTCACTGACGCATCCTGGCCTCCGTTTGTGACTGCTCGTTCTGATCGAGGCTTTGACTTGGGTCGCAGGGGCCAACAGATCCCCTACAAGATTTGGTGGAGCCCTGGTCAGGTACAGAGCATCTCTCAGCTCGCTTACAGAAAAGCTAAAAGCTACCTACTGAACGCCACACCTGGCTGGACGCACCATCTCAAATCAGCTTAAATTTGTGGCGCACGTAGCGCGGTTCCCCTTTCCTGCGGTGGGACATGGCTGTTGACGTGTAAGAAGTATCAACATGGATTCGTGGCTGTTGGTTGGCTGTGTCTTGCAGTTCTTCCATGGGATCTAATTGATCGTTAAGATAATGGCTCGACCAACAATCCTTCCTTGTGGCACCATATCCTTCTCATTCTCAACCGAAGCCCAGAACCCATTGACGCCGGTGAAGCTGCCCGGCGTATGGAATATCTCAGGTATGGGAACTAGACTGGACGCGATTTGTATTATTGTATTACAGTACGTGCCGTGGATCAGCCCAAGATACAAGTAAACCAATGCAATAGGTCAAAACAATGTTTGTCTATTTGTGATGGATGTTTGCACTGAATACATTTGGCTGTGCCGCCATATTCCCCGTTCATGTGTGAGGGTTCTGTTCCCAGCGGTCGAACGTGGCGGCCCTGCACGCAGGGGCAGGGCATGAACCAGGTGAGCGGGTCATTTCTGACTGGGTGCCTAGGTTCTATCAACACCCTTGCAACACCTACCCAGCCAGCTAGGCCTAGAACCTCCGTCTCCTGTCCAATACCTATCCACAGCTAGTAGACAGCTGAATTCAGGAGCACTAGAGTTTAGGGATTTCGAAAACAACGAGTCCCTGCGTTACCCACACCCCTTGGCGGAGGTTGTAGGGACCACGAAGGAGTCTGTTGTACAACCACAAGGGATCGAGGTACCTGACTCCCACTATCGAATCAATATGAGGTTAGACTTTCCAATATCCATGATCCTTCGTTTGTCCACGAGCCAGCTGAATCATGGAGCACTGGAGATTGTGGAGATTAAGAATTGGAAACAACACTTGTCAGATATCTAAGGTAGGTAGGTAGGTACCTATAGACAAAAATAAGAACTCCCTTCAAACTGCCCTCAGGAATTGTACAGGTATCCAGGCAGCTATTGATTCGTGAAAGAGACCACCCTCACAATGATTTCTTCATCCTCATCATCCTCATCTCTCGACATCCCAGACAATGGCACCAACGCTGCAAAACTCGATGCAGCCAACCGCTATGTCCGCTGGAACCTGTTGTTTCTCCTCACAATCTTCATCTTTCTTCTGTTTCCAATATGGATGCCTCTCATCCCCTACGTCAACCAAACAACCAACATCGTCATCATCATCACGATCGGCTTATTCCAACTCATCTGGCTGATAGCCACCATCTGCGCCATTCGTAGAACATTGGTCATCAACAGCCGAAACAAACTCAAGGTCACAAAAGCCCAAGATGTCGAATCAGCTGGCGCCACAGCCAACAACTACTCAGCAATTCGCCACATAGTTGCCATGACCTTGTACAAGGAACCCATGAGCGTACTGAAAACCACCCTGGACTCTCTCGTGCAGCAAAAGGATGCCAAAACCCGCCTCTCCGTCATTATTGGCATGGAATGCCGCACACCCGACAAGGAAGCCAAACGCCATGAAATTTGCGCAAAGTACGACAGCAAATTTCTCCGTCTCATCGTGACTTTCCACCCCTCGGACATCCCAGGCGAAATCAGCGGCAAGTGTTCCAACATGAACTATGCCTGCCGCCAAGGCCTCCAGATCCTTCGTCAAGATGTCGACTACAACTATGAGGAATACGAGCACATCTTCACCAACTGCGACTGCGACGCCGTTTTCGATCCCGAATACACACTGGAACTGGAAACCGAGTACTCCAAGCTAGACTTCGCCGACCGCCACTCCTCCATCTGGCAATCCATCATCATCTACAAGCGCGACTCTATGCCATTCTTTGTCGACATTACCGGCGTTTTGCGCACCTTCTTCTTCATGGGTGTTTTGATTCCCTGGAACATCAATCCCATGTCTCATTACTCTCTCAGCGTTAAGCTGTTGGAAGAGGGCGCCTTCACCCACCCGGCCTATCAGATGGAGGACATAATCGCCTTGATTCGCTACACCATCATCACACGACGGGAAATCCGCATCCGGCCCTTGAATCTGATTTCCATCAACGGCCCGACCTCTGGTGCCAATTACGCGGATGAGATCCGCGAATGGGCCCTACAGATTCGCCGGTGGACCATTGGCGCCGGCGAAGTCTTCCACTACTTCATTGTCAAGACCTACCGTATGCCTGGGCTTTATCTGTCTATCAGCTGGGCCACTCGCTTCTTCATCTACTACGGCCTCGTTCTCTGCGCCAGCGCCATCTTCTCTGTGATATCCCCATTCGTCGTTCAATTCGTCAACATGGCTGCTGCCGACCATGATCAGCTCTTCATCAGCGATTCCCTTTCCACAACGATCCGCTTCATCTTTTTGGGAACTCAGTACGCATTTTTGCTCAGTGCCACCGTCCTCGTTCGCTGGAGCCTTCCTGTGCCCGGCGATAATCACAACAAGGGTTTTTGGGGGGTTACAAGAGGCCTGTTGCATTGGATCTTGATGTTGCCGACCATTCTTGCGTACAGCTTTGTCGAGCTCTATTCCTTCTTTGAATTGGCGTTCAGAGGGAAGGATGTTTGCAAGCATAATGCTGCTAGCAAGAACAATCTGGTCTTGGTAAAAGGTGCCGGCAATTCTTGAGGTAGAGGTAATGGGTGGGATTTCGAGTTGATCTTTCTTGAATGTATGTATCCTCATATTTTCTGTTTTGTTATATATTTCTATAGACCTTTTTATAGATGTTTTATAGATTTGTTATAGGTACTTAGATTTGTTATAGGTCAGGTAGGTACTTAGATTTGGGATACCTACCTAAGGTAATGTTCGAGCAGCTGGCTCGATTGTCCTTAACATGCTTCTGAATCTCCTCTCATGCAAGTCTGGTAGATCTCAACTGTGACATTGGTCCATCGCTCGTCTTGGCGCTGGCTGAACTGGGATGTTACATCGCGTTTGATGGCCTAACTGGCGTCAATGACATCACCACTAAATGCAGCCAGGCACAGGAACAGGAAAGCTTGCGACTTTTTAAGCATGCATCAGTCCCCACAGGCCCTTCTCACTCTCGCTCATCAGGCTCTCACAGCTCACACATTCTTACCACCAAGTCGCAATTTCGTTGTCTTTTAGGATCGACGCCGACATTGTAAAAAGAAAAGCTGAGCCTGTCACCAACCATGGCGCCGCCAATCCCGCCCCAACTCAACGAAGTCCGTCAAGTCGACGTCCGCCAAGTCATCGCGACTGTCACCGTGTGGGGTCCGATTCCCACCGACCTGCCTGATCCCACGGTCCAAGTCTTTGCGGGAACGCAGACAGTCTACATCGCCCCAACTAGCACGAGTGAGACAGTAGTTGTTGCATCGGATAATTCTGGCAGCGGAGGTTCCAGTTTGAACGGAGGCGAGATCGCCGGCATCGTCATCGGAACGCTGGTCGCTGTCATACTCATCATCTGGCTCATCAAACGTCTCTCTCAGCGAGAGAAGCGACCTAGTTATTACCACGAGGAGAGCGTGAGGAGCGGCAGTAGGCATCGGCATGGTCATCACCACCACCATCACCATCATGGACGGGGCAGGTCAAGGAGCAGCCGGAGTCGGAGCCGAAGTATCGAGGTTAGGGAGGTGAGGTCGCCAGCGCGGGTGTATACCACCAGGTCGCGATCGAGGTCTAGATATTAGGGGAGCGGTCAGCAGGTATGTTTTCGTTGGTGTACGAACAACAGATGGGTTGATACTGGCCAGACCAGATGAATGACGAATTATCAAGATACCTATACGAACGAACATGATACCTTTGACGGAGTTGTATATATACGCAATTTACACACCAATGTCTCGTTTTCTTTCTTGCAGTCAACCTGCTCCCTGAATCCAGAAGAGGCAGTGTCATATGGACGCTCGACGTGGCCACTGACGAGGAGGACATTCTCTTGGGCGAGTTCTATATGGATGTCCTTCCGGTCCATACCCGGAGCTTCGCCATATAACTCGTAGGGCTTTGGAGTCTCTCGAATGTCAAAGTGAGGGCGGGGGCCGCGGCGGTGACGGCCTCCTCCTGAGCCACGGGATGGCTGAGAAGTAGAGGCCTTTTCATTGGACTTCGCGAGAGTAGGTATCGAAGTTGCCCAAAAGACGGAAGAGAGTAATGAAGTTCGGGTCGGTGGAGTAGAGGTCGGGAGGAAAAATGAAGACCGTGTTAGCGTTTTGATCCGAATGTGGAGGAAGAGATGGAAATGGAACGATGCAATGAACTCCATTCGGAGGGAAGAGAATTGATAGAAATTGGAGGTTTTACCGTGCTTGGCACGGATCTCTGTCTGTTATGGTCATTGTCTTGATATGGTGGTAACAATAACATCATCTCGTGAATGCTAAGGTTGAGCACCGTTGAACCTGAGAGGAGAATAATGAGTTCATGGGAAGCACGCTTCAGCAGAGCTTGGAGTTTGGGAAGCTGAAAGTCGCAAGGATTTGACTTCGGACATTTCTCAGTTGAGCGACTGAGCATGCAGCCTTCATCGCACATTCCTCTTTCTTGACCGCCAAGGTTTCCCTTCTATTTCGTCCAGCACACGGCAATTGTGATCTACGGAAGCACGGCTTACCCCTGTAGGGTCTGTCTTGGCTTCACCTCTCACAAGGGAGACTCGCTGTATTTTTCCATTTGAGGCTTCATGGGAAAAAATGTTTGCCATGATGAGCTTTGATTGGGGCCCCGGCCTTTGTCCGTTGATGTCCCTGCATTCGAGCCGTCTTGTACTGAGACCTGTCCGTGACCAACCACCCTCACCGTTCGGACTCTCGATACTTTCTTCTTTCGTTCTTATCGATAGACCTCCTGCCCGTATTCCGAAACAAAAAAGCCAAATGGAGAAAAGAACGTCCGAGGGCGGAAGCTCCCGCGTCTTGGGTGCCGCCTTGCGTTATGTCTGTGAGAACCCAATGTCCAAGCGTAGGTACCGCGCACTGGTCACCGCCCATCACTCAACATCCACGACTACCGCGCCTGGGTTGGCCAGGGGCTCGGCCCTTTGCACATGTTGATTCTCTAGGGATTAGTGGGAATGTCTGGAAGTAATTGAAACCGGTCCGACCCTGACCTGTCAATCGCTAGAACGGCTGAACTCGCAAGACCTCACGGAGGTCGCCAACACGGTGGTTGGACAAGATGTCGATCACTTCACCATCCGGCAGCGAACTGGCTCAGGAAGGGAGCAGGTTGAATGACATACCTATGTTGATGCCATGAATTCAAAGCATCAAAAAGTGTATATAAGACCTCATCCTCACCCAGCAACTCTTTCCTCATCAGCATCCACCAGCCTCACAAACAAAGACACCCACACTTCTCTCATCTATACTCTTCAACGCTTTTTCAAAGCCCAACAAACCACCACCAACCTTCAAAATGCAGTTCACCACCATCGCTCTTGCTCTCTTCGCCACCTTGGCCATTGCTGCTCCTCGCCCTCGTCCCCAGGACGGCGTCGTCAACGTTGACGACATCATCGCCACCGTCACTGACAACCTCAACGGCAACAACGTCGTTGTCCCCGTTGCCGCTCCAGTCAGCGCCAACGTTGGCGGCGAGCAGATCAACAGCCAGGACGCCACCCCCGGCGCCATCGTCTAAGAAGCTCGCAACATAAATTGCCAACAAGCACTGAATTCCCTTTCCACTTCATGAACACTCGACAATACAACTTCGGATGGCTGGGAGGATGATCTACGCGCTTGGGATATGGACGGGAGCTGTAATGGATAATGACATGGGGATGATCCGGTGATTGTAGGATGGCGAGGTGTTCTGGAGGAAAATGGATAGAGATGGGATATGAAACTTGGTCAAGTAATCTGCCTCAATCTGCACTCGGCGCACACACTCGACAAACAAGCTTTCCACTCAGCATCGCCGGGGAACAGGTTGGGGCTGTTGGGGAAGTCTCTATGTAGCTTTGACAATATTTACACACTCTTTCATAAATCCTTGGCTCTCCTTCGTGACAGATCACCCCTGATGGAGCACTCCCTAGGCTCCCTGTGTTGGGATGCACTGTGATTCTTGTTAGCTTCTTTCACAGCGAGATTGAGAGAGCTTGGAAACGACTTGCCTGAGCGTAGTATGGGTTGTATGTTGTGCAAGTGCCCGTCGCGCAGCGTGTTACACCAGTGTAACCTTGGCCACCGCTGTTGTCATGTCAGTGTCTGCCAACAAGATATCATGAGCCACACATCAGACTCACCATTGTCCCCACAAAGTCTGGCCGGCAACAGGCGCAGCGGTCGAAGTTGAGGTCACGAATGTGGTAGTCACCCTTGAGCTGGTCGAAGTAGTTGTCGCCCTCAAGGTGGTGGAGCTGGTGCTGGTCGTTGTGACCGGAGCGCGAGTCGTGGTCACGATAGCTGAGCTCGAAGTAGCCGTAGGCTCAGCATCACACCACCCCCCATCACCCCACCTGAAGCAGTTCTCGCCCTTGCAAGCCAGCTCAAAGAAAGCCATGACCGTAGCCTCCTGAACTCTGATGTCATGCGGCACACCAGCAGCACTATAACCCTCCAGCCATCCCTCCGCACCATACACACTCTTGGTCCATCCACTGATAGGAGTGTTTGACGTGACACTAACAGGTGTGCTTCCAACACCCAAAACCTCCGCCCACTGCTTGATGCCCTCCTGATGGTTGACATAATTCAGAATCTCATCATTCGTGCCATGGAACAACTGTAACTTCGGCCTCCATCCATCATATCCCGGATACGCACCCTTGACCAGGTTCGCCCACTGCGCCGGTGTCTTGGTCACCCTCCCCTTGGCACAGTCATCACTCCAGTACCCAAACGCCCCAGTGTTGTTACCAGCCGGGGCGAAGCAGCCAAATGGCACACCAGCGAAGGCGGCACCGGCAGCGAAGACGTCAGGGTAGGAACCGAGGAGAACCTGGGTCATCATGCCGCCGGAGGAGACACCAGTGACGAAGACACGCTTGGGGTCGGCTTTGTACTTTTGGATAGTCCACTTGACCATGGAAACGATACCGAGCGAGTCACCGCCGCCGTTGTGGGTGAGGGTCTCCTTGGAGGAGACATCCCAGCACTTGTCTGAGTTGGCCTGGGCGGGAGCAGACTGGGGGTAGATGACGATGAAGCCGTGCTGCGAGGCGAGCGTGGCATACTGGGAACCGGAGAAGGCGGCAGGGGCAGTGCCGTGGCACCAGTGGGGGTTAACGAGGATAGCCGGGTTGGCAGGGAGGACGTCGGGAACGTAGATGTAGAAGGGGTTCTAGATGATCACGTTAGCTGATGGTTTTTTTCATCAGAGATCGACCTACGTTGCGGGGGTTGGGACCAAAGCTCTCCGTGACAAGAGTCAACGAGGCCGCAGAAGCCAAGGAGGCGAGAAAAGAAAAAACCGCGGCAGTCTTCATCTTGGCGATGATGCGAGGGGCGGCCGGAGGTGAGGTGAGAGGAGGCGACTTGGGGTGAAGAAGAGAAAGAAAAGAAATAGGAAATAAAAATTGAAGATCATGATGCTATATCATTGCATTTGATTGTCGTGAACATGGACTGATGCAAGGATCAATCTGAGGATTGATTGTCCGCCGGCCCGCAACTTCGGCGCCAGTGCTCGGAGGGGGCATTGCCGAGATACCCGTTTTTGGTGTTTTGAGCGGCGACATTGCACACATCAGTCTGGCGAGCCTTGGGGGGTCGGAAGCGACCGCTCCAACGGTCGAAATAGCGTAAACGGGCTTGGCAGGCACGTGTAACTGAAAACAAGCTTTTGGGGATGACTTTTTTGTTACCATCGGCGTTGGCCTCACTCATATTGCAAGGCAGTCTGCCCGTCTACCATAGAAGCCTGGAACCAAAAGATTTTTGGACAGCGTTTGTTAGAAGGCCTGCCATGGCGCACGTTCTTGGGGAGGATGTTGTTTCACCTTATGCCATTTTTGTGTTTTATGCAACTGATTGGGTTGTGCTTCCCTTATGCAAGCAGGTCTTGCTTCGCTGTTGCATCTTAGAATAACAGACCTAACATGCCTAACTATAGCGCTGGAGTATTCTGTATCGTACCTATTCATCTATCTCCGTTCTACTGAGGTTTCATCATATCGACATTTTGTGTTGGTGGGAAGTCGGCCATTCAACGGTCCCTTGAAAGCGTGTGGTCCAATCATCAAGATGGGGCGGCAACATCACATACCCCCAATCAACACATGAGAATCGACGGGCATACGATGAGGCCTACAGCATCTAGCCGTCTTGTCTGGCCCCAATTCGCCTTAACTGCAAACGTGGCGTTGTTGTTTGCGCGACTCCCCGCGCATGCTCATCAGGAACAAACGCAGGAGTGATAATTTCCCCGTTGACTTGATGCTTGCTCTTCTTGTCATGGGAGCCTCCATCAGACATTACGGCTTTCACTCCTACCAACAACTATATCAGACTGCCACCCTTTGCGCGATGGAACTATCTGACCTCGACCCTCCGACCTTGCGTCTCGTGGTGCAGATGCACCTCGACGACATCAATGCACTCACAAAAACGGCCAGTCAGAAAGGCAAGGGCCGCGCAGGAGAGAAACCCGACTCTGTCATCGCCTTCGAAGAATATCAGAACAACTTACTACGCACCTCCCAACTTCTGTCCGACGAGGTCCTGAGTCGGAGCATTGCCCGAGCGGTGAAGGAGGACGCCGACGCACTTCGGGCACTGCAAGCAGAGGAGCAGCGGGCTGCCAGTGATAGGGAACTGGCCCTTCGACTGTCTGGAGTGAGAGATCCGAGCAGTAGTACGACCTCTCGACCAGAGACGCCTGCCCTGGACGAAGAAGCGTTGAGGAAGTTGGAAGCACTTTGGATCTCTCCGGAAAATGCTGCCTCGACTTGGCATGCGGAATCATCAACCTGGGCTTCGAGCAGAAAGCAGAAAGTGTTGGGAGAGAGCAAAAAGGACAAGATGTGTGTCGCATGCAACGATCTTTACTATTCCTTCGATATCGTTAGCAGTAAAGGGTGCGGTCACGATTACTGCCGCGAATGTATACAGTCGCTATTCCAGTCCTCGATAATGGACGAGACGCTCTTCCCGCCTCGCTGCTGCGGCAACCAACTACTGCTGGACACCTGCCGACGCCTTCTGCCCTCAGCACTCGTCGGGCAGTTTCGGGCCAAGAAGATCGAGCTCGAGACACCTAACCGAACGTACTGCCATATACCAACTTGTTCGACCTTCATACCACCGCAGGCTATCAATGGAAACGTGGCAGCATGCGTACGGTGTGGCGCCACTACCTGTGCGGTTTGCAAGAAGGCGGCCCATGCAAACAGCGACTGCCCGGAAGATCCGTCCACGCAGGAGTTGATCCGTCTCGCGGAAGAAGAGGGATGGCAGAGATGCTACTCTTGTGCCAGATTTGTTGAGCTGGACCGTGGATGCCACCACATCAGTGAGTCACTTCCTAGAGTCCATATCAGGTATGAACTAGCGAGGGATGTGGGCTGACTATGAATTTACCATTCCAAGCTTGTCGTTGCGGGGCGCAGTTCTGCTATGTTTGTGGAGAGCGTTGGAAGACATGCCTTTGTCCGCAATGGGAGGAAAACCGCCTCCTCGCTCGCGCAAACGCCATTGTAGATCGCGAAGCGAGGGCCGCCCAGCTTCCAGACTGGCAGCGGGCCAACCTAGTCGAACAAGAGAGACAAAACCAGGTTATTAACCATGTGTGCCGGCATGATAGCTGGAGCTCACGTCAAGGCCGCAATCGATGCGACGAGTGTCACGACACCCTGACGGTGTTTATCTATGAATGTCGACAGTGTAGAATTTTGGCTTGTCGACGTTGCCGGTTCAATCGTCTGTGATAGATCAAGGCTAGATTCTGTTGTGCAGGGGATGGCTTTTTGTCTGCACCCGACCTAAGCGGTATCTGTGTGAGCCTACCTGAGAAACGGCGCGCGATAATGCGGAAAAGGCACCTTAGAGAAGAATGTTTACAGGGGTATGATGTTAGAACAATAGTATTTCATCTTGTTGGATCCCCAGTGCGCCCAACTAAGGTATCTCCAAGATAGCGAACATGCATGGGCTGATCAAGGTTCCTCTCAGTTACGAAATGATAGCTCAGCACAAGTGGCAACAACCTGAGTTGGGGACCATTGCAGGAAAGCCCAGGCCATATAACCAAGCCCTGTTGTGGCTTCAAGTTAGGTACGATAGGTAAGGTAGTAGAGACTCAGGTTTGATATACCTTAGTTATTAGCAGCAAAAGAACCAAGACATATTCAACTAGCACAAAGTAAAAACAGCCTCTTCCAAACCTGCGTCCATCATCTCTCCGTCCATAACACCATAAACATACGCCTCCCCAACGAGATAGTACTCTCTAGCAACTCCTGCGGGCCTCAGCACAAACGGCGTCGAGCCACCGTATATGAGAACAACAATATCTTCTGGTGTTGTTTCTTTCGGCGCCAGTCCAACATACCCCTTCCCTAGATAGATCGGTCGTGCGCCATCCTTGTATTGCATAGTTGCCTGATACGACCAAGTCTCCGCCATGACGTTCTCATTCTCAAGCGGCTGTGTGCGTAGTAGTTCGAACTGCTTGCCTGATAGCTCCATCGTGGCGCGCCTAAAGTACATAGAGGTGGGGTGATACTCTCTATCGCAGATTGGGATCCGCCACAGCACATCGTCCCACTGGGTTCTCGGATAGATTGGTGATTGCTCGAGGAATCCCTTGACCTCAGCGAACATCCGGCGCGCAGCTTCCTGGTGGTAAGACCTCGTGTCGTCATGCACAAATTCACTGCCAACCGCCGCGACAGTGTCGAGCTGGATGCCTTGCAGGCGAATCGTCGCTGGTCTAGAACCCTTGCTGTCGAGAAGTATCTCCATTGGTTGGGTTCTTGATCCGGTTGCCTTGAATATCGGGACCCCCATATCATCGGACCAGGTGTAAGAAATGTTGGCACCGAAGTCCGGCACCCAGGTTGGGGGCCGGCCACGTCTCGAACGGCACCACTTGAGGATATCGACATGCCCTTTCGCAGTCAAGGACCTTGCCACGTGTTCGAAAGCTTCGTCGGGCGTCTTCGTGTAGTCTGTGTAGATTCCCAACTCGCTCGCGTCTGCTGCCATTCCAAGAAGGGCGTAGACCTTGTCCAATGGCTCCTTGGATTGTAATCCGAGAGCGCCGCTCCTGACGTAGGAGGTGTGGAGGAGTTCGAACAATGGGAGCTTGCCACCACCGCGCTGATACTTCCTTCGTCCGGAGAAGCATGCCCCGATAGCCGGGTCGGTCGTGGTCTTTTTCAACAACGACCAGGGACCCCCGGGTGCTGTCGTTAACTCTTCCACGGAAAACGGACCGGGAACTCGAGACTGTCGACCCGCTCGGTACTCAGTAGTCTCCCACATGGTCAGCATGCCGTAGAACATGGCGGCAGCGTGAAATGACTCAGCTTCGGTGCGGCCGAATCCGCAAATGAAGATGGAGTTATGAGCAAGCGTGACCTCCTGTTTGATCCAGACACGATTGAAGTAATCCCTATGAGTGAGCGCGGCAAAGGCCAAACGAGGGAACCGCTCCTCTTTCCGGTTGTCGTCGCCTTCGGCCTCGTTGGCCTTCTTCATCAGCGCAATCACCAAGTCCCGCGTATGCATGTGGACTGGGTTGTCGCCCACGTCAGGCCAGGTGGTGAGGAGGTCCTTGTCTATGTTTAGAAGGCCGGCATCCCTAGCCTTGCTGCCGTAACGGTTGATGCCCTCCATGGCGGCGTCGCTGTCGTCGGCACTTGGGCCGAGCCATGACAGCACCTTTGAGGCCTGCTCATAAACGGAGGCCATTCGTGACACCTGACGTGACTTCTCCTCTTCATCTTTCTGGTTGATGCATACGGCGTCGATCCAAATGTTGGTGCCGACGAAGGAATCCAGGTGTTGGAGGCAAACTGTTAGGTTCTGGGCGATGTCGACATATTGGTCTTGAGGCTCGACGATGACGCGTGAAAACGGTTTGTCGTCTCCCCAGCGGTAAGACAATGCCGTGTAGACGGGTTGATTGGCGGGGTCCGTGTCGAGAGGGGCAACGTCGACGCGGACGCGTATCTCGGGAGACACGGAGAGAATGTGCAGAAGGCGGATGAATCCGGTCTCGAGGTAGGGGTACTCATATGGGCGACTCATCTCTTGCGTAAGTATTGCTGTAGGCTACAATTTGTCAATATCCAGACGTTTTGGCAATAAGAGGAAGCGTGCTCACTGTCTGTTTCAACCTGCTTGAGGGAGGCAGCTATCGTGAATGCCAAGACCGGCTGAAAAGGTCGACCACTGAAGGCCATGTGACCACCTTTAGGCGTGTGAGACCGGGAGCCGCGCAGCTACCAGGAATGTCTGGTGCTCCGCCCCTTATGGTTCACCTCTCGCTTCTAAAATAAATGCAAGACGCATTCATGACTACCTGATGTGGCGAGTCCAGTAAACAGCAGCGAAGCCACCATGCTGTCCCTGACTGTCTTTTTCTGGTGCCTCACGCAGGCTACTAGCCCCATAATTGTAGTTTTTCACCCAGGACCGCGCGAAAACGACGAGTATCAGCAGCTTGCATTAAAATAAGTAGCTAGAAACAATCCTCCGATCATTAAACCCCCCTAAAGCCATGCCTACGTAGGTATCCTGGATCTCGTTTCCCGGCCAGCAAAGAATCATGCTGGTTGAAGCTCGTCCATGGGGTGCGTGTATCTCGGATATCTGCTGGATATGACCCCTCGGTAGTTAGTATCGAAGTCTGACAACCATGTTGATGTTGCCGAGGAGGTTGAGTAGGAATGTTTGCAGCACGTATTTAGTCGAGCTGAGGTGACCCTTTGATGTTCATACTTCCTTGTGACTGACTGGATTTGTTTGTAGGATGCCTCAACTAAACTGTTGGTATTGTATAACAAAAAACAAGATGTCTGAAGTCCACACACGAACCATCTCGTCCTCCTAAGAATAGCCCCTTAGGCAGGAATCTTGAACCCGCCCGGAACCCTGTTGGTAAACACCCCGTTGGGATCATACTTTGACCTCGCTGCCTGTAATAGCGCCACATTCGCTGTTCCATATCCACCAATGGGATCTTGCCAGTCTGCCGCGTAGTTCAGATATACCCACGGATCCACAGCATTCTTGAACTGCAAACTTGCAAAGAGAGCATCGTACATGTCCTTTGCCTTTCCGCGAACATAGGTATCATCCAGCTGGCTTGCCCATGAGGCTGTCAGTTGAATGATCACACGTGGCTGACCGCCACGACTTGGGGATTGGAATCCGAGGATGTTCGAGGTTGGACTCCTGTTGTAGGTGCCAGCTGGTAGAGGCTGGAACGTCATTGTCCAGACGATACCAGGGACATTTTGCATGGCCGAGTGGGAGTCCCACCAGAGTTGATATGCCTCTCCGAGAATTTGCAGAGTGGAGTGTGTCGTTATGGCCCACCAGACGTTGCTAAACAGGAGGACGTTAGAAAGTGTTAGGGGAGGGAATCGGAGTAACATACCGATTCTTTGAGGGAATGGTTGCCTCAGCTTCTTTAGTGATGTTGAACATAGTGTTGACCCTAGCGCTGTTTGCCGAAGGGTACGGTACCGCCAAGAAGCTGGAAAACGCAGCAGGAGCCGACGAAGCCGGAGTGGGAGGCGCGCCAGAGTAGACCATCTGCGTTGAAATAGTATGGTCAATACCGTAGTAGTAGACAAGACTGGTGATAAGGGAAGCGTTCTCGTCATAGCCAGTTGCCTTGTTGAAGTCAATAAACGCCAGGAGATGGCTGTGAAGTGTCCATGTTGGATGCATCATAGTACCTCCCCATAGCAGCCCTTGGGTGTATGTCTTCATGGTGACCCGAGTCACGATGCCGAAATTGTTACCTCCTCCCCGTAGAACACGGAGTAGATCAGGGTTTTGCGTGGCGGTTGCTTCGACCAACGTGCCGTTGGCCAGCACCACCTCGTATTTGGACACTGTGTCGGCAGCGAAGCCAACTCTCGGGGAAAGAAATGATATGCCACCACCGGTGAGCAAGCCGCCAACGCCAACGCCTGCCACACGTCCTCCAGCAACAGTCAAGCCCAAGGAGTCTAGCTGAGCGTACACTTCACCCCATGATAAACCAACACCCAACCGAACATCAGCATTCCCGTTGATGAGTGTTACTTCATTGAGCTCTCTCAAGTCAAGGGTAACGCCGCCGGCAATATTGGCGGCTGAGGCGTGGAACATGTGTCCACCGGACCTCACGGCAAAGCGACATGCTGGGTTGCCAGAATTAGCCGCGAGAATAGTCACAGCGGTGGAGACATCGGCGGCAGACGCCGGCTGAACTATGCAGTGCGGCTGTGTCTGAGACGTTTGCTGAGAAAAGTAGGATGCCAGCGACTCTGTGTATCTGAAATTGCCGGGAGCAGACACCTTGGAGCTTCCCAGAGCAGCCAGAATGGCGGCGCACTGATGCTACTAGTGAGATGATTGTTTGGCAAGACCTTCTAGAAACAGGGTAACTTACACAAGTCGAAAGAGACATAACTGCTCGATAATATCGGTATGAGCCCTTCTCCTTTGTCCCAGATAACGTCGGTTATCGATGTTGGATCGTTGAGTTGCTCGGATTTACCACCATGTGACTATGAGCTGGGTATATATAGACAGTCCAGGAGCAGAGACCGCTTGTCCAAACCATGTTGTTGTGACTGTATGAGTGTATAGCCGCTACCGCCACGGCTCTCCCCCTTGGGCTTCTGCGCCGCGATGTGCATGGGTTCGAAAGAGACTCTGGCGGAATACGATCATGAGATGAGTCCAGATGAGTAGACGCAGGATTCGGTCCACTTTCATTGCAACTTTCGATGCGGATATGTGTGCTTGTGCCGTGCAGATGCTTTAATGAGCTCAGCCTTGGGCGAAACGTGTAATTAGCACACAGCCATCATATCACCAACTTTGGAGCTAACAGCTCACCTGTGTGTCTCGAGGGCTGGCTTGTGGGCCTGAACCAGTTATCTCGTGGGCACGCCGCAGGCGTTATGTGCTGGAAAGTAAGACAAGAACCACACAGTCCCTTGGCCCCTTGGTTAGCAACAGAGGGCTGCAATCGACTCATTTCAGAAAGTCGTTAGTGTGATCTGTTGGTTGCTCACAGATGCCAACACAAGTTCATGGCGTCGACGAGCAAGGATTCACATTGAGTTGGGGGCCGTAACGCCGTATTGCTGCAGATGCCCCTGACTACCTACGGCCCCATATCTCCGTGTGCGCCGTCTGGCCGGTTACTTGGCGCCACCATTTGGGGCCCGATCTCGGGTCGCTTTAAAATGTGGGGGTCGGCTCCCAACATTCGGGATGCAGTCAAACCAGGTTGATGGGTTACGGGGTGCGGCTCTGCCTATGGACCTGGGTAGGCCGGTACATACGTGGATTCTGGGAGAGTAACTGGGCGGGATGCCGCGTGATTCTCAGCTGTATATGGATTTGAAGTGTGCAAAGGCATTGCTCTTTCGTGGGGCATTCGAGATTGTGTACCTGGTAGCCCACCCAAGTTCGTAACAGCCGGAACTGCGATAAGTTTAACCACTTATCGCAGTGACTAGCTCAAGGTTTGACACCTCCGGCAGAACAGCACCGGCAGTCCGTCGCGAATCATGTTTCCTCCGTTGAGATCCTGGCCTTCAGCCTATCCATGTACGGAGTCCCCATGGAAGCGACATCATGGCGCCAAAGACCCGACTCCAGGATGGCCTAGGAAAATCAGTATCACACAAGCAGGGTAGACATCAGCTAGCATCCGGCGGTGTTCCCTATCTTTCGACGAAATTATCGCCCGAGCTTGTCATCTTGATCGCCACGTTTACCTCGATATGCGACCACGCCGCTCTTGTCCGAACCTGCCGTTATCTTTTCAACACCCTGAACGATGAGCTCTGGACCAGTGACGCCAACGGGCTAAATATTGCCGTGTTCTGGGCAATCGAGGCTGCTTGTCTTCGCACGCTTCAGCGCACGCATGAGCGGTATCATGCTCCCTTGAACAGACGCTGGCTGAGCCCACACCCGAGATGCCAAATGTTTTGGACCAAGGAGAGCTTCGGTACCAAGGTGAAGCACCGATTTCTTTGGTGTCGCCACAAGGACAAAACATGGCCCAAGCCCAAAGGCGACAAGCGAAACCCCTACCATGAGGAGAAATACCAAGCTCTTCAACCTATCGTTCCTTCGTCAATCAAAGGGGTAGTCGAAAAACAAAAGTGGTTCTCGAGTCTTAACCGCGGTACAATTCTCGATTATGTATCTCCACCAACCGAGATTACAGGCCAGCCTGATGGCCGGGCCCTAAACATCACTCGCTTCTCTTGGACGCCGTCAACACTATTGAACCTCCAAATCATACAACCCTGCCGACATGCCCGGGAAGTCCAACGCTATCTTGTCGATAAATTGAGAGACGAGGGAATCCCCATGCGTGCGCCTAACAGCCAGATTAGGGTTCCCAGCCAGAATTTCGTATCCGCCTTCTGTGTGTGTCCTCGACAACGGTCGTGCTTGGAAGCCCTTGGACATCCGGATTGTGGAGAGAATCGGAAAGGCCAAGGACGTGGCCCAAACACACGGATTTGCATTCACCCTGGCGGTCTTGAAAGTCGACACTGCGCTCATAATAGCCATCTCCGGGCTTCGGTCACGCTCTAGTTCCTCAGGTGCTTGCCTCCGAACTTCCGGTCCGCATTGAGGCTGACTTGCACATTAAGCATAATGCAGAAATGCCGGTCCTATCTGGCAGAGTATGGCCGCCGTTGAAGAAATATTTCGTTCGTTCACGGCGCATGCAGACCAAAAGGGCGCTCTGTCTCACAGTTGAAGATATTAGAAACTGACCTAGACATGCATATATCACTTACACAGTAAGAGGCCCCTCAACACTACCTGACTCGCCAACAACTTCGTAGCCTTCAGCTAAGTACCTCGGACTTTCCCCACCACCTCTTGACAATCTCAGCGATCGTTGTTTTCAGCAAGCATCTGGCCTTTCCTGCTCGCCATTTCTTGTCGATAGCTTTGGCTATACCTTCCCAATTCTACTCGGGTAAAGCACCATGGCCTCCGAGACTTTTGCCGACACATCTACTTCCAGTCCCCCAACTGAACCGGACTCTGCAGTGGACATCATCATCACCCTGGCCATCAATCCGGACAGCAAAGCGCAAGTAGAAGCCAATCTGTTGAAGGCAGGCGAATGGATTGAAAAGCACGAACCGGGATGTTTACAATGGGAGGTGTTTTATTTGAAAGCAACCGGGGAGATGGTCTTGGTTGAAAGGCAATTTCATCTGAAAGCAACGGAGCCGTTGATGAGGAAACGGAAAGCTGACTGACTGAGAGACTTAGGTTCATCGATCTCCCAACAGCTCGCAAATACCACCCAGAAAATCGAGAAAAAGAAGGAATGATTGATGGGGGGCTGAAATGGGCGAACGAGATTGTTGAAAAGGGGTGGCTGAGTCAGGAGCCGGATATCAAGATTTTGAGCCGGAGGGGTGGGTTTGGACTGAGGAAGTGGCAGTGATCGTTCCTGGTGTTCACATGGCTTTTACGCCTACTCTCGAGATTTGTGACGCTTTTTGACGTTATTATGCACGGTTTTGTGTTTTATCGGGATGGAATTTAGAGCTAAGAGAAGTCCCAGTACGGTGTTGATTCTGTCACAAGTGGTTACCTAGGTGCCTGCTCTTTCTATCCCCTTCGTCCTATCACCCCCGCTGCGCAGATCGACCAGTCCTAGCCGTTTGACCAAGTTCAATATGCTCCACCACAGCGCTCTCCTCCACCCGTTCAACCAGCTCCGCCAGCTGGACGTGCTCAGGAAACCGCTCCTCTCCCTCCCGCCTGATGCGCTCAGTGGCGATCGCTCTCGCCACTTCCAGGTCGATGTACGCGCTATGGCAGTTTGGGCAGGCTTTAGTCAACTTCTCTTGTCGTCGGAACCTCATGACTATCTTCGTTGAGAGCAGGAGAGATACCGGGAGTGCGACAGCAGCAAGGGCGATAGTGATTATGATCAGAGTGAAATTGCTCCCCTCGCATGGGTTGGAGGTGCTCGACATTGTATGGTGCTTGGCAGCGGGTTAGAGTGTAAGTGAGGTGCACTTTTGGTGTTGACGATGATGGAGAAAGTTGAACCAGTAGCCATGGATATGGACTTTATGGCAAGAGGGCATGATTGATGAATGGGTGTATATTTGCGTGGGCAGAGGTGCAGTTTGCAGGCTACTGAGCCATAACACTGGTAGCTCGCCACAATTATCCGCTGCTGCACCCACGATGACTCCTGCACGCAAACTGGGCCATACACCTATACTGATGAAAGCAGATGCAAATATTCTCTTGTCGCAGTGAAAGCCACTGCAAGCTTCACTTCAAATCCACTGTCACCTTGAAACCAAATTCCTGCCTCGATGGAGAACCTTTCCCGTTGCTCGAGCTCTCAGGCTCTGTGATACTTTGCTTGGGAGGCAAAGTCCAATGTGGAGCTGATGACCCGCCATCGTCGCCGCTATCGTTGTGACCGTCGTTGATGGTGTTCATGCAGTCGATATTGTTCTCGGGGTCCTCACGGTCATACACAAAGGTTGGATAGCTCACTGGGCTATAGGCCGTCACACAACGAAGATTCTCTGTCGTTAGGTCGGTTAAACGGAACTGAGCTAGTGTCTTGACGGTGTCGGCGAAGCCCGTAATGTTGCCTTTCCAGCGTGACTTATCTGGATTCTCAGGGAATTCACGAATGCCCCATGATCGAAGATATTTCCACCTCATGGCAGGATCTTGAGAGATTTGCTTTGTGGTCGGTGCGTAGAAGCACAACTCCGGAATCAGGTTTTTCTTCCATGAATACCCTTCCCTAATAAATGCCCGCAAGTCGTAGCAGCTGTAATGGGCGACGAGACTCCATCTCTCCCGAGAACGCGAGGGTTTTCGCGGACCCATGGCGAAGCATACATGGTAGATCGGACCTCCTTTCGATGACAAGATATTCGCTTCCCTAGCAGGGAAAAATAATGGGAGGTCAGGACTCTCCAGTAAAGAGCGAACATCAGGCGGATTCTTTGATTTGGTCATCGTAGCATTTGTGGTCTTCTGAGAGAGTAGGGTTGATCAGCGGCAAAGGATACGATTTGAGACGGAAAGAAAGAGGGTCCTACCTGATATTCAGGGGCGTGATATACTGACAATGGAACGAGTCGATATGTAAGTTTGTGTTGAAAGAGAATTCATGAAGTCAAACAACCTTTTGCGCTTTAAGAAGTAAATGGAACTTCTAACAAACCTTATGGACGTGGAGAGCGCTTTGCGTCAGCGGCGTCAAGCCTGAGAGTAACTCGGGAATTTGCAGCCTAGCCTTAACCCAAATACCATCCCATTACAGGGTAACGTACAAGATGAACAGCTCTTACCAGCTCACTTCTCAAGTTGTCGTGAACTCTTTTTGGGGGGCAGTTTCTCATACCCAAGTTCAGCCCATTCTTACTTGTCACTGCTAAGCAAGTGTATTCTTAACCATGCCCCTGAACAACCCGTCAATATACCCCTGACTCCGCCAATCCTTCCAGTCTCTGGTTAGCAAACCCCAGCCCTCGTTGTAATCTTGAATCCCTTCTCGAATGTAATAGCTTCCCGCCAATACCCATATGGTCCAACCGGCCTTTTGACTCGGCAGATAACTCGCCAAACATGTTGCGTACGTTTCCCGCCAGGTACTCGCGTCCATGGCGAAGCCAAACTCTGTCAACAGCACTGGGAACTGGATCTTCGCTTCGTTCGTCATGGCCTTGAAGCCCTTGTTGAAGAGATTGTACTGCAGTGAGGAACAGCTGTTGATCCCCGTCTCATAGTTGTGGATTTCTAGCACGAGCTTGTTGGCGTAACCGGGAAAGTCGTTGAGTGAGAAGCGGGTGTTACCAGGGGCAAGTGTGGAGCCGTCGAAGAAAGGGGCGACGGTGGTGTCGTAGTTGATGCCGGAGAGGAAGATGAGTAAGTTAGGGTTAACTTTGTTGACGGCAGTGGCGCCTTGTTTGTGGAAATTGTAGAGGGATTGCCAGTTGTAACTTGAACTGCGGAGGGCGTTGTTGTTGGTTGGCTCGCGGGGTTCGTTGCGAAGGCCGATGGAGACTAGACCGGTCCAGTTCCTTCCCTGTGAGGTGTTAGATTACCTAGCTTCTAATGAATCAGGGTTGGGAGGGAACACACGTGGTCGGCCATGTACGACAGCCCCCTGACCCAGTTGGCGGTATTGAAGTAGGTGTCTCCCCACCAGGTGTTACCGTCGTTGCCAGAGCAGCACCACATTCCCTTGGAAATATGGTTGTCAAGATGAACGTAGATTTGTTGTTTTGAAAGCTCGGCGGCAACAGCGTCAAACACTTGAAGTCTTGTTGTGGAGGCGGTAAATTGGGGATTCTTTGCGAGGACTTGGTTCAGGATTCTTGTTCCGTTGGCTTGTCCGAGGGCTTGAGCGAAGGCTTGTTGGAGGGTAATATCTTGTCCGTTGTTGGCGTAGATTTGATCAATCATCTCAATTGCAAATGTCAGGCGAATGGCGTTCATGCCGATGCTCTTGATCTTGGTGACGATGTACTCGATGGACTGGTATTGCAACCCCTCGGGGATCATGACCTCGCCGTGGCCTGGCCAGTTTGTACCCGCATAGACGATGTTCTTGCCAGTTGTATCCCGAATCTTCCCAGCGGATGTAACGAAAGGACCGAAAGGCCAGGACCCTGCTTGTCGACTGGAGAGATCATTCTGCGATTCGCTTTGAAGACTCGGTGCTGCTTGGGTGAGGCTGGCCAATGCCAGGAATGTTGAGAGGAACTTCATGGCCACCAGAATCAGCTTACAATGACAAAATTATGAGCGATGTCTCACAGTGGGGGAGCGCATCATTTATTTGATGAAGCTTTGGCCGCTCCAAATGGAGGACAAGAACCTTGGTAGACTGTGATACATATTGAACAGCTGACATGAGGGGAAGCACTTCGAGAACAGTGACCCTATAACCGGGACACCTGCCATCCATACACATAACTGTCGTATCCTAACGCACTTCAGTACCTCGTGATCTCACCACCAGAGTACGCTGATTCGAGCGTTTGGGATAGTGATCAAAGAGATACGACTTTGTTCCTGTCCTGGGTGCCTGGGTGTCATTTGCGACTGCCGGCTCCGGTATCCCCGCAAAATTGATCAACGTCGAAATGACTTGGAGACATCCCGAAAGAGAGGGGCCTGGCCCACCGCAGTCTTGTGTGTGGTGGAAGAGGTGGTGAGGTTGAGATTGAGCCGGGCCGTTCTTTTTGCCGAGACAGGGGGCCGCTTGCCATGATCCACTTCCCCACAGTGTTTTCTCCGCGTTGCCCCGCAGTAAAAAGCTGCCAAGATCTCCAATTTCTCCACGAATCTCATCACAGCCACAGGCTTGTATCTTCACCTCGTCTTCCATATACGTCTTGTGGTTTGCTCATATTTGGATTCGGATTGTGACTATTTTGACAATGCAAAAATAATAGCGCTAAGGCTCACAGATAGGCTCCCTTCCAACGCCGACCATCCTCCTCAGCATGCAACAACAGACATTCTCAACGTTCCCCATCTGACTGACACACTTACAAATCTCTCCTCCTAAACTCGACCATGCAACCGTCCTTCAAGCTGGTGAATGTATCAAAAAGCTGGAATTCTCCAGGCTTTTCCCGCCCCTTCTCGGCTCCCGGCTTACCCTCCCCTGGATCAGCAATGCCCACCGCCCGTCGAAGGTCATACATGTACAGCACTCTGGCGAGCGTAATGCTCATCTCGACATATGCCAATCCTTTACCAATGCACCCTCTGGGCCCGATGGAAAACGGGCAAAATGCACTCTGTGCCAATGCGACCTCCTGATCCCGCACACCAGCCTCCTTCTCATTGTTTGACGAAGCAATCCATCTCTCGGGCTGATAGGCAAATGGTTCAGGGTAGTAGTCAGCGTTGTGGTGGATGGTATAGTGAGGTGTCCCAACGATAGTTCCCTCGGGCACCATCTCGCCGTCAATGGTCATACCGCCAGCGAGAACCTCTCTGGGCAACAGGCCCCCTACGCTGGGGGACAGACGCATGGCCTCGTCGATACAAGCGCGGAGATAGTGGCAAGAGTTGATAACTGGGCCCAGCTGAATATCTTCCAAGGATGAGAACTTCTCCCGGACCTCAGCGGTAACCTTCGCCAGCGCGGCAGGGTTGCGGACGAGGTAGAACAGAGTGGCGGCCATCGCGGTAGAGGTGGTGTCAGAGCCAGCAATGATCAACAGGTTGGACTCACCCCACAGCTCGGGGGTGGTGAAGCCCTGTCCAGTTTCGGGGTCACGGGCCTTGAGCAAGTGGTAGAAGAAATCGCGGCGGTCAGTCTCATCACCAAGGGCGGTACGCTCGGTCAGCTGCTGACGGGAATAGGCCATATACTTGGCACGACCAGCGGCGATCTTGTGGAAGAGGATCTTGTCGAGGGAGAGCTTATTGACAATGGGCATAGTACCGCACAAGAGATGTCTTTGTGCAGCAACACCGACGAGGTCGACCGCATATCTGTTGTCAGGTCTATCCAACATGTGGAAGGCCTTGCCGAAGCAGAGATCACCCAAGATGTCCATGGCCAACCAATTGCACCAATCCGACATGTTCTTGGGCGCGCTCCAACCCTTGTTATCCTGGATCGCACGGCCGTAGTCGCCAATGGCCTCAGAAAATGTCCGGATGTTGGCAAGGATGTAGCGCTCTACTTCCTTGATGGCGCCGTCGGAGAAGGCATGCGACAGGACTCTGCGCTTCCGAGCGTGGAGGTCCCTGTCGCGGGCGTTGTGTGTATTTGGGGCGGGGTGCACAAAGGCGTCGTAGAACTCGGCTTTCCGCACATTGGCGCGGAAGCCGTAGATTTCTTTCAGCGCGGTATTGGAGTTCACGCTGAGCGCATTGGGGCCGAAGCGGACGAATTTGCCATATTTCTCGTGCATCCTCCAGAATTCGAGATGGCGGTCGCCTCGCCAGGCATAGTAGAGCATGTATGCATCGGTCAGTTTCGCCAGAAAGGGTCCTGGGTATTTCGCTAATGGATGGAAGAAGAGGCGGTAAATGACAAGACATGATGTCTGCGAGTATTGTTAGTTGGTAGCTCCGCATGGCGCCGGTCATATCGTCAGTATGCAACTCACATAAAGAAGGCCGGCTACTGCTAGGAGCCCCAGCCAAAGCTGGACATGGGCCGCACCGAACGCCATCCTTGTTGAAGGCAACAAACTGATGGACACTTGATGTAGGTCAAGTTGATTCACGACAACACGGGACAGGAGATAACAAAACGCTGGAAACGGAAGCGGGAAGCAAAGGGCACATTTGTAAGAATTCTCGCTCGGTCAAGATTACGCAATGGGAGCAGAACCCGTGACAGTCTGGCACACCGGCACAAGAGTTGACTCCAGCAAGGCTGCTCGTGTGCCCCGTGATTTGCTCGTAGGAAATGGGATACACGGCGCCGAAAGGCCATGGCGGAAGCTGCTCGAATAGACGGGCTTGGGGGTGCTTCGTCCGAAGCTTCATGTCCGTCCATTTCCTTGCATCAATGGGGATCGGTTCGGCTTGCGGCGGCTCAAATTGGTGTGGGAGCTCTTATCAGCTTATCGGCCGGTGCGAGTCTGCATGATGATGTCGACATTCCTTTTCTGGAACCTAAACCCAGGCTATCTGATCGCTCCGATGGCCTCGATCGGATTCCCAAGTGTGCGGAATGAGGAGCGGAAAGGTTGACGGCCCCGAGCAGGTTCGGCTGTGGGTGAGCGGCTCCTGCGGAGGGACACCATGCTTTGCCTTGTTGGTCATTGGAGGGGAAGCGCGGCTGACGGGCCTGGATATTGCTTGGAATGTAGAGCGGTAATGTAACGTCAGATAAAATCTGGGGAAGCAGATTTCTTAAAAAAATGGGTCTCGTCTTCCTCATCTGGCCCCGAGCAGCGAGAAGAAATTCCTTCAAATTGGTCACATACCCATCCTTTTTTCAGACCTTTTCTTTCCGTTAAGCAGTGTAGATACATACTACTGATGACTGCTATGCACTCCTTTCTTCAGAGGGAAACCAACCTAGAAATGCTTCATGTGACGAAATCTTTGGTTGCCGCGAACATGTTTGTAGCTCGGCATGCACCGGCATTCAGTGGGAGGCCGGGGTTGATCCACAAATGAGCCGGCGCAGACGGGAAGTGGGCCAGGTGGAACGCACCAGCCACCATCCTCATCCGGTCTTGTGTGGCTTGAACTGCCGCCAAGCTGCAAGGCTGCGAAAGGCTGAGAACCATGCCGCGACAACTGTCGAGCAAACGCGTTTTTGAGCAGGTCAAACTGCGACCAACGACCACGTCAGAACAACACATCCACGTCATGATACAGCGATAATACCTGAAACACCGAGACAGCCGACAATATGGTAGTCTGCCGATATTTTCAGCAGGGAAACTGCCGCTTTGGAAGTAGGACGAATCACTGCCTCTCTTTTCTTTGGACGATCGCAACGCTTCAATTCTCAGTCGCTTTCCCTCCTCGCAAGCACCACCACCGACTCCACTCTCAATCGTCGTCGCGAACCATCCCCGATGAAGCAGTCGCGCTAACCTTTTGCTGCTGGCGCAATCTACAGATAATTGCAAGTTTGAGCATCCAAGAGACGGGAATTCAGGTCAACAGTCACCATTCGGCGGTGGTGGGAATCGGTTCAGCGCCCTCTCGGGTGGGCAGAGTGCTTTTGGTGGATCAAAACAGTCTGGTATGAATGGTCATATGAGACGGGGAAGACTGGAGCTTCCATCTAACAACCGTTGCGTCTAGACCAACCCGAGTACGCCGGGTTAAACGAAGAAACGATTCGAAAGGACCTTCAGGACGAGCTGCCACAATGGATCTTCTCCTGCTATGGCCCAGGGAAGGACGCGCCGGACAACCTCTTTGGCGGGTACCCTCGCGAACAACAACCCGAGGAAATTAGACTACATTTTATGAGAGGGCAAATGGCGGGCGAGGCAGATGCAGCTGTAGGTGGATCGCTAACGGGAGATGTGTCCTAACATCTTGTTAATCCTTTCGAACAGCTCAACGAGATTATGCAACTGCATACGGTTGCCCGACAACAAATCGAGCATACCCTGAGCAATATCCCCGCCGCTATCAAACACGTTCGCGAAGGCGTCAATAGACACCCGAACCGTCACGATATCTGCAAACAAGGAACACCAGCCGGTACAGGATCAGTGTTTGGACAGCCAGCTGCGAATCCGTTTGGCAGTGCCGCGCAATCTGCGTCAAATCCTTTTGGCGCTCCTTCCCAACCTGCTACTACTGCTGGAGGCTTTGGTCAACCTACTGCTTTAGGTCAAAAGCCCAACCCGTTTGGCGCACCCGCTTTTGGACAACCAGCTCAGCCAGCCGCCAACCCGTCACCGTTCGGGCAACCAGCTGCACCTTCAGCCTTCGGGCAGCCAGCGGCACCCTCAGCCTTTGGACAACCTGCCGCTTTGGGAGCGAGTACGAACCCTTTTGGAAAACCAGCAGGTGGTGCATTCGGACAGCCCAGCGCGCTTGGGGGGACGAGCAAGGTGTTTGGGCAAGCGGCAACACCAGCATTTGGTCAGTCTGGGTTCGGGCAGACGACACAAGCACCAAGCGCCTTTGGTCAACCAGCTGCCCTCGGTGCGACACAGAGTCCCTTTGCGGCTGCTGCTGCGAACACTACTCAGCAGAATGCCGGTCCCTTTGGACAAGCACAACAGCAGGCTCAAAAGCCATCACCCTTTGGGCAGCCAGCAGCCCCTTCAGCCAATCCATTTGGACAGCCGGCTGCGAACCCAAGTCCCTTTGGCGCACCCCAGTCAGCAGCCGCTCCAACAGCAAGCCCTTTCGGCCAAGCACAACAACCGGCGCAGAGCACGCCATCTCCGTTTGGGCCACCAGCAGCTCCCGCTACCAACCCATTCGGCCAGCCAGCGCAAGCAGCAGCGACTCCTTCGCCATTTGGACAACCTGCTACAACGACCGCTGCCCCAAGTCCGTTTGGTCAAACCGCCGCTGCACCAGCACCAAGTCCCTTTGTTGGGGCTACCGCCGCAGCCACTCAGCCCACTCCGCAGCAAGGACAGGGACCCTATGGACCAGGCGCAACCCGCACTCACCCTCCTCTGTCTTCGTATGCCTCTAAGAATCCAGATGGAACCCTGAGAATGTTCAAGGGGAAGCCAGTCATGTACGAAGTAGTCAAGAGCCAAGGCGAGAAGCCTGTTCCAGTCATCAAGAATTTTGACGGAACAGTCATGAAAATCTGGAACCCGAACGGAGCGCCAAATTACACCACCGAGACGGAAGCCGAGCCTGAGAAGTACAACGACCCAAAGGTGCAGCACCAATGGGCGATGTTTGTGGAGACGGGCAGGTTTGAGGGAGGTGTTATGCCAGAAGTGCCACCGAAGAGGGAGTTTTGTGTGTGGAATTTTTGAGGGGGCTGGAAATGTGCAAGTAATCGAGATAAAATGCCATGGAACTGGGCGTTCTTGGGGGGGCTGTATATATAATTCTTCTTCTTTTTGAGAGCGAAACGTTATCGCTGCTTACACGACATATTGAGAGCTATGCAGAAGACTTTGACAAATTACTTAGCCAGCGAACCCACCCCTAGCCATCTTCTTGGCTCGCTGATCACGTCTGTTGTGGTTCGCTCTGCTGCCCTTGTTTGCTTCCTTTCTCCGCCTGGCCGCGTCGTCCTGCGGTCCGGAATCACCTTGCTGCCCACCGCCTCTACCACCACTGCGTCCACCTCTTCCTTTGTTTCCACCACCCCTACCTCTACCTCCTCTGAAGCCACCTCTAGACGGACCGGAGCCATCGCCATCGGTATCCTCGTCCCCAGCAACCCAACCCGTCCGTTCAAGCTGCGTCTGCTCGCCAGTCCACTCTCCATACCGCCTCTGGAGTCTCTTCTGGAGGTTGGCGTCCCGCTGGAGCATGACGGCCCACCCCTCAATCTGCTCGTCCGTCATTCCCGTTTCTTGCTTCAGTTTGAGGCGATCGGGGCCGGACCTGGACTTGGAATCCCGGGAGAAGAGCGCGGGCTCGGCTTGGTACGAGCGGTAGAGCAACGCTTCTGCGCCGTCGGGGAGGATCTCGTCGCCGAGGGAGGTGTCGACTGTGCCGCCGACGTCTGCGGCGTCGTAGGTATCGTCACGTTCGTCGTCGTCAGAGTCGAAAGCGGCCAGGGCGGAAAGGATGGCTGCTTTGGCGGGGGCGGTGGACTTGTCTCGCAGGAGGGCATCGGCGTTCCCGGGTTTCTTGCCGAGGTGGAGGTTGCCGGTCAACAGAGCGAGATCATCGTCGTTGTCGGTAGGGGGGAGGATAGGGGAGAGGTGAGGGGGTGTTGGGCGGGGGACGAGGGAGGAGTGACGGCGGATAGGGGGTTTAACTGGGGCAAGGTCCTCTGATCGGTCCAAGGAGGAGAGGTGAGGGGGGAGGGAGTCGTCGAGGAGGTGGGCGATGACGTCTTCGGTGGAGTCATGGTATTCATCGAGGAGTTTGGAGATGAAGCCGGAGCCGAGCTCCGGGAAGAGGTCTTGCACTTGGGAGATGGAGGAGAGCCGGTGTACGTGGATTTCTTGGTTTTCAGCTGCTTGGTCGAAGGAGACGAGACCTTTGCCTTTATCGATTTTACGCCTGATGAGGCGTTTGGGTTTGGCTGGGAACAATGTGCTCGAGGTTGGTTTCTTGAAAGCGGCAAGGGAGGAGATGACGGAGGTGGTACGAGTTGAGGTGCTGACGTCGAGTTTCCGCTGAAGTTGTTGGAGTAACGGGGTTGAGGTGACCAACTCGGCAACGAGGGAGTCGTTGACGTTCAAGGGCCCGGTTTTGTGAGTGTCCGCGGCGGCTTTGAGTGAATAGAGGTGGTCGGTTAGGGGGCCGATCTTTTGAGAGTCAGCTAGCCCGATGAGACAGACGTAGAGGGTCGAAATGAGGGATCGTCGTAGAGGCGGATTGGTGATCTTGTAGCATGAGATGAGACCGTCGATGAAGTCACTGCCTGCGAGAAAGTATTCGGCGACAAAGGGGGAGGCATGAATGAGGTTGTTGACTTGCTCGAGCCGGGATTGTATGCCGTTGAGATCTCCTCCACTTAGGCCAGCATCGAGATTTTTGACTAGAAACTTCTTGAGGCCGGCGAGTGATGTCTCGAGGTAAGACCGTGAGCTTTCTGATAGCACATCGAGAAGAATGCTTGTTTTCTTCTTCCCATATACTGTGCTCACATCTGATAGGAAATCCCATTGTGCCAAGCTGCTTGGTGGTGACGAGGACTGAAGTAGTTTAGTGATGAGCTGATAGCAGTCTCGAAGGAGCCTCTTAGCCGAGGAAGATGTTCCCAGAATCCCAACACCATTCTGAGCCGTTTCCCGTGTGAATGATATGAGAAAAGTTGACAAGCTCTCATCCTTGGCGGACACTGAGATGAAGTCGGCGTCTGAGAGGGAAAGGTGGCTGTTAATGAGCGCTACCCAGGCGTCGAGGAGGGTTGCCCATTCATCGGCGAGTAACTGGTCACGCCACGACGCTAGAGGGAAGAGTGCAAAAGCCGGAAGTCTGGAAGCCATTTTGGTTGCTACTGTCGTCGCTGGAATCGGATATGGAAGTGCTTGGTCTAAGTGAAGGTAACAAGGAAGCGGGTGCCAAGAGTTGAAAGTGAGAGAGGGCTTGGGGATGAAGAAAGCAATAGAGCCAACTCTACTCCTTGAAACAACGAGCACACCTTGGAAACAAACCACAGATGATGAACTTGTATACAGTTAAATATCACCTTCAATCTCGTCCTGCATCAGCTCATTTATGTGTTTCCTACAGCGTCTCTATTTTGTGTCTCTCGCAAACGACAATTGCCCCTCCAAGGCTCCAAGCTCACCCTGGACGCCGAATGTGTCATTGACCGATGGGCAAGCCACAGATGGCCCACTCTAGCTCTGAGCTTCAAGCACAAGCCACCTGAACCCGGCTTCACCAGCCACCGCGCAAATAGGCCCGTGCGTGCCCTGCACCCCCACCAAGAGCTCAATCCACCAAAAATACCCAAAATTCGCGTTAAAAAGAAAAGCTCGTGAAGTTTTATCTCCCGCATCGCCAATCCAGCCGTAATCGCCTTCATCACGTTACCGAAACGGTATGTTTGTGTCTCTCTCCCTGTCGCCTCGGCAAATAGATGTTCCTTTCTTTCTTGGACCATTCCACTAACGGTCTTTGCCCTCGTCTCTCTAGCATCGCCGTTCGAGTCTTGAAGGTACCTTCCAGTCAACTTCTTCCACACCAAAACCAACCGACCCACCGTCAAAAACCACCGCCATCATGTCCGGTTACAACAAGGAGAAGGAGTTCGGCGAGGCCCCCAAGGTCCACAAGATCAGAATCACTCTGTCTTCCCGCAAGGTCCAGGCCCTCGAGAAGGTCTGCTCCGAGCTCCTTGAGCGTGTACGTATCCCTCCACACAAAAAAGCGATCTTCAGTCAGGTTCCAGCTGCTGACAACCCCGAAAACAGGCCAAGTCCAAGGACCTCAAGGCCAAGGGCCCCGTCCGTCTCCCCACCAAGACCCTCAAGATCATGACCCGCAAGACCCCTTGCGGTGAGGGTTCCAAGACCTGGGATCTTTTTGAGATGCGCATCCACAAGCGCCTCATCGACTTGACCGCCCCCACCGAGGTCGTCAAGCAGATCATTATCAACATTGAGGCTGGTGTCGAGGTCGAGGTTACCATTGCTGCTTAAGTGCAGTCTAATGGTCAACAAAAATCACGGCTGGAGGAAACGAAAAAAAAATGCGCAAATGTCTGGGGGTGGTTTCTCCTGAAAAGGGAGACCCCTGTGTGGCTACGTAGTCTTGAATTGACGAACGAGTTCCCGGGCAACAATAAACTGAGCGGCTGCAACGGTGTGATGTTTATGTCTCGATCTGGTTATGGTATGAATCGCTATGCATTTTGCCGCTACAACAAGGTATCCAAGATCAAAAAGCCAGCATACGGACTAAGGGTACTATGGATTTCGAGCCCATCACTTCCTTCTCTCCACCATATCTCTCTCCAGCTGCCAAATCCTACTCCTTTCCTCCACCGAGTCTAGCGGCCACGGCTTTCCTTTGCTTAATCTTCTCACCAACTCCGTCTCTTTTGCCCTGTACACCTGCGGCGTAATATAGGTTCCCTTCAACCACCTGCTTCCTGTGGACGTCTCAAACTCCCTTCTCCCATGCAAAACACGCGAGTTGTCAAAGATGACACACTCCCCTGGCTTCATCTTCACTTCGTACATGTTATCCTCCTTCTCCAGCAGCTTCTGGAACTTCTCCGCTGCGTCCCGCCACCGGCGCAATGCGATCCCGTTGCGCTTCGACGGGAATGAAGTCTGGAAAGGAGGCGCCCAATGGGTGATGAACGGTGCACCAGTAGCCGGATCCGCCTCAATTGTTTTTCGAGTAGAGAAGTAATGGTGCCCGCCTTTGTCATACCCAAATGGCACGTCTATGTTGACGAGAAAGTCGTACGCTTCTCGATCGGTGTTGTACAATTGCAGCGCCGCGTGAACGCCGTCGCTGAAGATGGACTCGCCTCCCTCGCAGCTGTTGGCCAGGCAGTGAAGGAGCTGCAGCCGGGGGATGGGGTCGTGGTACATGAGATCTTGGTGTAGGCCAAGAAAGACGTTGGTGTAGGCTACGTTTTCGGCGCGGGGCTTGGACTTGACGTCCCAGGTCCAACCGTAAAATGTATATTGTAGGGGCCCGATGCGGTTGGCGATGTTGATGACGGAGTGCTCTTCCTGCGGGACGTTGGTGAGGAAGATCAGGCCAGTTTTGGTGAACTGGTGGAAGGCGGCCCAGAAGGCTTCGTCGTTGTTGCGCCAGTCGTTGTAGTCGATGTGGCAGGCGCCAGAGCGGACGAGCTCGGTGAAAGAGGCATTGTCCCAGAGAGTTCGCGGAATGGGGGGTTGGAGCTGGATTCGGGGGTTGTAGTTGTGGTAGAGGAGGTTGAGATCGTTGGCAGAGACGATGGTGCGGTGGGATTCGCCGTTGCTTAGGCTGTCCTTTTCCCAGATGACCTCGAGGGAACCGTCGCGTTGAAGGCGAACATTTTCGTTGCTCGTGGCTGGAATGTCAGGAAGGTCGGTGGTCGAGAAGGTCTTCTGGCCAGAATCTGGATCCAGGCATTTGGAGCAGCTGCAGGAATCTCGCAACCAGAGGCGGGAGAGGGTCAATGGCTTGACATTGTCAGACCCAGGACCAGGAATGAGTTTGATCTCTTTTGTCCCCAACTTGGCATCGCTGAACAGCGGGACGTCCTGGCTGATGTATTCTCGCTCTGCTAGATTTGGCTCGATCGTGTTGGGGACGCCTCCTTTTGCTGCGACGAGTTGTTCTCTCTCCTTCTGTAGCTTGGCAACCAATTCCTTCAAATCCTCCACCTCTTTTCTGAGCGCGGCTTCATGCTCGGCTGCGTCCTTAAATGGTGATGGCGAAAATCGGCTTGTCAATTTCGTTTCGTTGGCGGTCAATCGAAGCCTCGGTTTGGTGATATTCGGTGTGACATGGTAATGGCGCGCGAGGTGAGGTCGGATTGTGGGATCTCTTGAACTTCGGGCAGGCGTTGTGCAAAGCCGCGGAACGGCAAGAACCCCGCGGGCTGGCCGGAGCGCAGTTGGAAGGCCTATGCGCGCTGGTCGTGTCATCGCAAGCGCATCGAGTTTCGGTTTGAAGAAGGGCTCAGATGGACACGAACATGCCAGGGGATCGCGAATATATGAAATAGGACCACTCTAGGGCCAGGCGCATGGGTTGGAAGTGCCGGAAGACGGCCGAACCTCGGTCATGAGCGTCTCTTTGAAGAGGCATCGTTCGGTTGCTGCTGCGACAGACCCACTTCTGATAAGATCGTGGGCGCCATTTTGCGGGGTGTTGTGCGCCGTTTGGCGGCTTGTCCTTTGGCCCGATGGTAACCACCCCTCAAATGTGCAGTTGACCAGATTCTGGCTTGTGATGAGTCTAGCGGGTTGGTTCGACAATTTTGACTGCTGGCGGTATAAATAGGAGGTCGATGTTTTCGCGACCCTGACTACCTACTTTGACAGTGGGCATGAGGACGAACTGACGTCATTGCCTTCACCCCACCAAGCACCACATTAAGGCCGCGTAAACTCCTGTTCAACGTCGTCTCAGAGTCGCCAATCCGATAGCTTCCTTCAAATCTCTCGCTGTCTCTATTGGCATTCTGAACTGATTTACGTTATCTCAAATCCTAAGCCAACTTGCAACTCTCCCTACCATCATGAATCCCAACCCGCTGTCAGATCGCGAGAAGGCGTTGGAAAACCAGTACATTCGTGAGAAGGAGTAAGATTCCCTGTTTAATCGACTTTTTGTGGATACTAAGTTCGGCTTGTAGGATTCAGATGGCTAAGGAAAGGGCAGCAAAGAACCAAGCAGCCAAGAATGCAAGCTCAACTACGCAGGGACAGCAAGACGCAAGTAAAGATAAATGAGTAATGTGGGTTTAGCTGAGCATAATCTCGAATCCAAGCTCCATTATCCAAATAGTCAAGTTTTCAAAGTCATACTGTAGGGTGTCCATGTGGATACGGCCAATCTGAACCTTGGTCCGACTTCATCGACTCCGCAGTCTCCTTGCTGTTCAGTTTCTCGACGTGGGTGTTGTGCAGCTCCTTGAACAACACTCTCAGCACAGGGATGCAGCTCGCCATGATGGTTGTTCCTGTCTCTGCCGACGTCCAGATCACCAGCAAACTCCCCTCGTCTAGGTAATCTATGTTAGCATCCGCTTTAGTCATTGGTTGGTCAGTAATGAGTACTCACAAGTGAAGTTCTTGGATCCCAGTAGCAACAACTTGGACGACTTGATGAAAGCCCACACACCGGCTCTATTTCGCCTCACATCAGCTAAGGTGATCACATCGGATCACAGGTCGTGGTGGAAACTCACACAATTCCCATACTCATGCACACCACCACCCCCAGCTTCTCTTTCTTCCTCATTTGCAGTTTCCAAAGCAACTTCCACGGCAACAGCGCCAGCAGGATGTCACAGAGCCCGCTATACACACCACAGAAAACCCCATAGTTATTCGTCGCGTTCACATCCCAGCAGCTCCCTTCCGTCGCCAGGTCCCAGTTCTTCCTAATGGGAGTACACTTCACCCACACAACCACCGCTTGCGTGGTCATCAGAGCATTCATGCTGATCAACACAAACCAGGCGGTTTTCTCTAGCATGCTCCCCGAGGGGGACAGTCTGAGGATAGTAATGGCAAAAGAAGTCTTGGACCACGCGACGGCCAGGATGGAGATGCAGGTCCCGAGGGTGGCACCGCCAAGCGCGATAATTGGGTGATTCTCAGGGGCAATGTCACAGGGGTAGCGGCCGAAACCTAGGTCGACGGCGAGCTGACATAGGACGGCGCAGATTATTAACATCAGCCAGCTGACTATCAGGACGTAGTCGTCCCACCAGAGACCTCGTGACCGCCATTTCTTGCAGTAGACGCGGAGAGCGATGAAGACTGTTGAGAATGCAAGGAAGGCCCAGACTGTGCGAGAGACGATGGGACCTCTATCTGGCATCGGGTAGTCTGGTGGGAGGAGACCGAGGGCTTTGAGGTCGCAGTATTCGGTTGAGCTCGGGTGGGGTGGTGATGTTGAAGGGTCTGGGTTGACGTCTCGAGGGAGAAGGAGCTCCAACAAGGTCTTGTGTGGGGACATTTCGAAGGAGGTTGAAAGGGTATGTATCCGCGCAAGGGCAAGGTGGTTTGATATTGGAGGACCTCACTTGATCCAAGTGTTCACGGTCCCATGTGATGGAGAAAAGAAGAAAGAGAATCCTTCAACTGTTTGACAGGGCAACATGGCGTCTTTATGAAGGCGATTTCCCCTCGAGAACTACACAGATGCTCGACAAGGAGACACAAAGGGCTCAGCCGAGAAAGCAAACATGCGGCCCGGCAGCGGCCCGGACCTACAAGATACCAATCACCAGGAAGGTCTTCCCTAGGTTCAGGGATTGACCGGTACCGACGCACGAAAGTTGGATGCCGGGATGGCAATGTGTGTGGGAGTGATTCATGCGGTTGGGTTCTTCATGTCGAGCCTTTTCTGCGGTGACCGCCGCTGTCAAAAACTAGAAGGTGGGTTGGATTCGGATCTCATTGGCTCAGCCCTGGTCGAGAAGGGCATGCAAGCTCCTCCTCCAACTGTGAATTAGGTCGTGGGGTCCAGACACTGTCGGACTTGCACGTAGAGAGCGGAGAAGGTGGAAACATCTGCGCCGCTAAGGAGATATGATGATCGTATCCAGAAATTGGCTAGAGTGTCAGCGCTTACGCTTAGGCACTTGTGCTCGGCTCCGAAGAAAGTGAGCTCGTCAAAGAGACCTAGAATGCTTGTTTACCTATGCCTAAACACAAGGAGCCATGTCACGAGATATCACCCTCCAACAGTTGGCATCCGAGCAGAGCTTTCTGCTATCATTGTGGTCCATTACTGAGAATGATAGCCTCAGATATTTGCACATAGCATTCAGCGTTGCTTTTAATAGTGGCAATGTCAAGCTCGTCGGTGTGACTGATCTGCGTCAAAACATGGAATACAAACTTTCCTGCATGCCATCATCTTTTGGGAATGTTGTGCTAGGACACACAAGCAAAGCCACTTGACATGACCTAGCGTGATGGGCATCATTCACTGGACCTGTGCCATGCAGCAAGACTTTCACGCCGCCCACGTACCGAAGAAACAGATCCAACAACCAAGCCACCCAGCTGTCTGTGTAACGTGCTACTGATATGAACCGCGCAGAATAGTGTCGCCACCTTTGCCGGCCAATTTCACTGAAGAAGGAGAAGTAAGTCGAGCGGAGTGCAAAGAGAACATTCGAATATGATGCACTCATACCGAGGTACCTATGAAATAACAGACGTACAAAAATAAGGGTAAGCCTTTCCGTGTTTCAACAGTCCTTTCCCTTTCTCATATAATAATAATACTCTCTTAAAACGCAGCTCTAGGCTTGTGATAATTTTCCAAAATATGAATGGATGGCCTCCGTATGCCACTTAACCGTCTTCAAAGCCAATCAACCACATCAACAACCTGAAAGCAAAGTAGTGAGCTCCTGACTCTGGCTCTGCTTGTGTCATCCCCATCTTGTTCCAACTTCATGCCTGCTTGTGGTGTTTTCGCTAGGCGTAAGATAGAAATCTCGACCTGGATACATCCATGGCTGCGCACCGTTTCTAACATCAACCGACCCCGAGCTCCACCAACCCAGTTAGATCTTGGCACCACCCTCATCATCATCATCATCTTCGTCATTCCTGAGACCGCCAGAAACACCCAACTGACCCATCAGCCTACCCAACTCCTCCACGGACTCCCCCTCCATACATTCACCCCCATTACCATCATCCTCATTCTCGCCTTCCACGACCTCCTCCAAGATCACCTCACGAAATTTAGTCCTGCCAGTAACACTTCCATTCCCAACACTTCCATGCCCAATCTGCGCCAGCCCGATGATTGACGGACCATCAGACAGCGCATGGCCTCTCACGCTCCCAGCAGCGGTGACCACCGAGCCGAAAGGATCAGAAGGCGTATGCCGACTATCATACTTGCTTCCTTTCAAACCCCTTCTCTCTTTCAGCACCCTTGTGACCTCATCCTTCAGCTTCTTTATCATCTTCTCAATGGTGTTCTTTCTATCCTCAATGAGCCTCTCGACTCCCGGGTCGACTGGGCCCTGAATGTCAGCCACCCTCCACTTGTGGTAAAGGTTCCCATGCCCTGGTCGACGGTCGACTTTGATGGGGAAGGAGTCGAAGTAATAGTCGCAAAGGAGGCAAGTGGGCTTGGAACAGCCAATGTATCGTCCAAACCTGTCCTCCATGAAGAAGGTCCAGTGGGCATCTTCACGGCCGGGAGATGGACGGAGAACTTCTTTATGGAACCTCGAAAGCAAAGTGACTTCGGCGTGGACCGTGGTGATACACTTGGGGTCTTTGATCGATTCTTTGAGCCGGGCGTCAAAGTCAATTGCTTGGAAATGGGGGAGGAGCGATTGGTACGCGGCGTGAGCCTCACCATCGGTGGTGACACGGTTGAGGAGGTCTTTGCCGGTGCACATGCGTTCTTTGATCTGGAGCGGATTGCCAAGCTTCGGCGGCGAAGCGTATGCGATGACCTCTGGGGACTCAAACAGGTCGGGCCATTTTTTGCGGGCGGCGATGAAGACGCGGACGGCGATGGTGTAGGAGTGCAAGCGACCTATAGCGTGGCGGGTTTCGCTCCAGGGCGGGGCAGTGTCCCGACGCTCGTCGTCGCCTGCCTTGCCGCGGAGGAAGGAGGAGAACGAGGATGTGTAGGCTTCTTCGAGGGCCTGGAGAAGATTGTGTGTCTGTTGGACAACTAGAAGGTAGGTAAGAACTGTTAGAACTTGCACGGGGCTTAGGTGAGATCATTCGCAGCTATGAGCTCGAGATAAAGTTGAGGAAGAACTGACATGAAATGATATCGTGGGGCCAAGTAGCCACCACTCTTTCGGCAATTGGGAGCAGTTTACCCAGACGTGTTGACATGGAGGCTATTGGAACAGTCAGCCTTCGTGTCATAGCCAAGGCTCAGGTAAAGTGTAACGAACCTTCTAGGCCATTGTCCCTGGCGCAACTGTCGATGCAAGCACCAACGTTGACAACCAACCCTTTCACATATTTGTAGAACCGCCAACGGCAATGCGCAACGATCTTCTTCATCAACGTGGACGAGAATTCTCTGGTCTTCGTTTCATCTTCAAGATCTTTCGCTCTCATGCTTTTCAGGGCTGCCAAAATGTCATCGGATAAAAACTTCTTCACCGCGGCCATCTGTGTCTTGTTGCGACTATTGGAAGCAATCCAGTACTCCACCTGACCAGGCTGGACAATCATTGCGCTGGTGACAGTGTCTCCACCATGCTTGGTGTCGCAAATCTGGGCAACTTTGTTGACGAAACATTTGTAAAGAGCCCGATCGTTGTCCGGAGTGGAAACAATGGAGTCGTCGTCGGACGTATTGGCACTTGAAGGCTGAGGAAGAGCATCCTTGAGCACGCAATAGAACTGAATGACGCTGTACAGTCGCTTGGCCTGGCTGGGAGTGAGCTGCACGAGCGTGGTGGTGGGTGATGGCAGTTTTGCGCTGGGCATGTTGGCTGAATCGGCTGGGAGGGAGAAATAGAGTGTCGTTGATTCAACAGGTGAAACAATGGGCATAAGATCGATATGGGTGGTTGATCTCGTCGGAGAGAGACAACACAATCTGTCAGAGGGATACAACGACCTGGCTTTATGAGAAGATACTCTCAAGACGAAACAGTCTCGTCATCCTCCATCTGCACCTATGCCTCCATGCCTCCATGCCTCTTCAGCGGAGGAATACACGAATCTGCCTCGACTAAATTCGGGTCGCAACTTGGGGCCAACTCACTGCTCAATGATTGGACAATCGTCCGGTTGGGAGACCACAACAGTTGATCCATCGCCAATCAAGTCATTTAAGGCGTCCACGGAAAACAAACATGATGAAGAATTCGAAGCCGGAAGATCCGTTTTATTCTTTGAGTTTCTGGGAGGAAAACAAGAGTCGTTTGATGGGTTGCGGCAGCAAGAGTCTTGGGTGGGGGCGGTCCAATAATAAGATTCCGGCTGGGTCCTGTCCCACTCCCGGCTTGTCACTCTGGCACCGCCGAGACTGTGGGCCTCGGCCTCGGTGCAGCATCGGTAGTGCGCTGGCCACGCCCGGGCAGCGGATGGCCCTGGGGGCCCATGATTGCGCTGCGGGCCTCAAAGTCGCTCTCCCAGAACTGACATGCCTCCGAATTGCGAACCGTGGAGGGCACAGCCCAGTGCCTGCTGGGCCAACTGGTTCAGGCTTAGTATTTGAGTAGCGATATTGGCCCCTGAAACCTCATGGCCATTGCGTTGTTGACGCTCTGGGAACTGTCCTCGCGTCCGACTACCTTGAGGTGGATTAAGAGGAGTTGGAAATTCCAGACTTAACAGTAAGGAGAAAATGACCGTTTACCCCTACCCGCCTTGAGTGCTGTTGCTGACCATGGTGAAAGGACAGCACAATCACCTACAGGAGCTCGTGTCACCAACTCACGCCAATTGTCATCCCCACCTTTGCAACGCTGAACCTTGCGCTAGATCGCTGCAAGGTTACGAGTTGGCATGCTAGAACCGCTGTACGTCCCACTCTCCTCTCATTAAGGATAACGGCCTCAGAGCGCCGAGAAGGAAGCGAGGTGGAGATCTCGAAGTAGCATTGGTAACAGATGACGTTGAACAGTACCTTCACACAGTTTTCTCTGGATGTTTTGAGATTGCTTCCCGAGCGAGTCATCACGAGACAGGGTGCTGAAAGCGAATCGGGACGAATTTACCCACACGCTCTTAGCGCTTTAGGTGCCCACCGTCGGTGGCTCGCCATGCCTTCTGGTAGAGTCTCGAGCGAGCAGCAGCCAGCGCCCGGATGGGTGTATTACGAACACCCCTCTCCCGCTGAAGAGGATGGAATGTACGAGGATGTGGTTCCGGGAGAGGGTTTCATTGATCCTAGGTGCCTACAAATGGGCGCTTCTCCGGCAACCTCTGCCCTCCTGTCTCATTCAGCTGGGCTGGTAGGGGACCTGAATCCTACTGATGCCCAGCACCACGCGCCCTTGACACTTTCATCCACATACGTTCATGGTAACTCCCAGACTTACGGCAGTACTAACGATTACGACTTTGCTGAGGATCAGCTTCAGCTCTCCCAAGGCTCAGACTTCGCACCTGCTCCGAGTTTCAGTCAAGAGTCTTAGTATTCTTCGACGCTACAGAACTCGAGCACGCTTGCGATTTCGGATGCTGCAACTCAACACGAAACCCAGCAACAGCAGGACTTACGGTTTTCTTTTTCCGATCTTTCAGTTTCTAATTCGCTTTTCACCAATTCTGGAGCGGCTTCAGCAGTTCCTGCCACCACTCATTACCAAAGCTTGGACATCAACACAGTCAACAACACAGACACTTTCGCAATGGATTCTAACGACTTACCCTACACCCACTATGGTCAACCTATCGACCAAGGCTACCCAGTCGACCCATCCCTCTACCAAGAAGCATCGTACTACCCCGGTGCTGAACAGTCTACTTCTTCCGCACATCTTTATGAACCAGAAGACAACACCGCAGGCACCATGTCGACTCCTGTTGACCCCCGACCATACAAGTGTGCAGATTGCAGGAGGGACTTCAGACGTCAATGCGATCTTGTGTATGTTGCCTTTACATTGCTCTTACCTCTACATGTTGTTTTACTCAGGATTGCCCCCCATCTGACGCGTATCACCCTGCAACAGTAAGCACGCCCACAACCATAGCAAACGCCGGAAGTGTCCTATCGAAGGGTGTAAAGGCGGTGGAGCCGAGACCAAAGACCTGCACCGGCATCTCTGGGCCAACCACCCCGATTACGCCAGAGAAAACGACATTCCAAGAGTAGACCAGCCGTGCGGCTGGCCGGGATGTGATTACTATGGCCGAACGGACAATCTGAAGAGGCACAGAGACAACCACCAGCACTGGCCTGCGATGGCGCCGAGTTAGGCTTGTGCTAGTGAACAGAGGGTGGATAAAAGATCGAGAGAGTGCCTGTTGATGGACGGACGATTTGGCTGGATCTTGGAATTTCGCTTATGATGGAGAAGTCTGCTACGGTTACGCTTCTGTTGTATTGGTGTTTGATGTTCTTTTTCTTTCTCTTTTCTTTGGCACAACACTCTGCTTTTCGACAGACATGTGGGAACGAACACTCTACCCCTATTTCAATTTTGGCTTTGTGTATCCACTTTTTGTTTGGGTCCATTCTTGGAGCCCATTTCTACCCACTGACTGCTATTGGTCTTGGCTTTGAAGCGCGTTGGACAGATGCTGGTATTTTCTGTTGGTTTTCTTTAGACAGTTATTTCCTACAAGGCAACACTATTTTTGGCTTTCAAGCACTTGACGCTTGATATCCTCATCAGTTACCTATACCAGCGATTTTGCCTTTGCACTTTGCTCATCGAGTTCCAGAACCACAACACACCTGCCAAGGTCTGAAGCTAACAAGATTGGGCCGGCGTCCCAAGTCGAATAGTGATGCCTTGGTGTCGTGGTTACCTATGGAACAGCCTTTTTATGAGGCAAACTTAATATCATTCTGAGCCGTGAAGGCAACAACTGATAAGATCAGACTTGGCAGTGAAGAGGGGAAAGGTACAGATGGCATATGAACAAACATAAACACACTTGGAGGCTATTCGAAGACCTATTAACATAACATCGACACACTCCTTCGTCTCTCCTTCTCCCTGATATGAGATCGTAACGTCGTGACAATACCTATCCTGAACAAATTCCGACCTGCAAACGAAACGATAAGACAAGACATAAAAGCTAAATGCAAACAGAAATCCATGCGTATATCTGCCAAACATCCGTGATATCCAGGTTCGTCAGCGAAGACTACCTATGAACATTATCCTGATGCCTCTTGACATTGTCAGGCCTCGCTCTGTAAGGACAACCCAGAATCGAGCACCTGACTTTATGTTTCTGCACCCTCTTGTCACTCCTAACACTCGGGTCATCGGAGTGATATTTCAGCTTGTGACGATCGACATCCTTCTTCTCTGCGAAACCCTTTTGGCATATGTCGCAAACTGTCGGTTTGCGGTGATTCTTCTGGTGCTTCCTCAGTTCACCAGGAAGCTTGTATAGCCTTGATCCCCTGCACTCGGAACCATCGTCAGCAATGAAAAGACACTTGAAGTCTCCGTCAATGATGGTGTATCGAACGTTAGACTTCGCGGGGTTGGTGTGTTTGAGCGGCTCAGTTGCTGAGATAGGGAGTGGGTAGACGATTGTTTGTTGCGCAGTGTCATCAACGGGAAAGTCGTCGGGCATAAGCGGCAGAAGACTCTGCTCCGTGGAATCTGGGTATTGATGGTCGGAATCAGGGGTGTTGAAAGAGAAGGATTGGCAATTCATGAAAGTCGAGTCAGATGCGTAGTCTGACTCGTCTGGCGTCAAAACGCCCGAGAAGCTAGAGGCGTCGGATGACTGAGAGGAAAGGAAAACAAAAGATTCATCTAGTGTCGTGTTTGGGAAGATAGAGCTATTTTGGAAATGGGAAATGCCGAGTGAATGTTCCAATGGCGAACTCTACAAGTTCTGTACTGGAGCTTCGATCGACATCTCCGACCCACAATGCTGAGCGCCGAACATGTCCAAAGAATTCATGGTAGGGGAAGAGCTAATGTCGCTTTGATGGTAAATGATTTCGTCGCTGGTGATCGGGCCTCGCTGCATCGTAAGATTCGCTGGGTCTACTGTCCCAGTTTCGTGCGCTAGCTCAAATATCCCGTCGGATCGTGCTGCCATCTCGGCCTGTTGAGGAGAGACGACATCAGTCCAGGGATGCTCATCATCCCAGTCAATGAATGCATCTGAGCCAGCATTCAAATCCGGCAGTTGGACACTGTCGCACACACGCCTCCCTGGTTAGCTGCTTGCCGCTTCTTGGTGATGGAGAGATAGAACTCACAGGTCACCAGACATCCCGATCAAGAGAGCTGACCCTTCAGCGCTGCAGAAGGGTTGGGCGTGGTTGTATCCGTGTAAGTCAAGGTGGAACGAGCTATCGGGGCGGAGTGCAGATTGAAGCAGGGACCACAATAGGGGAGATGGAGGAGCACACGACCTCAGCAGCGCAGATGGCTGCTGGCTCAAATACCTACCGAGCTCCCTCCGTTTGCTCTTTCCTCGCCGTGCGCGATGGAAACAGGAGGAACATTTCTTGGTCGTATGCCTCCGGAGAGCCTTGGCATCGATGGCTGTGAGCCTCCAAGGCATCCAAAGGTCCAGACAACGTTGCACCACATCCAGCAGGGGGGAACGTCATACGCGGGCCGTCAAGTGAAGGGTTGCAATTGAAGAGGCCTTCTGCATTAGTGTGACCTTCTGCATTAGTGCGGCCTACTGCAGAAACTGCCGTTCCGTCTCTGCCAATCGTTGTTTCTCGACATTCCGCATCCTCCGGCCATCAATCCTCGGGAAGGTTGCAGTGGGGCTCTGGCACGCCTGGCCAACAACTGTTCGACCTTTGCCAGCCCGCTGACACGATGAACAGGTATCTGAATGGCAGCCATCTTCTCGCTGCTAAATCTTACATCCCGAACCTTCTGGCAGACGTCAAGCATTTCAAGTTTCGTGGCACCGTTATGGCCCAATCAGTACTTGGGTCAATTTAACTGAGTAAGCTTAGCAGGCACTCCAACCTCATTCTATATGATCCGTCGAGGTCCAACTTCGGTCCACATTGAGCCACTACCCAACAGCTTTGTTTTCCATTGTCAGCATTAACTATCACGAGGCCAAACCAGGTTCCATATTCGGGCCAATCTTTGCACGCGGCGTCGCTCCCATCTCAACATGACCTTGTTAGAGACGGATCCTATTCCGCTGGACAAAAAACAGGCCAGGCGGCTTTACGAACCCTTGATACTGCTGTGTTGTCTGTACACCCTCTTTTCCCATGCTGAAAATGGTGTCAGAACACCCGATCTCGGCAATTCAGTAGACGGGGGCTCTCAGAGCACATTCTTCTGTTTCGTCAACAAGCTCAGTCTTGTATGTGACAGTGAAAGGGGTGGCGACACTGTCACTGCTTTCGGGCTGTTGCAGACTGGATCCATCGAATATCGATTCACTTCAAACCAGAGAACAACAAGTGGGTTTGAATCGGCCAAAAGATATGTCAAAGGCATACTGGGCGTCTTGGGGGCCGCTCAGGACGATGCAATTCGTGACGCCCGACGGAGCCCCGAGGATTCTGCAATCTTCTCCACCATAATACGACAGGTTCTACAATTCACCCGTCCCCGCATCACCGAATACCATATCGAGCACCAGTTCGCTAAGAACCTTGATTTTTGCATCAACGCCTGCACAGACTCAGATTTTGCGACGACCCTCGTCAATTTGAAGTCTCTTGCTGAGGCTACCCTAGACTCGGATCTTTCCGATACCCAGTGTACGTACCTAGTAATGGCCGCATCGCATACCTAAACAGAGAGCTGACGGAGTTTTTGCAGTTGCCGTACATGGTCAGCGACTTCTTCGCGCGGTCAGCATCGCATACAACAACCCGCTTTACAAGGACTATCTACGAGAGCGCACTCGCGAAGACCGCGAAGGCGCCAATAAGACTCCCTGGACGGAGCTCTATCACGGGCTCGGTCGCCTTCACGCCTACACCAATGCCGTAGCCACCTTCATCACAGCCCGCCATCGCTGGCCCGAGCTTTTTGATCCCGGCTTCCAGGTCACCTACATACCCTCCAGCACACCCTCCGATTCGCCTACCATTCGGCGCTCTTCCAGTGGCATCATTGCGCGACTCACAGAAGACCCGGATACCCTCGCATTGTTTCCCCGGACGCGCAACAGCTCAAGTCGGGGACCGGCTCACCTTGAAGACCTTATTGGTGAGCTTGACCGCAAGATTCTCCGCAAAATTAAGAGTTGTGAACCAATTGTCCACGCCGAAGTTCACCTCGCCGATCACATCCTCCGCGAAGCCCGGGGCAACCCCGAGCTACGTTTCTTCAACGAGGCCACCTTTGGCCGCTACATCGGCTCCTCGAAGCCCACCTGCCGGCTCTGTCACTTCTACTTCTCTGCTCCCTTCAACAGCGCGGCAGGGAGGATACAAGTGCGTCCGACATCTCATAACTACTACCACAACTGGAGGGTGCCATATATCTATGCGGAGGATGGCGATGCCGCTCGCCACGCGAGAAAGGAACTGATGGATTGGCTTATTAGGAATGTGAAGCCGGAGGCGGCGAGGACGGTGGTGGAGAGGTGCGCAGTGAAGAAGGGGCATGACAGCAACACCTATCCTTCTGTTCCGGATACCGAATCGCTCTGGTCGGGACAGGCCGGGTATGCGGGGAGTCAGGCCGGCAGCCTGGAGCCAACGAGAAGGCTGGGGTCAATGGAAGAAATTATATCTCAGATGGGAGGCATGAGGCTGGGCATTGGTCAGTAAGAAGTGTGTTCTGCCGTTGGTCAACGTTGTCCATTTGTTTTCAGTTTTCCATCGGAAGCATATTAATCCGCGCTGCGGTCTATTTATTTCCCCTAAAGCGGGCAGCTTCAAGCCAGCTACATAAAATCTATATCGAAACGCCTAGATAACACTAGATCCAATGTCCCGCAACGCAAAATGCATAGCCATGCCTTCCTGATGAAGCTCTCACATATACCACTTAAGCCTGCTGACTGGCACAGTCGCCGCCACCCAAGCCGCCGCTGCAGAGGCGGGTGCAGCCGATACCGAGATCAGCAGTCTTGATGCACTCGTCGTTGTTGACACGGGTGATGAGATCGCCCTTGCAGTCGGGTCCCTCGCTGTCCTGGTAGGCGAACCAAGTGTCGGAGAAGGAGTCGGTCCTGATGGATTTGATGTCGGACGGGATGGGAGCATCACCGGTAGAGAAGCCGTTGAAGACCTTCTTATCGACTTCGGTGCCGCTGTGAGGTAATTGTATTAATGATTTGAATCCTGGCGAAGATGTGGTTGGGGTATGGGGGGAGAGATGATGACACATACCAGTTCTCGTCGCTAAACATCTTGGTGGCAGCGCTAAAGGCAGTGCTGGCGCAGCCGGCAAGGAGGAGGATGGTGGTGGTGGCACGCATTTTGAATGTTGGGGGGCTGGAAAGTTCTAGTTGATGTGAAAATTGACTGGAGTGTTTGTTGGCTGAGGTTCTGATGATTGCTGTTCTATTGATGCTGTTCTAAGCTTTGTCTCTCGAGGGATGGGATATGATCTATTTAACCTCTTCTACACTCAAATTGACCACCTTCTTATCCCCTTTTGTCTGGACGCCCGAGGTTAAATCACCTCTAAAATACCTAGGTAGGCCATCAATGTTCACGTATTCGCAGGCCTCGTTTCGATGCTGCGGCTGGCTCAGCGTTTCTCGGTTCTGTCGGCCATGGCCCTTGTCCACAGAGTGCAATGCCTGCCGGAGAGCACGAGGATCACCTCTATGCGCCCTGGCCCTCAATACATCCAACAACTTCAGACGACAGAAGGTCACCACACCGCACAATGTCCCAGTCAATGTGCAAAGCTTGGCAGGAAAAATGTTTGGGACTTGGCCATGGTTGTGTCTATTGGCCAAGTTCAAGGCGACGGGTGTCAAGTGCCTGAATTGGTCTATCGGGCCAAGACGAGTCTCGTCCGTTGTTTCAGAGCCTATAATTGGAGCAGCACTTTCGCGCATGTTCCTTTTGCTTTATGGTCGGACTATCTCGCATTCATGAACGGTTAGACCCGTCATGGCGGGTGTGGCACAACTAATCCGATCACTCAGCCAGATGGGCCGGCCGCCCACGTAATGGGTTGATCAGCACAAAGTAGATGATATCGCCCATATACTCCCTGATTGAAACTTTTGTATGCAGAAAGGCGCGCCATCCTCAAGTGCACTCGTTGTTGATCAACATCACCTCTTCCCAGTACAGTGGTCTGTGCGCACCATACGCCGAGCCCCTGAGCCCCTGAACTCTTGGCAACTTTTGAAGCTGCCGTGCAGCATTGTAAACCTGAAGATGATTGTAAGGAGAGTTGCATGAATTTCAGGTATTCACGCTGGAAGATCATCCACTTAAGATTAGTACAGCAACATTAAACTGTGACCGAACCCTTGATAATTGGGAGCAGCGCCAATAGCGAGCACTGCTACCATCCGACTCAAACCACCTGCAACTCCTCCCTTCCACCTGACTTAGCCTTGACAAAAGTAGAAGGAATCTCCTGTCTTCAGTTATAGTTGTGGATAGAAGTTTCGAGCCGCCTAGAAATAGCCCGTATCATGACATAGCCAATGAGACTCCAGGCTATGGTACCTATGGAATCATCCGAAAACCCAATCCCAGCCTTCTCATTCGTATGAGCCTAACTGAAACCCCCCGAAAGAATGACAGTGAATGGATCCTTCCAGGTTCTGCTAGAATTCTGTCTCGTCCAAATCCCAGCTCTCCCAGTCATCCCACCACCCCTTACTCCCCTCGCTCCTGGCAGGCCACAACTTCCGAAAATGATTCATCATTACCACCTCCTCTGGCTCCTCCCACCTCTTCCAACTTCTCTTGATCGGCCCAATATCCTTCACCCTCACCTCTGGCTTGTCTCCATTCCAACCTTCTCCCCCGAACGGCCGGTCAATTACCCAGTCCCTTTGTAGGACGTCATACAAACGCCGCATGATGCAACTGTAATCAAGCGGCTCCATGCGTAGATACCTCCCGTCCTTTAGGGGCATCAAAGTGACAGTACTGAGTTCTAGGTTTCCCCCCCTAGTGCGCACCATCATTCTCTTCAATGTTGGCAACTGGGCGGATGTGACATCGAAGATCTTTCTAGCGAGCTTGGCGTCTAGCGCGCTGTTGACGATCACGTCGAGGATGGCTTGGCTGTAGGTCGTTTTGGATTTCAGGACGAGGTACTCCTGCTCCGTCATGTGCGAGTTGCGCTTGGTTAAGCGATCCTCGGCATCGTATGTCTCTATGACAGGGAGAGAATCACAATTGGAGACTTCGACCTCCTGAGAATTTGACGGCGCTTGTTTGCCATGCTGTTCCATCCGTAACTGCGGCTGGACAAAGTCCGCTGCTGTAATGTAAGTATACATCGCCGCGTCGAGTGTCAAGGCTAGCTGTTCGAGTCGCGGAAAACTGGCGCCGATTGCCTTGTATAGTGCTACTTCATCACGACTCCCCTTTGACCGATGAACTGTTATCGACAGCTTCTCGACGCGTGGATACATTGCCCCTAGTGATATGATCTCTTTCGCCGAACTCACCGAGCCGTTTATGTTCCAACCGTCTTCCCGACTGCAGTTGCTGAACCAGAGACTTTTGAGTGTGTTGAGAGGCGGGGTAGTGTCACCGTCTGAGAAGGAGGCTGAGGAGAAGTCCCACCCGACAACTCTGAGGCTCTGGAGATGATTGAAGGTCCGTATAAAGTTCCTCGTTATCTCCCAAACGTTTTCACTTTGGCCCGGAAACCTCTCCAAATCAGTGCAGTGTATGCATAATGCTGTCAGACTGGCGGGAAACGGCCATTCTTTTCTATACCAGCTGCTCAACGTCGACCTGACATCCCCAGTCAGTGTCAGGCTTTGAAGCGCGCTGAGATCTGGGTAAGGTTTTATCCCCATGAAGTCGTAAACGAAAATGGCATCCAGCTCAAGGTCTGTGGGAGTGCGTGGCTCCGTTCTTCGCCGTTGCGCCGTTAATTCTGGTGGAAAAGGGGAAGACGCGTCCCAATCATCTGATTCCCACTCTCCTTCTTTTTGCACATCGTCGCCTAGACGGATTTCCTTCAAATTAGGCGCCAGCCCCTCCGTTTCTAGAATTAAACAGAGGGCGCGAAGTTGGCGGTCCTGACTATCGATCGTGTCGTTCTTCAAGTCCTCACGAAGCCAGATGCTGTAGAGACAGGGTGACGTTATGAGCGCAAACTCATGAGCATCTAGAGTACTCGGAATGTTATCCAGCATGCGTAGCCTGAATGTTCTCAGATGAAGGCGAATCAGGTGGGCACTTTCGTGAAGAGCCAGAAGCAGTGACGGCGACAGTTGTGTTGGGCATACATAGACGAAATCGAGCAGTTTGGGTATTCGACGGATGAGATCAGCAAGCGGTGCCCATTCTGCATCGAACTCGTGAAGCCTATCCACTATCTATACAATGGTCAGCTGTAGGTTTCCATCTCGGTAACAGCTGAAAGCGATCTTTCTTACCCTTGTATTGTATCGATCACCCAGTTTTCTGTCGCATGCCCTAATGTTCCTCTCGAATATGGAATCGTCTTGTACACCGTGAAGCCGTGCAGTGTACACATCCCATCGGTCAGAAGGAATCACGAGATGCTGGTCATCAGAGTCCACGGCAGGATGATCACGATCCAAAGGCTCGTCTCTCCCATCCCCCACATAAAACCACTCGTCATAGTAACCCTTTACCGTCAGGGTGCGGACATGCCTGAAAGCATCGCGGTGCTGAAGTAGTTCGGCAGATTTCTGCACATGTCTGTATGGTCACAAATATCAGCCTCTTGTGACGGACATCCGGCGATAGCACTCTGTCTTTCTGCTTTGTTACACGTACCGTGGCAGGCTCGCAGGGGTAGTAATATCGAAGGTAAGATGTCGAAAGAGGACTGGTTGAGCAGCCATGTAACAGTACCAGTTGCATTGTGCAAAGTAGAATACACTCGGTCGATCATCGTCGTTGACAAACTCGAGGATTCGAAGTATGGTTTCAGGCGGGAGTGCGCCAAGTCCAGTGCACAACATATTGTCTTTTCTAATGCGCTGTTGTTCGGTTTCTTGGTCATTCTCTCGTTGACGGTTTGCCAGGAGGCAACCCCCGCCATGAGCCTTCAAGGCAGCAGCAGTCACCAATGCCAAGCCAAGCATTCCCGCATGCTACCAGGCAATCACAGCCTGAAGCCATAGGGGTAGGGGCCAGGGACAGGGCACGGTGTGGATAAACGGCAGACACTGTATCCAACCTGTTGTATACCTAAGGAACCTGGTGCTTGCCTAATCCTCGGTGAGGAGTCTGGTGGATCTTTATCTCTGAAGATTCTATTGATGGTGGATTTTGACAAACTGTTTCTTCAAAGCCTCCTAAACCAATCTTAGTGGCTCTTCCCGCCGAGCCTGTCTCGGTGATTCAACGCTGGGTAGTTCGCAGACCTCCTCCAAACTCTTCCAAGTCAAAGGCCCGAGTCACAACAATTCAGCAATCCGCGGATGAATAAGAGCGAGAGATTGCAACTTGGAATTACAGCTATTTATAACAACTGACTACAGAATCCTCAAAGCCACACAAATCCTTGCTCTCCCAGTTCTCCCACCATTCTTGACCACCCCTTTTCACTGGCCACAACTTTCTAAAATATGGCCACAACAAATCGTGATCGAAACACCACGAATCAAAAATGTCCGAATCTCCAAGCTCTTTCACCCTTAATTTTGGCTCTGCTTCCCCAGGCCTCGACTCACAGAAATACCGATCGACAATCCACTCCCTCGTCAGTGCTTTGGTACACATTTTCGTCACAGGCCTATGGAAGGGAAGCCCGGTATTATGTCCCATCCCAAGCCCTGTGCCTCGGGTAGATCTCGGAATCATCATCACCCCTCTTGTACGGACCATCATGGTCTTCAGGCTTTCCAAACCCACCGCCCGGAAGATCTGCCGTGCGAGCTTAGCGTCTAGGGCAGAGTTGATCATCAAGTCCAAGATGACGGAATTCTTTACCTGTAATCGATGTTCAAAAATTGGCGAAATTTGGTCCTCGAACGGTGTCTCTATCAAGGGGTCCGTGGCCGCCGCAGCGCCAGCCTGCGGTGCATTGAGGCGGACCTCTGACGACGCGTCCAACGTCAGAGCCAGGTGCTGGAGCCTAGGGAAGCTACGACCAATGGCCCTGTACAGGTCGACCTCGCGACTATCGCCCTTGAAGCGACGTAGCGAAATGGTGAGCTTCACGACGTTCGGGTACCTATTGGCAAGCAGTTCAATCTCCTCCTCTGACACCAACGAGCTGTGGGGATATACATCATCCACGTCGTGATCAGCGAAACAGAGGCTTCTCAGCGTGGTGTAAACTGCGTTGCTGTGAGCATCGTCGCTTGCAAATGAAGCCACCGACCAATCCCAGCCCTTAATTTGCAAGCTCTCGAGGTATGGCTGAGCTAAAATGAACCGTCTGACCATGACGCGTTTCGTGGTAGCCGTTGAATTGCCGACCGAAAGAGCGCGGAGAGAAGGAAATGATGTAGATATCATTTCTTCCGGCAGCTGTCCCAAGCTGAGAGTATGAAGGGCGCCGAAATCCAGCTGCCAAGGGATGGCCCCTTGAACCATGATATCGCTGCGTAGGTAGTGGAGGTGAAGCTGTCTGATCGGAAGAGGTCGGGATTTGGCCGTACCATTCCCCATTTTTGGGGCCAACAGCGTACCCCGCGGCAAATGTCTCTTTATCTCGGGACGGTCCGAGAACACCGCCAATTCGCCTAGGTTGGGTGCAAACCCCTCGGTATTGATGATCCTCTCCAGACTTTGCAAATTGGGATTCACGCGACTTGGAGGACTCCAAACATGAAGTGTCTTGTCTTTGACCCAGATGCTATACAAGCACGGAGACGTAACAATATCCATTTCGTAGGGATCAAGTGCGATATCAAACTCTGTGTCCTCGTAGAGCATGCGCAGTCCGAAGGTGTGAAGATGTAGACGCGTGGCTTGGTGCAATCTGTGCTTGTCGTGTAAAGCACGCAAGAGGCATGGGGCGAACTGTAACGGGAACTCGTATATCAAGTCCTGAAGCCTTGGCAGTTGTCGGACGATCCCAGCTATAGGTTCCCAAAACACGTCGAAATGGTAAGCTTGCTTGGGTGATTCTTCCACGACAGGTAATGATCGTGCGTACAGCATCTCAGCTGTACCGTGAAGCCTCTCGTTGTTGACTGCCCACTGTCTACCTGCTGTGGTGCCCAAGTGCCACCCTTGTGTATGCTTGAAGTCGGGATCATCTTCCGCCCCGCCCAGAATTGTCAAGATGCGAACATGCCGGAAGGCATTGTTGCGCTGAAGAGCTTGATTGCACACATGTGCGCTGCCGCGAAGCCTTCCCAGGTCCGTGAACTTAAATGTGATCTGACGAAAGAGGTAGGCACTGGCGACTTCGTAACAATATCGATTTGTTAATGCAAATGCCACAAGACTTGGTCGGTGGTCATAGTACAAAAGTTCACACACGAGCTGCTGGAGCTCGATGGGAAGTTGGAAAAATCCCGACATCTTTATCGCTGAAGTCAGCCAATATGGCTTAGAAGGTATTAAAAAGGTTGCGAGAAGTAAAGAGGTACTTACATTGATGAGATGTGATGTCGTTCAGGTTTGGCGGGGCTTATTGTATCGGGATTGAGACTGAAGGTAAGAGCGACGGTATCCGATGGGAAATTGGACGGGAGATTCAAAAGTAGAATGGTCATGAAGGTCTAGGGAAAAGTTGCAGGAACCAGTGCATTTTTGATGGTAGCGTTTATTAAAAGAGCAAGGTTCTGTGGGGCAATAAGGTTTGCTACATGCAGAACTCTGTAATGACCGCTCATCAGAGTTCTACATGTGTATCACAGCAAGAAAAGGGACCAAGTCGTCCGTCGATACTAAAAGATCAAAAAGTACTCTCCAGACGCTGATCTCAAACGTACAGGCCGTCGAGATTAAAGTGTCTGTCAAAAGCTGCAGTAAATACAAGATACTACTACTTTCTTCATTCTTCTGGGGCAAAAGGATCAGGTGAGGCGTCACCCAAAGGCGCACCTGGAGAAGGCGCTAGGAAGAAGCTTTTGCCCATGAACGAGTACGTCAACAATTATATTCTGTCCCACTAGAATTCAGCCACTCTCCCAATCTTCCCACCAAATCTCGCCCGCCCTCTGTTTTTGACCATAACCTTTTCAGGCACCGTCCGAGTCACTGGGGTGAGACATGGTATAAGAGTGCCAATTTCAATGTCCAAAGCGAGCATTGGCAATTGTTGAGCTTTCTGGTGTTTTCGGTGGTTGCGAGGCGTCCACCGGCGAACTCAAAAAAGCCCATATCAGCCAGTTTAGTCATCAGACATGACATCAGGTTGACTCTGAACATGAAGCTGAGGTACAATCAAAAGAGACTTTGCCAGCCTCACCCAAATCTAATCCCACTGCTAGGATCCCAAGTTCCCCTTACAGGGCCCGAAGGGGTGGCTCCACCTGGTTGCTGACCTGGTCCGGCACTTCCCCCAGAGCCTCCTGCACCTCCACCAGAAAACTGGATCCCCATATCCGGCATCCACGATCCTTGCATCGAAGCAATGGGTGGCATAGGCCTCGGCTGTTGCTGTGGTACATTGTCCGCCCAGCTCTGGATCTGCGCCTCAACTGGAGGACTGTGAGGAACCGGCGGCCGCACCGGCTGCCTTGGAGGAGATTGCATGTAATAAGATGAGGGAGCAGGAGACTGATAAGCTTGCGGTGGCGGTGACTGGGCCTGGCTAGGTCGCATACTAAGCGACGCAAGCGGCGGCATCGAGAGTTCACTTGAGGCATTTGTCAGTAAAATATCATCTTAGAAACAAATGAGAAACATACTCTTCCAGCATCCTCGCCTCCTGTCTCCTTTCATTGACCCAATTGCGCGCCTGGGTCCGGAACTGCTCAACAATGCGGCTGAGATCGTTGTAAAACTTCCGTCCAACCTCAACGTTGCTGACAATTTCTTTGTACTTGTAGTACGCGTTATCTAGCCTTTGCAATGCCTTCTCCCGCTCGCGACTGCCGCTCTCGCCAATAACTTTCTTCTGCGACTCAAAGTCACGGTTCGCCCGCTGGATCTCGCTCACAATTTTCTCCTGGTCAGCCTGTTCCTTCTCAAGAGCTTCGAGTTCAGACTCGTACAGACTGTCTAGGCGTTTGTCGAAGAAGTCCTCGAAGTGAGCTGGAACAATAGGGGTGTTGGGATATGTCCTTTCGAGACGAGCGGCCTCGGCCATGATGTCTCCCTTAATGTCATCAGCTCGGCTCCTAGCACGCAAGGACTCGATCCTCTTTCTCCTCCTAGATTCAAGACGCAACACATCATTGTAAACACCTCGCAGTCGTCCTATGGCTGGTTTGAGGAGCTCTGGTATCTCGGTCTTCCGGCTGTTGGGGATGTAATCCATCATGCTCCGATCTGGTCCTGCGAGAATGGCGAGAGTTTCCTTCACCGCAGCGAATTTCTCTCTCACCACCGCATCGCTGGACGTGCTCGAGGCAAAATATCCGTCGATGTCGCCTGCTTGGTTCCAAAGCTTGGCGCCTCCATCATGACTGGGGTCAGCCCTCGACTCGGGTCTGGGCCACCTTTGAGTACCATATTTGAGCCTCAAAGCATGATCCTCTTCTTCCTCAGCAGCCAAAAGCGCTTTGCCTTCCTCAAAGACAGCCTTGTCACTAGCACACAGCTTCTCGACATCGGCAAATCCACGTTGGAGCCTGTTTAATGCGTCAGCCTGTCGTATTTCTTCGGCGTGTTGGACAAGCGTCCCCGGTAGACCAAGCGGCTTTTCAAGAGCCTGTAACGATCCAGGGAGATTCAAACTCGAAAGGATCTCGTGAAGCCTGTCGGTCATAGTCTCTAGCTCGGCGATGATATTGTTGTTGACCAAACGGTCCCTCCGCTCCTCGTAGATAGAAACTGCCACATGAACAGAGAATGGTACCAATTTGGTGAACAAGGCCGGTCCAAACTCGGCATGGTCTCCGAAGTATTCATACGGTTTAGCCACCTGCGGCGGGACCCTCGCTACCGCCATGTTGGCACGTTCGAGTATCTTCAACTCGGGCTTCGGGGGAACGATCTGGAGGTAAATGACGTCGTTGTCCTTCTCGGCCCTTTTCAGATCTTCTTCAACGCGCTTCTTCAGACTGTGGAGGTCATCCACAACAGCCTTGCTAATATATCCGCCACGGCATTCCTTGAGCCCTTCAATAACACAGTTGACGGCGTCTTTCAACCGCGCCACTTCCTCGCCATATCGCTTCTTCTCCAGGCAGTCACAGGCAGCGCGATACTGGGCAGCAGCGGCGAAATGGTGATGTTTCGCACTCATATGGTGAATCCAGGCAGAGCTGATGGCTTCGCTATGCAGGGCCGATTCCACCGCCAGATTGTACAGGTCGGAAACTCGGGCCGCCAGCTTCGCGATAGACGCATCCTTGTACTGATCCATGACAGCTTTTTGCCAGAAGCACTCCTGACTTTGCGCAAGGAAGAGCTGAGTCAGAGCTTCCAACGTGGCCTCGTCCATATCGTCGGGCGGGTTCGCCATGCGCAACTGGGGCAGCACTTCCTTTTTCATGTGCGCCAGCACGCCGGCAGCCTGAGAGAAGAAGCTCGCAGCAGTCTTCAAACCTTCGGTATCACTTCGGTTCGAGGATATCGCTAGCTGGGAGTAGAGAGCGGCGAGGTTGTAGAGAACATTCAGGAGCTCGTATTGGAGGTTGTTTTGCACCAGCGGGTGCTCGGTGTGGTAACCTAGGGCGGGATACCAAGTGAAATCGACGCCAATCTGTCGAGGAGACAACTTATTAGAGTCTGTATGGTACTCGAGCAGAGATCTTGTACCCACATCAATAGGAAATTTCCCGCTCATCCAAACCAGTTGGCCGGCATATGTATGGAGCTTGTTGATGCCTGTCGAGTGGGGTTCGCGCGTGTTGACGGCATCGCGACGGAGGGAATCGATGACCTCGAGGTCATGACGGAACATATCGGGATGTTGGTCATATTTCTTGGAGATGTATTGTCGGATGGAAGAAGAGAGGGACAGCTGGACCGATTTGCGGAACGGCAGCGATAGGACGTTGTTGCTACGGATTATCAGTCCCTGGCGGTGATGGCAAGTGGCACAGCAGTAGAGACTTACGTTGTCATGTTGACAGGGTCTGTCTCGAGCAAACGCGCGAGACACAGTTGACTTGGCTGCGGAATTGAGCGCGTTGTCCCGAGCCCGAGCTGTCCGTGTGGCTTCACAAGTACGGGCGCAAAATGACATCAGGTCGTCTGTTGCACCAAATCTGTTGTAGCGGGGTCAATTTGGTTCAGGCACCACGGGCGACAGCTGGCGGCAGGTGGTGCGAGCCAGGCGGGACACTTGGCTGCACCAGGCGTGAAACTTCCCGAACCAAACTGATCCGAACTCGGAATGCAACATTCGTTGCCGATTGGGAACCCCAGCGCAACCAATCCTGGGCAGTTGGTGGCTTCCCATCCCCTCTCGTAATTCGTCAGAGAAGCGTTTGAACGCCAATTGCAACTTCCTGGGAATACAAAATAACGCCATCGGTAACACGAAGACACCGTTTTTCCTCGGCATCAGCCCCATCAGCCGGGGGTAGAGGGATATTTTAACGTCAAGCAACACCTGGCCAGACACACAACAGATGAGGGATGTATTTTATCGTAGAGCGTCCGGCCCGACGACGTATTCAGAGTGCGTCCAACTGCCATCCTCGGCTGCGGATGGCGGCGCGTTTACTTGTTGGCTTCTACTCTCTTGCTCATAGTGCGTTCGATGATAGGGTGCCGGGCTGCATCGAGTTGAGTGACGCCACGTAACTACTCGCACCTCGGGCTGACGATGGGCTGCAGACATACCTATCCGAGCTGAAAGTCTTGATGGCGGAAGGCAATAACATCCAACCCCGTGGCAGCGTGGAGCTTGCAATAAATACTTGACAAACAAAGTTTCGGTCTCGATGCGAGTCTCGGCCCCGACTCTGAGGGCGCATCACATTCCTTTTCTTTCGCTTTTCCTTCAAACGCGGCGACCAGCGGGTGTCGTGCTTTCGGCTTAGGAATGCCGCATCCCTTGCTGATGCCGATCGTTCCACGCAAGAGGGATCAAAGTCCAGGAGATGTCCAGCTATCGCGACAGTAACCGCCGACTTGTCCGTGGTTGGCCAGCTGCCCGGGTTGGCATCCGAAGAAGCGCCGCCCGGCATATTCCGTCTTGAAAACATCTCACCGTCGATCTCAACCCGAACGAGTAGGGGGTCTGAGTGTTCGATGCCACACATCTGCCCTTGTGCGGATGATCACCGATAGAACCAAGATCTCAGGCGGGACGGGATTCATGTGCAATGACCATCGCCTCCAACAGTACGCACGACGATTGTTATAGGTTGCAATACTTCGGAGCCTGATGTCTGAGATGGCAGCAGTAACTCCACGTCGGTGCGACAGTGGCCTGTGATGCAGCCTTCTATCAGAAGAACAGAGCCGCCGGCAACTCTACTCTAGGAAAGCCATAGTGCAGATCACGTCACAGTCAGGCATCCCACTTCAATCAACGGTTTTGATGTTGCTCTCGGGCCCGGAGAGGGCTGAATTATCCGAGTTTCGTGCAAGTCATGTAGGCATACATCCATTCGTTTACTCAAACACAGGCACAGGATGGGATGCAACCAAAGTCGGAGGATTATTGTCCCAAGAGTCTGGTCATCGATGCGTATTCCGTCTGACATGTTCTTCCCTGGGACATCGAGGCGTGGTGTGGCTCTCCATTCGCTTGTCAGGCGATGCTGTGACGGACATCCCCAAACGTTGTCCAGTCACCATGACTTCCCACAAAATGTACCCAGAGACCCCTGCCACTCTTCCGGCCTTGTGGTGAGACAGAATTTCAACGGAAATGGAACCCACTGCATTCTGCCGCACTGGCATCGTAGCACTGGATGAGTCGGCCACCTGCGCACAAACACACGGCATTGTTCGACAGTTTGGACTGACAGGGCGGCTGCGGCGTTACGTTTGGGACATTGGCAATACCATCCATATACATGACAATATCATGGTGATATGGGGGGATAAGGCCCAAGTGGTTACTTCCCTGGGACTTTTGCCCAAATGGAACCTGAATCTCGACTCCTTACCGGTTGCTGTCGGCGCACCCCAGGACAGGCAAACCCGGATTTGTAAGGCATCTTGTTTGCGGGGTGCGGGAAGGTCGTGCATCACGGACCTCAACAACGGAAATAAGTATTCCTGTCTGCTCTGTGGGGACGGGTGTAAGTGGGCTGCACAGGGCATTTCCTGGCAGATTATAGGCTGAATCAAGCGTCTTTCTTCTAGGCAAATAATATACTCGCCGAACGAGACCTAATTACTGAGGTGGGCGGCAAAGCCCCATGCTTCCCCTGAGTACCAGGAAATCCCACAGACCAGGATACGAACGTTCAGCCTGATCAAGATGCCCGCTGCCATCGCCTACTTTACGGACTCTCTCCACGGCGTTGGTCGAAACACGCAGCCGCAAGCGGTTGGACCGAAAGGCTGCTGAGATAGTGCTGCTCGTGATATTGGCTGTGGTCCTGGGAAGCGAGTGTGCGACGTTTCCGGGTGACAGACTTTACTTATTAGGGCAATGTCTCACACAGTAGCGGACCGCCTGTCTTCGGATCCCGGAAGGGAAAGGGCATTGGTATGAGACAGATATAACTTCCCAGCAGCCCTGGGCTCCGTCGTTCTTGGCTCTTTCAGAAAGAAGGGAAGCGCACCTGGTCTCGTCATCCCCGCCCTGACGTCGTTGAAGAGTCGACGAACAGAAAAAAGGGAGAGGACATATCTCCACCGCCACGGGTGCCGATTGATCTTGCACCTTATTTTACAATTGTCGAACCATCGGACCATTTCACTTCACCCCTTCACCTTCCGTGGAGAGAGCAACCAAGATGGAGGGCCTCACACTAATCTTGCTCTACCTCGCCATCCCCAGTCTGGTCTACTCGGCCATCCAGCAAATCTTGTCATGGAGAAAGAAGTCGGTCACCACTGTGGCCCAGTTTCCTGGTCCCAAGCAGTATCCCATCGTAGGCCGTATTCATGATCTTCCTCGGTTTTCCTTGTGGTTGAAGTTCAAGGAATGGGCCGACGAACATGGGCCTATTTTCCAAACCAGGGCGGTGGACCAGACGTTCATCATCGTGTCGGATGAAAAGATTGCGGAGGAGCTCCTGGTCAAGAGAGGGCACATTTACTCTGGTCGCCCTCAGATCCGATCTCTGATCAACCACAAGGAGGGAGTAGGATACTCTGCCTTGATGGACCGCCATGGTAGGTCTTCCCCTACTGGTTCATGGGAAGACAGCGGACTAACTTGGGCGCTTCAGACACATGGAAGATGCAGCGTAAGTGGGCGCATGCCGCTATGGCCGAAGCATACAAGCATCACTTTTACGGTCACTGCGAAAAGGAAATGAAGCGCTATCTCGGACTCCTCCTCATCGATCCCGCCCGTTTCCTCGATTACACTCGCGAGTACTGCGGCCGCGTCATGTCGAGACTCGCCTGGGATGATGCCACCCAGGGCAAGGCCAACGGCGACAGCGCTGACACCACCCTTCACTGCATGAGCGTCTCCGGTCCTCTTACCAACACAATGACGCCCCTCTGGCACCTTCCCTCATTCATCAACCCGTGGTACAACTTCGAGGTCAAGCGTGAACGCGAACAGCGGGCTTGGTGGCTCAACAATTTCCGCTTGGCCAAGGACAGAATGCTGAAGGGTACCCTCCCTAATGACACCTGGGCATACCGGTATTTCGAGCAGGTTAGGCGGGAAGGAAATGAGAGTCTGGATCAGGAGGAGGAGCAGGAGATCTTTGCGAGCTGCATGATTGGGTTTCTGAACCTGGTTGGTGTGGTGACGATTAGTGGACCGTTGAAGTTCTTCCTGATGGCCATGGCGCTGCATCCGGAGTGGCAGAAAAAGGCGCAGGAGGAGATCGACAGGGTTTGCGGTGACAGGATGCCCACTATGAAGGACTTCCCTGATCTGCCAACCGTCAGGGCTTGTTTGAAGGAGACCGTGCGGTGGAGATCTGGTGTTCCTCTTGGTACGTGGTGATGCATACGAATCTTAACCAATAAAGAAGCTAACAAAGACACTATAGGTGTGCCTCATCAAGCCGAGCGCGACGATGTATTCCGGGGTGTCCCGATCAAGAAGGGGACTATTATCCTCGCCTGCGAATGGTATGTTTTGTTTCCCACCGTTTCGGGCTACTTTTAACTGCTAACACTGCCGTTCCAGGACCCTTAACCGTGTTCCCGAAAAGTACCCCGATGGCGATAACTTTCGCCCCGAGCGCTGGCTCGAAGCTGGGTGGCCGACTTACCAAGAACCCCTCACCAGATATCCTAATTTCCGTGAAGGTCACTCTATGCACACGTTTGGTTGGGGTCGTCGCACCTGTCTTGGGCAGAACATCGTCGACGATGAGACGTTTGTCTTCGGGGCAGCCTATCTTTGGGCCTTCAATTCCGGACCAAAGATTTGTCCTCGCACCGGGGTTCCGGTTCCCATTGACACCCAAGCAACGAACAGCCATGTTATTTTGGAGCCATTGCCGTATCATTTGAGCTTCAAAGCCCGGAGTGAGGAACGGGCAAAGCTCATCTTGGCGAACTATCAGGAGGTAATGGGAGAGTTGAAGGTGTAGCGGGGCCAGAAAGGGAGGACGAACCAAGGGGGATGAGAGAAGTAGGTCAGAGAGCACACACACGGCATTAGAGTGTATCTAATTTTCAGGTTGATAAGGGGTCAAAGTGGGCGCTGGAGATATCGTTACCTATGGTGGGGAGGACGCATGGAGCATCACAGACGGCAATGCGGAGGGTTACTACTACAAATTATTATTAGTCTTTTGTTGTTATTAGTATTGTTATTACTGCAGACCTTTTGGGCATCTTGTGGTATAGCTTGATTGTGAAGAGCAAGAGGCAAAGAAAGAGGTGAGGTCGGCGTGAAGATCCGGCTTGAGAGGTCTGGATCCACAAAGGTGTGGTTACAGCGGCGCTTTTTGGCATGTCGCACGACATGGAGGAGGCCAGGGCCCTCTTTTTTCTGGAGCAAGCACGATAAAATAGGTGGATAAAAGTTTCTTCTTGCGACTTTGAAGACGTGATTGTGACGAACGGGCATTAGATGCTTCAGAGTTGTACCTGCAAGCAAGCAAGCAAGAATGTGTAATTCCAAGGTAACATCTGACCTGATTCTTCGATATTAACAGCAGAGACAAACAGGACGAGACGTAACAATGAGGTTTTGAAGCTGATTGTCGTTGCATTCGGTACTTGCCTAGCTTTACGGTCGTTTAGGTAGTGTCCGACGGGGGTTGTAATCTGGCAATTCCGGCCGGAGAAGCAATATGATGGTTACCTAGGGTGGAGAGGGTGGGATTGGTTTGGGATAGGGGAATTGTACCTAGTTACACCATCAAGCCACCGCCCTCGAAAATGCTTGACAGCGGAAGTGCGGCTGCTTGATGACTCGAGCAGGGGGACGCCACTGGTCTTACAAGGACGTGGTGGCTTGCTTTTTGTGGTTTTGGTAAACCACGTGTTTAACGGTATTTCACATTGAGAATCGAACTTTCCGACTGAGCGACGCTGAGTACCTAGGCAGAATCGCTGCCAGAGGGTTAGATCAAGATCAAAATTCCATCGTGGCAATCCCATCGGACTTGGCTTCTTCGGGTCCCCAACTACGCGAAAGTAACAGCCACATTCGGCCGGGAAAGGATGTGGAGCTGCTGAGCCGGCAAAATATACCTGTGCATGCAAGCGAGGCGCGGCCGGAGAAGGGAATGAGACGGAACGGGGGGCCTGAGCCATGGCATTGGGAAGCGTCGTTGCCGTGTGTGAGTGCCGCTCGCCTAATCTGAAGCTGCGCGATTATGGTGAAATCGCATCAGGTTTGAGTGTGGTATGGCGGTGGCGGTGGGGGTAGTCAGCTTCCGGTGCCTATCAATGAAGGTAGAGGGCGGGTGATGATGCCTTAGGTACCTCGCTTCCAGAACGGAAAGGCACTTTGCGGGGTGAATGAGAAAGTATAGTAGAAGTCGGAAGGACGGGCCGTTGCCAGATGAGATGCTGTCAGCAAGAAAGGTTGATGTTTGGTCGACTATCAGTGGTTGTTGCCGTGGCATCGCTTGAATAAAGGGGCAGAAAGGGTTCATTGCCTTCACAATGACTATTGTAAACATGAAGGCACAAACAGCCATGCTTCCAACCATGTGGATAATTCCGTCGTCTGTTTTTGGTGCTCAGCTCAGGTCGTTCTTTTTCTTTGTCCCGGCTGCACGCAATGTATTTTGGGCCTTGCCGGAAACGAACAATGAGCTGGGATTATGTTTTGATGAGGCTGTGAAGATGTGGAATGAGCGAGAACAAAGAAAGGTACCTTGAACCAGGCACCGTAAAGTGGATATTGTCTTGAGCAAAAGATTCAATGCTATGGCTTCAGTCGTCTTGTTAGCTCGCGTCAATGTCGGATTTTTGTCTTGTATCATATATCTGAGAATTAGCGAGTGACTCTCTAGGCGGGCCCTGCCCAGTAATCGTCAACATGAAGCGAAAACACCCAGACAGACCACTCCCGTCTACCTCACTCTCTGCACTCTCCAGTCTCTATCGCGATGCTGAGCCGATGAGTAAGAAGCCAAGGGTGGAAGAGACCCAGCAGTACACCAGGTCGAATCGAAGAACTCGAGATTTCCCCAAGATGGAACGGCGAATTACGCGGTCCCAATCTTCGTCCCGCTCGCGTTCCCCTACGAATACCGGCATCGAAGATCAAATCGAGGTTGCATGGTGGGATGCCAGAGTAACCGAAAGCTCTGCTTCGTCAAACGGAAAGGTGTCTGCCAAACTGGCCAGTACTCGTTTCATGACGCGCTCGCCTAGAGTAGTCGCTCCCAAGAAGGCAAAAGTCAATCGAGATAGTCTGACGGAAGAAGATATGGTCGATGGCCATGACCCGAGGATAAGTGAGGATTATGTTCCATTCAGCCCACCGCTGGCAAAGGAAAAGACAAGAGAGAGGAGTAAACGCGCATCAGAGGTCAACGATGAGTCTAAAGAAGCTGAGCCCCCAAGCATTACTGGTTCAATACAGGATGCCGAGATCCTGATGGCCGCGGGGGACTGCACCCCATTCTATCCAGATAGTCCGGCCGCAACCAGACAGAACCAGAATGTCAACTCGCCAGGCCATGAGAGTTCTCTCCTTGCCAACCAATATGACGGGGCGGCTACGGATGCGGTAGACGAGCAGACGCCTGCACCGCACACCAACGAAGAGTTGTCGGCAACAGGCTCAGATGCACCACCTTCCCATAGTGAAGCTGGCTTGTCAGGGCCCTCAACACAGGAAGAGATGCCAGTGGCAACATCACTCCAGCAACTAGTGGCGGATTCCACATCTGAAGCACAAGAAGGAACGTGGGCAACGAGGTCTGAATCAGCTCCGGAGCTCGAAACACGTACGGTAGTACCTCCGACTCAAGAGGCAATGACAAAAGCAGGACTAGGTGCAAACCCCCCGCCGCTGAGAGCAAACAGTGATATATGGAATCCGGTCCTTCTAACTGCTAAGGACGGGGGAGGAAGGTTTGGTCGATTATGGCCGGCAAGAAAGGGCGGTGTCTACTGCGAAGCATGCTTTCGGGACGAGTGCATTCGATGGATCCGCATTCGGGACAAAGTGGTGGGAGTATCTCGACTCCTTGGCGGTGACGAAGCATTGTTAACAAATGACGCGAAATTCCCAAGGTCTATCATATGGCCGGACCAGATGAACGACCGCGTCAACAACTTTTTCCGCAAAAGCCCATCCGACATGATAGGTCTAGCCCTGCTTCGAGTATTGGCTGCCAAACGGGTTGCGACTCTGGACAGAAAATCGCAGGACGAAGTGATGGAGACGTTGAGGTCGTTGTGTCGAGATATTGGCGCTTCAGAGGGCCACCTAGCCCGGATCGAGCGGCAGTGCGAGACGCTGATTGAGACCTCTGGTGTTGCTCAAGCTGAACAAAAGGGTGCTATACCCAAAAATGTGGCGTGGCTGTGGGAATTTGACAGCCTACTTCAAGCCGCGGAGAGGAAGTTCTCGATCGAACGATTTATTGGCTCCTACTTTGCGACAACCCTGACACTGAGGGCCCGCGAGGCAGCCATCACTGAAATCTGGGCCAGGAGTGTCGTGGCGCGAGGCGGCACGGTTAATAATATGCTCAATAAAATTGAAAAGTCGATCGGCCTCCAATTAAAGAATGACGCTCTCTTGAGCTCGATTGGGGAAGCTGTCGCTGAGGCTTCCAGCAAGTCAGAGCAAGTCAAAGAGGGACGTGATGGGACACTAAATGTGATCCCCTGTCAGTACTGCGCCGAGTCAGAGGTAGTCAACGTGAGAGGTTCTCGGAACTCAAAGAGTCAAGTTACCCCAGACTATGCGTGGATAAGGCCGCTTATTTGGGCATTTGAAAAGACGGTGGAGACCGCATCGACCACCTTGGCCGAGGAGTTCTTTCATCTTGTCGAGTCGAGAGGCGCGGCAACGGCAGAGCTCCCCGGCATCAAGTTTCTGGTGGACTCAACAGGCGGTGAGAGGCGGATTGTACTTGTGGAAATAGCAAGTGTGTTTGACACTGTGTGGAAGGAGCTTTAAGTAAGGGGGGGATCAGCTACAGTACACCAATAGCTGGTTGACGTCGTCTGTAGATTGGCATCAATCGGAGGTTTCCTCCATCTTCTGCATAAGAGTATTAATAGACGTTTGGTGGAACTGTGGGCCAGTGACTAAGCACAGATAAGATCCCACGCTGTGATTGGTTCACTTGTGCTCTTGGCATCTGAACCCTTCGGCTACTTGCAACTTCACGCGCTGTCGGCTGAACTGTTTATATCTATTTCGCAGTCCAAAATGCACAACTCAAGTCACTGCTGCTGCTCTCGTGGCACCGAAAGCCACCGACAAACACAAAGGATATCTTGGGTTCTCACACTAATTTCCTTCTTTTGGCGCTCAATCACATCCGCGGCTGCAGCCCCTGACTCGGCAAGCTTGGCCACGGTGGTAACCCTTGGCTCCCTGGCAACTCTGGCATCATTCCCCAAGGCGGTACTTGGGCACCTGACTGGACACTTCTCGGTGGACTCGGAATATTCTTCAGGTGCTCCAAGTGGATATCATCATCTCTCAACGGCCTGGCGGGCGCCGGTGGCAGTGATGGAGCTACTAACCTTCCGAATGGTCGCCCCTCAGGATCCAAATCCCCACGCCATTGTTGCTGAACTACAGCCTGGAAGTTGTCCTCCAGGCGGTTCGAGTCGCTGTACACACCTGTTTGACTCCACGACGATTTGCCGAACAAGAATGCAACGAGCTTCATGAGATACAGAATCCCAAGAGTCACGAAGAAGGTGTATCCCATGCCGGAAAGTACATCTGCAAACTGATAGCCCACACGTCGCGAGGTGCTGTATTCTGGATGTGGAAGGGTGGAATGGCCATCGAGACCAACCGTTGTGGAACTAGAAGCAAGTCAGAGGAGCCTTCTCCACGGCTTCATGAATGATAGTAGCTTACTCTACAAACAGGCCTGTAAGAATCATGCCGACACCGCCACCTCCAGCATGCACGGCGAATATTTGAAGCGGGTCATGGCGGAGGAAGATTTCGGTTTCCTTTTTGAGGAAGTTCACACATAGTGCTCCAACAACGCCAAATACCGGGGCGCTCCACAGAGGGACCTACAGACGTTAGCACAGGCCGCACTGAAATAACAAACAAACTCACATATCCGGCAGCCGGGGTGATGGCAACGAGCCCCGAGATGGCACCATCGCAAAAGAAGAACACCGAAAGGCGATCGAATGCCTGCCTTGCCATTGCTCGGTTTCTTGTGGCCTCATCCCGAGCATCATCAGTTCCTTCCAATTCAACATCACTTTCCGGCACGCCCTTCATCAACCAAATCCACACCGTTCCCGTAACTCCTCCTGCACACGCAGCCACATGGGTGGCCGTCCATGCTGAGACAGCACGCAAATTTGCACCCAAAGCGGAGCCGCCATTAAAACCAGCCCACCCGAACCAGAGCAACGCAGTCCCTAAAACCACGAAGTTGATGTTGTATGGAAAGCTTTCCATGTCCTGGTCTACTAGCTCCTCGTTCGGCGTGTCCTCCCCTTCCGGGACTCTCAAATGGCCGCAAGTTACCAGCAAGATGACGATCCGCAAAACACTCCAAATACCATAGGCAAGATGCTGGGCTCGTCGCCACACCTTATGACCAGCGTCGATCAGAAAGTCAACAAAGTTACCCCTGGATTCGATCGAACAGAATACTGCAAAGGCAGCCACAGTTGTTCCACTGACAACATGGACAGGAGTGCCACCAGCAAAATCCAAACTGCCAAGTTCCCTCAGCCACCCTCTACTGCTCCATGTCCATCGTGCCACAGGGTCATAGACAAGCAATGACCAAAGGCTGATGAAGATAATGAAGCGCCGTGGTCGCGTCCGATGCATGGTGCCACCGCAGACTACGGCGGCTGTGAAGGCAGCAAACATGCCCTCGTACAACGCAAAGACTAGTTCGGGGATAACGGCAGAATCGTTGGGCCCATCTCCTACAACAATCGGTCGTCCTACGACGTCTCTCAGCCCTCCAGCGCGACTTTCTCCTCCCCACCAGTTTCAGGGCAATATGGAGTCGGAAAAGGTGACGAGGTAGCCCCAAAGTGCCCACTGGAGGCCCACAAAGGCGGCCGTGATGAGCGGAAGTCGAAAGAGTGTCAACGCAAAGGATCGGTTGCCAAGACCAGAGTATATCAACGATAGAGCGGGTATCATGATGAAGACGAGGGCTGATGATATCATGATCCAGGCAAGGTCGGATCCCTACAGATAACATGTTAGAGACTCAGCCGAACATGGAACAAGTCGACGTTCAGATTCACCTGGTAGTACTTCTCAGGATGTCGAAGCACGTCCGCGTAGTCGACTGCGATGGCGGGAGTCGTTGTCGCCATCGCTGGAAGCTCTGCGACCGTGACTGTCACCATCTCGCCGCAACGCAATCCTCAGTCGGGTTCAAGGAGAAGAATGGTGACGGGCCGCTGGCGGCATTTGGATCTGGACGCACTCTTCTGTTGATACATAACCCCGGCCAGATCCGACAGGGCAGCCCGTGAGCTGGACTGTGCCCTTATCCTTCTCGGGGTCAACTTTTGGCGCTATTCTAGAACCGATTCCTGGAATTGCCTGGAGAAGCCCGGGACGCAGCGCAGCAGGTCCAGATCGGAGACATGGGAGCTGCGGCGCGGACGCGGTCTAGCAGCGGCACAGTGCTCAATACTGCGGCACGACCAGGGCCGCGTCCAACGACAGCCGCCGGCGTTATCTTTGACGCTGTCGGCGTCAGTAGAAGACGGGACAAATTCCATCCTTATCTGTGACACTGTGTTTACCAGACTACAGCCCCGTGCCGAGCCGTACGCCCCCCGCAAACACGGGGTTGGATGCCAACTGAGGCGGCATGATTGCCAACCAAGAGTTTAGGTCGCCGAATATCATGTGCGGCATTGGTTGCACACAACGGTCGCAGTAATGAAAAGCGTATACTGCTGCATCTCTGCGACTGAAAAGGCACAAGCTATCGGAATGGCAATATCTTTCCGTTCTCTTCGCAATTTCTGTCTCTTTTGCGTTGGCTTCTCCGCCTCGTCTGATGCAGGGGTCACTTGATGCTGAGGCCGGGTATGACCCTCATTCAGCGATCGACCTAACACAGGCTCTCTTCGGAGCCTTTTTGATCCCGTCGAACTCGCGTGACATGGCTTCTCCGCCTAGCCTCTGGCCCCCCTCGCCAGCAGAGACAGACAGGATATCACAAGCATCCGGTTCTCCAGCCCCAAACAAAGGAGAGCCGACGCTCTCCGGTACAAACGGCCGGCCCATGAATGTTGGGGACGTTCAGTCAGGTATGTATCTTGTCCAACTTGCTCAGAGCGGCCCGCTGATCTTGCCCAGCTGCAGTTTCCATGCTGCAAGACGCCAACCAACAGTCCCCAGACCCCGTTTGCCAAAGCATTCGCATCTGTCCTACCAACAAACGAGATGGGTCAGATGGCCTCACACCTGACTGGTCACCAGAGCGAGTCGAGGTTCTCTGTTCTCTTTCCCCTTTGATCAGGAAACGAGTGGAGGAGCTCCGTCTTCACCCCGAGCTTTGGTGGACACCAGTCGTCGGCGACGGCATCGACGAACCCACTGCTATTCGAGTTCTCAACCTCGTCGGTCCTGGCACTGCCGGCCGAAAGCAACGAGTATCTATTCTCTCTCAGGAATGCAATGCCATGTGGGCATTCCAAATTGACTCCACCCTGTTCCCGGCAAGCCTTACCTGGCAGGCCGTTGACGATGATGGTCAGTTGGCCGCATCCAGAGCCGTGGTGCGAAAGGCAGCCCGGCGATCCTATGCCAGTCTCTCTTCTTCGTCATCTAGTCCGAAATACAGCTGGCAAACGGAACCACGATCGCGCTCTCGTCTGACTTCACTTCAACTGGCGAATATCGCCCTTGTCCTAGACTGGGAGGAGGCGTTCAAAAGAGAAATCAGAACCATGATCTAGGACTAGACAGGACAATCACAAGCCGTACTTCAGACACCAGTGGGATGTTTACAAGCTCATGGGCCTCGTGGGGTGGAGGGTAGGTGTTGATGTCTTGATCCAAATACACCACAGCTAACCTTTTGGCAGCTCAACGCAAAATCGAAAAAGACAAGGTCCTCACTCACATGAGAGACTACCTGGAGCGCCAGAAAAACACCAACAAAACAAGTGTAAAGCGCATATACAAGGACCTCGAAGTACAAAACATGAAGCTAGACGCCGGTAGCTTCCTTCACCCAAGCATCTACAGCATGCTCCGCGAGATCGAGGGGGCGATTCTGAAGGAGAAGAGACCAGCGAATGGAGCGAGTGGGGCGAGCCAGCAGAAGACGGTTAACCCAAACAGGCCGACAACGCCAGGGCTATTGGGGAAGATCAAGGACATGGAGCACAGTGTGGAGAACATGATGGCGGGCGGCAAGGCACACAGGAGGTTTGTGCAATCTATGCTAGGGCATGTTCAGGAGTTCATTGCAACACAGCAGGAGGCACTGGCGAGTGAGATGTGGAAGTGGAGGGTCGGCGAGATGAAGAAGTGGAGCCTACAGTAAGGATGGTCAAACACTGTTTTGGAATGATGTCAGTCTTGGTCTTTTTTGCAGATAAGAATACCCCTGATCGAAATTAGTGTCTTTCTGAACTCTTATTTTTTGGCTTCTCGTTGGCATGCATAATGTGCGAATGTGATGTGATAGGTAGGTATGAAACAAGGCTACACAAATGTTTTACCATGCTAGATGCCAGTGTCACCTACACAGTCTAATTAAGTAGCCAGCACGGGATCTTGTCGTTGTTTGCGCCTCACCGGTTGTTCGTCAACTCGGATCACATTCCACGCTGGAATGAGGAGATGGATATGGGTGCGATAAGAATTTGAATCGGAACCAGCGGATGCAACGGCCTTATCTTCCTACGCCGCCGTAGACAGTTAAAAACGAGATAAGCTTTAATTGCGGAGACTGATCTACCTGACCAGGGACTTGCACGTGGATATGCGTCTGGCCCCCCAGCTAGGTGTCACTCGGTTTTCGTTTATCGTCTTTCCTAAACCAGTCGAGGTCTTTGCACCGCCTTCCATTTTTCATGGACCGTAGCATCGAGGAGGAACAAGCGAGAAAGAAGATCAAACACCAGAACAACGGCGCAGGGGCAGCAGAGCGCAGCCAATCTGCAGTGCGGCCCGGGCAAGCATGACAAATTATGACGAAGACTGGCAATAGGAAAAAAGCCCTACCTAGGCAAATATGTGATGCGACCATTCATCTCTTGTGTCCGACCTCTCGGGTAGAGCGCCTGGACCGTGGACGGCGTGGTTCGTTACTTGCTACGCCGCGTGTTTGCCAGCCTCCACCTCGGTGCGAGGTGGGACTGGAGTGTGTTCGAGTTTGCGTTCGGCTTTATTTATATTGGGTGTTTAACGCCGATGTTTTGGTATAGGTATGGTTGCCTTGATTTAGGGCTGGATAGAAGAAAAATACCTTGCTTTTGTAGGAAAGCTATTTACCTTACGTATACTCGAAGCGGTGATAAAAGGTTCTACGGTTTAGATAGGTATATAGGTACCTTGTATTTATATGGGTATATTGTTAAAAAGTTAAAGGATTTTCTATTAAAGTAGAAGGACGTGTTAATGAGAAGTAGAAGGATTTGCTGTTGAGAAGTATAAGCACTTACTGTTGAAAGAGGGATTTACTGTTAAGAAGTAAAAGGACTTGTTGGTTAGATAGTATGACGCGACCGTGTTTTTTGGGACGCTGTTCAATATATAACCCTTTGGTCTGTACTTAAAATTGAGGTACGTTTCTCCGTATCTCGGCCACAGCTATTCGATCTCGGTTTCGAAGTTTGATCATTTATTATCGCTTTATAATAGGCCCTAAAAGGTTTTTGAGCTAAGTGGATGTAGCGTGTAATAGTATTAGGTTCTTTTATGTGATATAATGGCGTTAACTACCTGTTTTATAAGGTACCTCAGTAAGTAGTCTAGGCCAAGTAGGTAGGCACGCTCTCCAAAACTACCGACAGAGTATTGAACTATCACCATATATTCAAGTTCCTTCTAGAACACGATATGCCTCCAAACATTAACCAGCTAAGAATGTTGAGTTTGGGACCCACGCAGTTATATTGAAGCATATATTGAACTGATAATATTGATTGAACAAAAGAAAAGGTTCAAAAGAAGCGTACAGGACCGTATTTATATCCCACCAGAGCATTCCATCCACCTGTCAGACCCAGGCGCCAAGCTCCCTGAGCACGCAAATCCTTGGCTTACATGTAATCCCTCGAATATTATCATAGTGAACTGGTCTATCGAGCCTTGCCGGGATATCGTGAATGCCATTCTGCTCCACAAAGCAGCCATGTATACTCCCATATCGAAACAAGAGTGGATTTGGAGCCTCAAGAAGCACGTTCCGCTACCATCATGGTATATACGGTAGGTAGTGTAGATAGGTAAAAAAGCCCTCAACCTACGTCTTATTGAATTTAGAACGCACGTAGTTATCTTAAAGCATATATTGAACTGTCGATATGGACTGAACAAAACAAGAGGTTCAAAGGAGCGTGCAGGGCCATACCCTATAGGGCAATTATATATTTGGTTAAAAACAGGACAGGGTGTACTCTTGCCCCTTCATGGTCACTGGGACCCGGAAATGGAGCTGGGCACTCAGCAACCAGGAGGATTTCGCACCTTCAACCAAACCGCCACTGCGACTACGCGAAGGCTTGAATGGCCAGATGGATAGGAGGAGACGAGGATAACTTCCAATTGGGTATTTTCCTGTATCTAGCACTCCCGATACTAGGTCCGCCCCAACCTATCACTAGATAGAATCCTAAGGAAGAGTTGCAGCGCAACCACCGCCTTCGGCGTTAAATGGGACACACACACACACACACACGCCCCTTTATGGTCCGAGCAGAACCCCTTTATGGTCCGAGCAGAGGGAGACTCTTGCCCCTTTATCGTCCGAGCAGAGAGAGACACTTGCCCTTAGTAATCCGAGCAGAGAGAAAGCAGGGGCGGCTATCTTGGTTTCTTGGGTTGGTAAGCAGACTCAAGCCTTTAGTGAACCAGGTAGGGTCTCAAAGTCTCTGGTCTATTGCCCCCGATCCAGGCAACCATACTTCATAGGGCAATTGTGGATTTATTGGTATGGGTCAACGCGCGCCACCCATCTATGCTGGACATGTATACAGCTTCGAGTTCCGAGATGCTACCATGCAGAAGGCAGCAATCGATCATCTCAAAGAAGGTCTGGACAGAGTGTTTACCCGCTGGCCGTTTTTCGCAGGTCAGGTCATTCACTCGACACACCCTCCCAAAGTCATGCTCTTATACACCAAAGACCGCAAACACTTCAATATCAACCACTACTTCGGAAACGAGATCTTCAATCACGAACACTTGAAAGAACCCCAAGACTCGTACCGACAACTCGTGGGGTTGGACATACCACCCCGTTTCATGAAAGCAGATTGCTTCACCCTCTCCCCAAAGCACCCTAAACCCGATGGCATCTGCCACCCTCTCACGCTCAAAGCGACCTTCATCGAGGGTGGCCTGCTCTTAGGCTTTGGATTCCACCACACCCTTTGCGACGGGATCAGTATCCGCCAAATCCTGAGCACCTTCGGGAACCTTGACTCCTCAGCCATGACACCTGACACCCCTTCTCTGGACCTCCGCAACGCCTTCATTAACAAATACAGTCTCTCAGGATCATCGGCTTCAGCAGTACCCACCAGGAAGGTTCGTCTCCGAGCAAGACATCCTCAGCGCCCTCATCTGGATAACCGTCACTCGCGTCCGCTATGATGGCCGCCTCTACAACTATTACCCCGACAGCGAAAAGGTCCAATCAACCTTCGCCTCGGCAATGAACCTCCGCGGCTCCAGGGGCCCTTTCCCAGACCTCCCCCAAACCTACATCAGCAACATGTTCCACCGTGCCTTCACCATCCTCCCAATGCCCAGTCTCCTCTATACACACCCGAAGGACCCCACCGGCATCTCCACACTCGCCGAGGTAGCCCTCTACATCAAAGCAAACGTCCCGGACCTCCTCTTCAAGAAAACCCCCCAGAAAATCCTCGGCGAGCCCGACAGACCCGCGCCCCACACGGGACTCGACTGCTCCCCTTGGGCTCTTCTCGAGCTCAACATCCCCGGAACCGAGTCGAAATGGCCAGGCAGCAAGTCGGACTGGGCGAGGAAGACGTAGAGCGCCAACGATGGGAACGTGAACTTCCTGCTTAGGCGCAGGGAGGGCGACTGGGAGGTTTTGCTTGCGCTCAGGGTGGATGATATGAAGGCTGTCTGTGACGAGGTGAAGAGAATGGGGTATATGTCACGTACCACGTTTGAGCGGTGATATCAGTACCCACGGAAGGGTTGGTGGTCGAGTGCCCTGTGGTTGATGGCGACTGCGTGCAGGTCAGGTACCTAGCTAGTAGCTAAGAGTTGGGGTGGTTTGCAATTTTTTATTTTTGGTACCTGAATACCTTGGACAGGTGAAGGGGTTAGGGTGACTGGACTTACTTTAGATTTTGCTTTCTTGAACCGCATTGCGGATAGATAATTGTGAAGAGATATACCCCTTGCCTTAGCCAAGGGCTAAGGGCGTCCTTTTAGTGCGACAATAATAATGGAACGAACTTTTTCGTTACGACCAGAGAGGTGGGGGTGCAGGATTGCTACTGGATGTGGTGCAGAGCGCTTCTGTTTTCTTACACAAAAGCTCGGTTGTATAGTCCCTGGCAACTGTTAATGTAAGGGAGGACGGTGGCAGCCACATTTTGGGTTCTTTGTTGCCTGTGACTGTGTTTGTTTACTTGGGTGGAGCCAGTCGCTTAGTCTCTGAGCCCCTGAGCCCCTGAATTGGGGATCCACATTGACATCAAGGGTGACGTAAGCAAACAGAGAGCGAAAAGACTGATGTTCCTTATGACCTTTGCATTGCCGACTTCAAGACCTCAAGGGACAAAATCCAGAAAGCCAACCAAGACTATGCGCTAGGAAGATCACTGTCCAATGTCTGCCTGCTGAGCTCGTTGATCTCCTGCTGCCTTCTCTCGACCTGGTGCTGCCTCCTCCCCATTTCGGCCTGGATGCCGTAAATATCAGAGTCGCTGTTCCAAGCCCATATGGTCAGCTGTACATTTCTCACCGCACAATCAAAAGCACAGCTTGAACTTACAATTGAAGGGAGGTCACATCCCACCTGCCTTCTGCCGTCTCGTTGATCCAGACGGAACACCCCCTGTTCCCCGGCACGGTAAAGTCTCCCCATCCTTGCTCGTCGATCGTCACCTTCCCCGGACACTGTTCCAAGACATCGATCCATTGCTCGCCGGTGTGCTGCTGCCCGACAAACATCTTTTCTCGTGCCCAGCTCCATCGGTTGCTCATCAGCACCGCGAGCCCCGCCCCGCCAGAATGTGACGGGTGGCCCTCGCGGGTGAAGCCGACAAAGTCCGAGTGCCAGAAGTAGTCGTGTTGGGTGCCGTAGGCGTAGAGCTTGCGGAGGAGGATGAGACGGGCGAGAAGAGAAGGGTTGCCGGACATGGGCGGGATGAAGGAGGAGGGGCCGTTGGCGAAGGAGCCGTAGAGGTCGGAGTAGAAGACGCATGGGAGGCCGGTGTTTGCGCGGAGGAGGATAAGGGAGTAGGCGTGAGGGAGGAACCAGGGTGCGACGGGGGTCTGCGAGGGCGGCTTTTGTTAGAAATGGATGAAAGGACGCAGTTAGGTGGACATACCTCGAGTGATTGGCCTTGTTGGGTGTCGTGGTTAACGACGAATGTCTGGCAGCTACATTAGTTCGATTCGAGCAGATGGATGGGGGGCTTGCATGGCGAAAGACTGAGATGAATGGATAATGGCAATGGGGAAAAGGGATAACTTACGACAACATTGTTTGGCTTCCACAAGCACAACGCATCGTTAAAAAGCTCTCTCATATCGCCTCTTTCCCCGGCCATGGATATTCTGCTGAAATTAGAGCACAGGGGCACGTCGAACAAGGCGATGCGATGGTCCATGTACTCAATGTACTTTGCGAGAAACTCCGAGTCTTCCCTCCAATACTCCCCAACGATGAACCAGTCTCGTCCGTTTTCCACGTTGCGATCAATATGCTCCAAAAGGCTTTTCTGAAACCGAAAGCTATAATGCTTTATAGCATCCAACCTTAACCCGCCCATCTTCAGCTGTGTTGGTAACCACCTGACCCAATCGAAGATATCCTGTTGCACCTCCGGATGGCGATGATCCACATCTGCAAACATTCTAGAATCAGCGTGTTAGCAAGCATGAAGTTGCCAACAGTCGCGAGTTAATACTCACAAGAAGTCATAATTCCCAACCTCTTCATCCACGTCGTTGCTCCACTCCTTTCCTTCCAGCTTCCAGATCCCCTTTTGCCTTGTGATATCATCCCAGTCCACACCCGTAAAGTGATGTTTGTTCCACTCTCTGTTGCTATACCTTCCTCCTCTTCCCGGAAAATTGAAACCTGTCCAGCTCTCAATCTCCTTCGCCTCCCCGCCGTCCAACTCCTTGTTTCTATCCAGAGGATCAACTTTCTTCGCCTTCACCTTCTCTTTGTAGTCCGCCCCTGTCTTGTGGTTGAGCACTGCGTCAAAGATGATCTTGACCCCACTCCCCTCTGCAATCTTGCACAGCAGCTCCAATTGCGCCTTTGACCCCCATTTGGTCGGTGCTGAGCCCTTCTGTTCAAACTCACCCAGATCCCACAGGTCGTAGATGTCGTAGCCGTTCCCATTTTTCGCGTCAGCCGCCTTGCACGCTGGGGGGATCCACATTTTGGTGATTCCCAAGCTTCCCAATTGAGGGATGGCTTTCGTGAGGCGCTGCCAATGAGTGTAAGAGGTTGAGTGAGACGAGGGGACATACCACTCGAAGCCCTGGATCATCGTTTCATTTTGAGGGCAAGGGTCGGTGGAGGGTATGATGAGGGGGTTTTCGGGGGCGGTGCAACCGGGGCTGGGGGTGATGCGGCGGCGGAGGGGGCGGATGTTGGTGCTGTAGCCTGAGCCGGGCTCTTGACGGGTGGCGGCCCGGGAGAGGGCGGCCAGCTGTGGCGGCAGCGAGGGATCCGGGAGGGAGAGGAACTTTGACATTTTGCGGGGAGCTGGATGTTACTACCTATCGTTACTCAAGGCGAGGCGAGGACTCGAACAATGATGATATTGATGGAAAAGTAAGAACCGAAGAATCGTCCAACTATACTGAAAGCCGCCACGCTGCGATGGTGGTGTTGTAACTTGTTCAGGGACCTGGAGTGCTCACCGCATGGCTCGGGTCGGACCGAGGCGGTGGGATAAGTACAGTGGGGAAAGCCATGTTCTGATTGGCTAGCGGCATCCGGCTGCGCAGTCGGGCACAGTACCCGCTTCCCACGACTTTGCACAGACGTGCTAGTATAAATATATAAATACCTTACGGCGAGAGAGCGTTCCATTTCAACGTTGTCGTCCTGACACCCGGAGAAGCATACATTGACAGGGGCCAGCAGCAGCTTTAGTGACTATCAGTATTAGATGTACATTCTACTTATCTTCAACTGCCCCTCCGTTAATAAAACTCCTACCGTCAAGCTTTCTGAATCGTGTAAAATGAAGGTGAGAACCCGGATTCCAGATGTGAACCCCATCTTGTTGTCCAGCGCGGCGTCAACCCACTTCGTAGTAGCCCCATTGATTACGTTCCATATTTGGTGATACGGAAAATCGTCATCAGCCTCCGTTCTATCAGCAAGCAGGTAACCTCTGAGCTTCAACTGTGATGAAGGGGTGCGGTGATCTGAAGCAGAGAAGGGTTCAAAGACAAAATCCAGGAACAGCATGATACGATCACTGCCGATATTCATGTCGACCATGACTGTTTTCTTCTCCTGGTCCATCATCCCTTCAAACCATGCACTGGGAGCAATTCGTTTCCAATTAGGTGCCATTGGTTCGACACCGAGCGCCCACCCCAGTCCATGCGGGGATCCTCCCCCCAGGACTACCACAGAGTGTCTTAGATCTGCCGGATATATTCTCGTCACAACAATGCCATTCATCTCGGCACCTAGGTGTGAGCTTTCGCGACAAGCCAGGGCGATACGTACAGTCCTCGAATTAGGGACCGTTTTCTGCCACTCGAGCGTCTTTCGGCTAATGACGGACGGTGAACAAATAGTGACCGTCGACCAACTCGAATCGATGATGAATGAAGGCGGTACGGCAATTGGGCGTGACCACGATGTGCGCAAATACTCGCCTTCGTCAAGGTCGTCCAGTGGCAGTTTAAGTAGAGGCAAGACGATGATCCTGTATGGTTCAGTCGTCGTTTTGCTCCATTTGCAGCCAAGAATTCCATAGGCAATATGCTTGTAACAAGGGTCCTGTCTGACCGGCAAACTTATACCCAGCCCTCGTTGAACTGGGGCAAAGGTTGATCGCTTGAATGCTCCAACCCGACATGTTTCTAGCTCTGCCACGTATCGGAATTGCTCAGGGCTTGTCGCAAGAGGTTCAACCATGGAGTTCTGGCTCTCGTAGGCCAAATCACCCAGCTGCATCTGTGCTGGCTCAGTGGCAGCTGAGAATCGAAAACCCCAAGCCAGCAAGGTGCAGTCTCCTATCGCATTCATGATCTCGTGCTGCAGTCGTACAAATGCCTTGTCACCTTCGCCATAAAGCATCGGCATGCTGATATTAAATATTCCGAGCAAGCAATATGCTTTATCTTCCACTCTTGTAGTTCTCCTGTCCGCTGCCCAGGACATTCTTCGTGCGACGCTAGTTTCTCGAAGGATGGCAAAGATCCTGTCGACAATCCACTTCTCTGCTCTTAGCAGCAAGCTCTGGGGGATGTTGACCACTTTCGAAATCTTGGCAGCCTGGTTCATGCGGGAGAAGCGTCTCTTCCAGGTGCGGTCAAAAAACTGAATCGAGGGCGGTGCTAGGAGTTCTTGCAATGTCCAGCCTCTGGTGAACCACCGGCATTTCGTGACATCGGCGGGGTCTTCGTTTTCGACGCCCTTAAGAGGGGGAACCATGAACTGATGGAGGCTGCGCTCATGGATGTCTCCTCCCGAATTTGACTTGTTCTACGCGAATCATCGTGCCCACTGCAAATGCACAGCGGGTGGTGGATGTTGTAGAGTCTCCACAAACCCTCGTTGACCAGGTATTTGGACTGTTTCTCGCGGAGCACATTGCATTCAGGATGGTGGCAGCATTGGGGCACCCGGCCTTGATCCCCTGCAGACGACCAAGCGGGCTGGACAGGGCAATTCGTGCCTGGTTCGAGATCGGACAAAAACACGTAGCATCGTTCAGCTTTTGCGTACCACTGAAACATGGAATTGATGGCTTCCTGCAATTCCGCGCTGCTGGATGTCGTGAAAGTTGATTTCTTTTGCCTCCCAGGTGTGGGAAAGGACGGCGTACTTGGGGATCTGGTCGCCGATGAACTCTTCCAGAGCATACGTCGTGGTGTGTAGAAGGCGCATTCCGAAAACATGTGCGACGCCAACTGGCAGAATCGGTGGTGAAGCGTTCAGTTAAGGTACTGACCCCGCTTCTGTTGGTCAAGCAGAGGAAATTATGAGCGCTCGGGAGTTGTTGAATCTCATTGGACAGAAGAACTACCTACCTGGGTACCTAGCTGCAGGCAGAAATGGCGGTCTTCGAACTATCGGTGTATCTATGCCACCTGTCAGCTTGTGCAACTTCAAGCCAGAACGTCAGCTTGTAACCAGTTGCTGTCCTCCTTCGACGGCATACGGCCTTGAACACTCATCGTCCATCAATTCGCCATGGAGAGACGCCGCAGCCAAGCCTCGGTGAGGCCCGCCTCAAGAACATCCACCAACTCCTCACACACCGCCCGAGCGTCTTCAAGTTCCCCATCCACCCGCAGTTCAGTGATGGTTCCCAACCCGGATTTCTTCGTCTGCGTCCAAGAATACCTCAAAACTCTAATGGCCATATCAGCACTTGGGTGGCCAGTCACCTTTGCCTTGACCATTTCACCCCTCGCCGACCCCGCAGGTTTTGGCCATAGCGGCTTCAAATTCTCCGTCGACACAGTTCGGCTGCTGATCTCCATCAGCTGGCTGCTTTTTACGCTCACGCTGGGTCTGGGTGTGTTCACCTACAACGAATCGTTCAGCAATCAGCACAAAGTCGGCGGACCCTCGCCTCCCTCGAGCATCCACTACACCTGGGCCGAGATGGTGATGAACACGCTCGACGCGCTGTGCATCGGGGCGTTTTTGTTCATCGCGCTGGCCGCTGCGTCGTATGTGCCAGTTGTTGGCTGGCTGGCCGTTGCGGTAGTGGCATGTTATGCTGTGGCGGTGAGCGTGCACAATATTTATATAAGATTTGAGGCAGATCGGGGAGCTGGAGATGAAGAATCGGCTTGATAGATAGGAGACAAAATTCACGGTATGTGCGCAAGAACAGGGTCGGGACTGGATAGACGGGATACATAGACCTCTCACCTCAATCAACCACGGGATATCACTGCTCAGCCTCTTCGTACTGTCAATCATATCCACCAAGATTCGGGCGCACCCGACTTCATGCATGTTCATCTGAACCTCTCCGTCAAGACAAAGCGCAGAACAAAAGTCATATGTCGTCAGAGCTACTCCGACCGCTCGACTCCACTCATGAAAGGCAAGAAAGGAGCGACCAAAGCGCACACCATGAAGTCCCCGACTTCTCGGCCTTATTCGCTTTGGGAGTCTTTGTATGGGAAGGAACATCTGGTCAGTAGAGAGCTGTCCTGATGCTTAGGTACTTAAAGCTGCGAAGCCCCTGGTTCCTCTTTGCTCTTCCCTTCCGCACCACCCCCTACAGCCTACCTAGCCACTTCTTGGGTCTCTACGTACACGACTATCCCCTTCAAGTGACGCCATCATCAAACCACTTGAAGTCAGCCAAAAAAGATGGTCGCTTCCGGATTCTGGCAGAAGCGTTCGCTTACCCGCCTGAAGGATTGCAGCAAGGGCGCCACCAATGCGGCGTCACTAACCTTTCGCCAGTCCATCTTTCCGATCTGTCTTGTTACGATATTGTTCTTCCTATGGGGTTTCAGCTACGGCCTTCTTGATACCTTGAACAAACATTTCCAGAACACGCTTAAGATCACACGTTCTCGGTCTTCTGGTTTGCAGGTGGCCTACTTTGGGTACGCTGTGCCTCTGACTCATGCTTCCCTCAGGGCCCGGTGGAGAGATAAATGGCTGACTTCCTACCTAGAGCTTACCCCATCGCCTCCCTCGGCCACGCAGCTTGGATCCTTCGTCACTATGGCTACCGCGCGACCTTCATCTGGGGACTCTTCCTCTACGGCCTCGGCGCCCTACTGTGTATTCCGGCCATCATGGGTCACTCTTTTTCCGGCTTCTGTTTCTGCATCTTCATCATCGGCAACGGTCTCGGTTCGCTAGAAACTGCTGCCAACCCCTACATTACCGGTATAACCTCACCATATCTTCGGTTCTAAATTTTGATCACTAATTGCTCCTAGTGTGCGGTCCCCCCAAGCAAGCCGAACTCCGCATCAATCTTGCCCAGGCCTTCAACGGCATTGGCGGCATCGTTGCTCCCTTGTTAGGGTCCTACGTCTTCTTCGGCTTCGACAATGAGGAAAAGGCTCTCCAAAACGTCCAATGGGTCTACATGTCCATCGCCATCTTTGTCTTCTTCATGGCCACCGTCTTCTTCCTGGCAGAGATTCCAGAAATCACCGATGAGGACATGGCACTTCAAGAGGCTGAGGCCGCGAAGAAGAACCACGAAGCAGTGATGGGCACGGAGGCGTACCAGGTCCATGTCGAGGCGCGGCCGCATGCCATCGGGCCGGCACCACCGAGCGAGGACCAGCCATTTCGCAAGCAGTACAGATTGTTCCATGCTGCCTTTTCCGAGTTTTGTTATACGGGGGCGCAGGTTGCTGTTGGCAGGTTAGTACCATCAAAATCCAGAACCGCCAGAGAGAGAGAGAGAGAGCATGAGGCTGACTGGATTAGTTACTTCATCAACTACGTCACCGAGACACGCCCGAACACGGACTCGGCCCTCGCGGCCAAGTTCCTCGCCGGTGCCCAAGCCGCCTTTGCCGTCGGCCGCTTTATTGGCGTCGGCATCATGACGTGCATCCGCCCTCGAAAGGTCTTGCTCGTGTTCATGACGATGTGCTGGGTCTTCACGGCGCCCGCCATCACGCAGCGCGGAAACGTCGGTATGAGCATGCTGTACGTGGTTTTGTTCTTTGAGAGCATCTGCTTCCCCACGATCGTCGCGCTGGGAATGAGAGGGCTGGGCAGGCACACCAAGAGAGGATCGGGGTGGATCATCGCCGGCGTTTGCGGGGGCGCCGTTGTGCCGCCGCTTTTGGCCGTGGTGGCGGACAGCAATGGTGGGAAGACGGGCACGGCGGTGGCCATGGTGGTGCCGATGGTGTTCTTTCTGATAAGTTGGACGTATGCCATGTCGGTGAACTTTTGGGGGTGGTACAGACGGACTGTGGATGCTTTTGCCCCGAATGAGGAGACAGCTGGAAGAAGAGGAGAGGCGGTTGAGTTGGAGAAGAAGGGTGATGTTGATGGGACGGGGGTAGTGAAGCCCGTGACGGATGTTGAGAAGATGAGTGATGTCAAGTTGGTAGACTAAGGCCAATATGATTTGGGTGGGGTGGGGGGTTAATGGTGGTGGTGGTGGCGGTGGTGGGTTGACCCTGAATAGAAATCAGAATAGGAGGAGGATAGACTTGGAGAGAGAGTACCCTAATAGAACTCCATGGTTGTTACCCCGAACACCCGAAAGGTTGCCGACCTGAAATGTGCCACGGCCGTTACTTGAACAGAGAGCAGGTTCGAAACCACCGGCGCCGGACTCATGGGGACGTAGGATAGTACGGTAAGTGAACCACACCCACCTATGGTTTTGTTCAAGACTCGCACTTTAAAATCGGTTTTACGGGTGTTTTTACGGATGCTCGACATAGCAACTGCAATTTGAGGGAGGCGGCCAAGACTGATTCTGATCCCGAGACATTCAATGTCTCCTTCTCTTTTCCATTACAGAAGATAGTTTCATATGTACAAAACGTCTTACTACAAGTATATATATATAAATCTTTTGCTCGGGGGTAACTTTTCTCTTCCTTCGCCCGCCAAAGAAACAAAAGTCTAAAATGCAAATCTGAACCCGCCAAAGAAAACAAGCTTGGTGCAACAAAAATAACAGAAATCGCCAAAACCTATCATAGAATAACCCATTTCCTTTGCTCATACACATTAAAACGCCGTATCATTATAAATTCAGTGCAAGCCGCTCTCGCCGGTGGCAGCCATGTACTTTTGGCAGTTGATAAGGTGCTCGACCTGGTCGCCGACCTCTTGTAACCTGCCAAGCACCTTCTTGTTGCCGTCCTCGAAGCTGAGGAGGACGTACGGGATGTTGGTCTCGGCGCAGAATTCCTTGACGAGAGTCTGAATCTTGCGCAGGTTGTGGCGGGGCGCGCGGGGGAAGAGGTGGTGCACGGCTTGGAATTGAAGACCGCCGTGGATGAAGTCCAGCCAGGCAGGGCAGTCGACGTCCATGGTCGTACGGAGCTGGCGCTGGGGAAACGACTCGGATTCGCCAAGGTCCGAGGTGGACATGGCCCAATGGGAGAGGGTGATTTGCACATGGAGGGGCATGGTGACAATGTGAGAGACGAGGACGAAGCCGATTCTGATGGGCCAGGTAGGGAGTGTGCACCACAGGAGCAGGTAACCAAAGATATACCAATAACAGGACATCATGGCGATTTCGGCAGGGCGGATCCACCACGCTTTGCTGCTACCGAGGGAGGAGGCCTTGGAGGAGAGGACGTGCAGCCAGGAGAGAAGGTAGAGGTTGAAGCGCGCGATGCCCATGACGGGGTAGTAGGTGTACTTTTGAAAGGGGACGAGGAAGTTGGCAGCGGCGTCCCAAACGAAGGTGAAATCGTAGTAGCTCGAATGGAGACTCCTAAAGAACGAGGGCGAAGTCGCGAAGAGGGGGACGTTCTGGATATCGGGGTCGTGCTCGGGCATGTTGGTGATGAGATGATGGACGTTGTGGCTCGATTTCCACCAACCGATAGACAAACCGCAGCAGAAATCGGCAACAAACATGCCAATCAGACTGTCCACCACAAAGTTGCCGGTAATAGCGCGATGACCAGCATCGTGAGCAACGAACATGATCTGGTGCCAGAACAAGCCGAGGAAGAAAGCCGAAGTCAAGTACCACTGATGGTACAAAGCAGTCATGGACAGAGTGAATAGCGCCGTGTAGCGGCACATCTCCTTGGCGTATTCGATATATGGGCAGTCATAAAGGTTCATTTCGTAAACCTTTTCGTGGAGCGCACGGTACTTCTTGATGATGTCTTGTTGCACAGCCGGATCAACAGAGGGGTACTCGAGAATGTCGCGTGCCTCGTCTTGTTTCTCGGCCCAGGTGGTAAACGCCAAGGGGTCCTTCTTTCCAACGTAAATCTTCTTTGCAGACCGGAATCTAAAGCTTTCGCCGTCGGCCTTGCCCATCCGCGCAATGGTTTCCTCTGGGTCCTCTCCGCAGCTGTCATCTGAAGTGAGGGACGTGGCCGTGCTTTGCGCTTCGGAAAGATCGCTAAAGCTGGTCTCAAGGACAGAAGAGTCCTCGGCATCGGAGACATCAATCGGCGCGCTGGCATCGTTTGTTGGCGTCTTCTCAGGCTCCTTGACGTAGACGCCGCCGCGAATTGGCGGTGTCGAGTTTGTCCAGATTCCGGGTGGTTTGCGACCAATCCGGAAGGCCTTCATGGTCTTGAGTGTTGGGGGTTTGTGGTACCTGCGTCGACGCCCCACCAATATGTGTCAGCACTTTAACCACATCCATTGTCCAGTCGGATTGTGGCTATATTTACGCGTTGATCTCGTCCGTCGCATCCTTTCCAACCATGTGCAGAATGGCCAGACTGCCGCCAGGATGTCTCTCCAGCCATGAATCGAGCTTGAGTACGTATTCGTCGTAGATGACAATGATGTGGCCGTCGGCGATCAGGTCCTGGACTGCCCGTGGGCAAAGGATGTTATCGCGCGACATGACGGCGTCGGGTCGGTGCTATCTGTGTTATCTGTTGCGCCGGGTGTGTCGATGGTATGTGTGGATGTCTGGATCAGATGTCGGGAAGGGAGAGACAGGAGGTGCAATGCAATGCTCAAATTGTAAACATAAAAGAGAGAGAGAGGGAGAGACCGGGAACCGAGAGAACGAGCGGACAAGTGGGAAGTAACCCAAGAAGGTGGGTGCAACGAGCAACTTTTTGTGGGATCCCAAGGACGGAGCACCTCCTAAACACCAACAGCGGCTAAAGTACCTGGAGGTGCCAAACTGCACGTGGGGCAGGACCCTGAAGATGGGACCTGGAGCTCTGAAGCTAAAACCAAGCGGGCAACTTGGGGCAACTTGGCGCTGGGGCTGAGCTCAACCACCGCGCGGTCTCATCTCCTCTTTCCCGCAAGCGAACGGAGTCAAATCTTGGAAGGGCTTGGATGGTGCAATCACGGGAGTGGGTCGAGTTACCCAAGACTCCCAAAAAGAAGTCTTGAGCAGGACCGACGCGCCCTCCATCTGCAGCACCTCAGCCAGACAGACGGGACTGTGCCCGACCTCGGCATGTTGATACTGTGCGTGGGCTGGCAACCGGGACAAGAAACCGTGGTCCGCTCCCGTTTGAGCATATCGCATATCCCCATATCCGTACGAGAAAAGAAAAAGGGGTGCGTGTCTGGGGTCTGGTAACCTGGAACCTGTCCAACGGGCCACGGCGGGATTGACGTTGTTCGGCGCCAAGACCGGCGATGGACAGGAGAGAGATCCGCCGTGACGGTCGACCGGCCTGTGACAGGATTGATGGAAGGACATCTGGGATGCATCTGTTCGGATCTGTTGTGCGGTGCTGCTGATGGTCGCTGCTGGCCGTTTGCTGCAACCCCACTCCCGGTCGCCAGGCGCGAATCCCCGTCTGGTCTGGCCCCTTCTCCGCATCTGGAAGGTCTCCTCACCGCAGGGATCCTTCCACAACAGGGAAGGTCGGAAACCTGAGCGGTGGGAATCTGGTCTTGGCAGGGGTGAATCTCCCATCGGCAAAATTTCCCATCCGACTGCCCATTTCACTGAGCACAACACCAGATTACCGCTCGTGATGCTCCCAACGTCGAACCATTTTTCTATAGTATACAAAGATGGAGTCTTGGGCTAAACAGTGAGAGTGGCACCACTTTGTGTCCAGCTGAACACGTGTGGACACAAGCTGCATAAATGGCTGTCTTGCTCCAACGCCATCCCATGGTCTAGTGGATCGCGTCATGCTAGGTACTTCAAAACTCTCCACGTATCGTTGGCCTGTCGACATCGCCACCTCGTACAGAGTACATGCGCGTACATAGAATCCCGCACAATGGATCCGCGTATCCTTCAACGGCGATAAAAATGTGTGTCGCCGTGATTTGTGGCCCCCAGACCTGCTAAGCATGCTTGACGGAGTGGAGCTTTGGATCCCGAGTGGGCCAATTAAGCTTATCCCTTGATTGAATGATAGCTTTCCATGCACCTGGCTTTATCATTTAAGACGAGGACGGTTGGTGTCTTAGCCAAAAGAAAATATAAAAAAAAAATGGATCACTTTTTGGGACAGGCAACTCTCGAGACAGAAAGTACACCTTTTTATTTATCAGTTCGTTTCTACACAGTTCAACAACCTACTCGTACGGAGTAGACGTTCAACATCCAAGAAAAACGCGTCCCACCCATGCCAAGTCAACGCGGGGTAATGTTTTGCATGAGCTTGAAGGCAGACAGCAGCCGAGGCTTTCAAGCGGGCCCAACTTCAAGATCCACGTCTACGATTTACCGTATGTAATAGCGCCTGCTATTTACTCTGTATGCTTCAAAACTTAAGCACAGCTTTGATGATCTAGGTAGGCAGTGTATCTCGAAGTTAGTTGGCTCTCGAGAAGAATATCGATCTGAAAGCATGCATCAATCACATACCTTGCCAGTTTCCATATCAGCGATAGCCTTCTCGACGTCCACCACGGAATAGACCTTGCTAATCCTCTCAACTGGGAACTTTCCTTCTCTGTGGGCTTGTATTAAGCGGGGAATGAACTTCAACGCGTATCAGTCTCCATTCAGCGCCCAGTCTCGAGATAACTCACCTCAGCAGGCCAAACCTCCCCCTCCACGACCCCAATCCACTTCTTACTCATCGCAAAGAACATGCCCGCATCCACCTCGATCTTGACCCCCGGTGGTGGCGCCCCGACACTCGCCGCCGTCCCTCCCTGCCCAAGACAAGCTATCATATCTTGCACCACCTTGCCGACACCCGTCGTGTCGACCGCAAAGTCCACCCCCTTGCCCCCAGTAATCTTCATAATCTCGGCCACCACGTCCGTGGTATCTCCCCCATTGATCGTGCAAGCCGCTCCAAACTCCCTCGCCAAGTTGAGTTTCTCCTGAACAAGATCCACCGCAATCACCGTCTCTACCCCAAGAATAAGAGCGGCTGCCATCAGCGCCGCAAACCCCACGCTCCCCATCCCAAACACCACGACTGTATCTCCCTTCTCCGGCTTCAGAACCTCCATGATGGTCCCAGCACCAGTTTGATACCCGCACCCCATCGGTGCGTAAAGCGCCATTTCCTCTTCTGTAAGTTGCGTTTTGACCACTGACAGCTCATGGACGACCGCGATCTTGGCAAACGATGACTGCCCGAAGAAGTGCCCTGACACGGGGGTGCCGTCGGAAAGTTTGTACGCTGCTGTCCCGTCATGTCTTACACAACCCAGGTTCAGCGGGGGCATCAACTTGCACTTGGTCGTGGGGGATTGTTTGAGGCAGTGGTGACAATCATCGCAGGAGGTGAAGCTTAGGAGCACGTTGTCTCCGATTTGGAGGGAACGGTCTTTGACGGCGGGCCCGATGGCGAGGATCTTGCCTGCGCCTTCGTGTCCTGGTATGCAGGGGTAGGTTACGTTGGGGAGGTGCCCGGTGCGGAGGAGAAAGTCCTGATGTTCGTTAGATATGGCGGTAATAAGGGGGAGGTGCGGGAGGGAGGTACAGTGTGGCAGAGGCCAGAGTATTGAATTTCGATTAAAAGTTCATTAGGGCGAAGGTTTTGGATCTGGACGGGAGTTATTGTGAAGGGAGAGCCGGGGGAGGGGACGAGGAGGGCCGTGGTTTCGATGGGAAATGTTGGGCCGGTTTTCATCTTGGATTTTGGCGAGATGTGAGAATTGTGTGATGTCTACTAGTAATTGTTGATGAGCGTTAGATATTGGAGGAAGAAGGCGATGACATGCTAGACATCTGACTTGGCATTGTGGCAGCGTGTAGGTTGTGGCGCCGGAAAACATAATCCCACGGCCCTTATTGCTGCCCGTATCTCCACGACCCCATTTTCCAGCATTCGGGCCCCAATTGCATATCGATACGTAGCCCCTCACTGACTGATTGAGCCAGGGTTTGGATTACCCCTCATGTGAGTGACAAGTTAAGGTATGGCACGCAGTTTTCGAGGTTGCCTGTAGTGAGGTTACCTAGGTGCGGTAAATTATTCACGATGACTATGTTGCATATACTTGCGTTATGCATGCTTACTAAGTTTGTGTCAAATACAGTGCACGCTGCCCCCGCAGTTGAGTGCCCATCTGGCACGGCAACCTCCATTCACCCAACCCACCTCATCAACAACCTGGAACTGCCCTGGCGTGCTTGGAGCATTATGCTGCATACCTAAACTGTATACTTCCTGGTTCAAGGGCCCCGATGGATGGTTCCAGCGATTTCACCGTCGTGGAAAATGGAATTCGGCACGATGTTGGGCTCCTCGATTCCACTCTTCCGCACAATGACAAATGGACAACCGCACTCGAGCGATTGGGTGAAACGGAAATCAAGGGCTTTGGCATGAACACTATCCAAGGCTTGAAAGGGAGTCATAAAGAGGTTCTCACGGGTGTTCTGGTGGCCATTCAAGAGAGAAAGGACGAGTGTATCAAGAAACGATGGAAGGTTGTCATTAGAGGCCGTACGCTGATTCTACGGGATGTGTTGGAGAAAGTGTCAGTGTGGGTTAGCAGACTGCTTGTGAGTACCAGCCAAAAAGTATAGGTAACCTAAAATGCCCGCGGCTGACACTGTGACGTCGCGATAGAAAGTTGGAGACACTCTCGTCCAGTATGACCCTCAGCACGCAGCGATTCCCTGGGCAGCTATCCGATTGATCTTGCAAGCGACTGTGCACGATGTTGAAATATTTGGATTTGTCATGCAGTCTCTGGACACCATCACAAATCTCATCGCATACTGCAGTATTTTTGAAACGCGTTATCTGGTAATGTCAGACTCAAGGTATGTCTTGAACTTCGTTGAGGTCAATTGTTGGTGCTAAAGTCAATTAAATGCAGTGACGAAACCTTCAAGCTCCTTTCGAATGCACTCGTGTCTCTGTATGCTGCGATTTTGGCCTACCTATCAGCAGTGCTTCGTCGATTATCCCAAAGTTCCGTTCTTCGATTCATCAAAGGGGTAGGTTCGCCGTTGTCGGACTTCGAAACGAAGTTCGAACCCATTCACGCGGCACGTAGTGAAGTCTTGACATTGTGCCAGCTAGTCGAGGCAAAGAGGTCCGAAGATATCCAGCGCGGCGTCGATCACGTACTCGACAACCAAAACAAGCAAACGGGGCTGGTCCAAGCACTGTTCCCATTGCTGAATGATGCCTTGCAGGACTTTCGCCGTCCGTTTACACGCTTCGGTGCCACTCTGGAAATTATAGAAGATGGCCTAGAACGTCAAACTAGAGCGCAGATACTGAAAGCGATCTCGACTCTTCCCTACTCAACGTACCACAAAAACGCGAGAAAGGGGCGTTTAGAGGGCACTGGGACTTGGCTACTTGAACATCCGGAGTACATGAAGTGGCGAGAAGGCAGTTCTTCTTCTGTACTGTGGCTCCACGGAATTCCTGGATCCGGAAAGACGAAATTGACATCTCTGGTTGTTGACGAGCTTGGAAAGCACGACAACCTAGCCTACTTCTACTGCATAAGAAACCCTGCAGAACTCGAACGGGCCCAATGCGAAAGCATCCTTGCCAGTCTGGTTCGCCAGATGGCCGGGGCATCAGTTGACAAGTCAATTTTGCCCCAAATGGTGGCTCGGTATGAAGACTCTATTTCTGGAATTTCCGAGTTCGACGATCAAGCATGGACTACCGATGAATCGACTGAAATGATTCTCGAATTGCTAGAGGAATACCCATCTGCCACCATCATCATTGACGCTTTGGACGAAGTGAACCAGGAGGAGCGTCAAGAGCTGCTTGACATTCTCAGTCAGCTCCTGCGTGAGTCACCAAACCTGCTGAAAATCTTTATCTCAAGCCGAGATAACTACGACATCGCACTCCATTTCGAAGGTCTACCCAATGTGTATATTGATGTGAACAACAACGCTTCAGATATTTCTTCTTTCATGTATGTATTGACCGTGATAGTCCTGGTCTCTTGAAGGATGGCTAACTCAAACGATGGGCATTTAGTGACGAGAGGCTCAAAGCAGCAAGGCTTCTCCATGGCCGGTTACCTAGGGAACTACAACTGAAAATCACCCAAGCGTTACGAGACGGCGCGAGAGGCATGTTTCGCTGGGTAGACCTTCAAATACAATCACTCCGTCCGCTCAAACTGGCAAGCGATATCAAAGCGCGGCTCGGCCGTTTGCCCGCGACTTTGGAGGAATCATACTGGCAAATCTATCAGGAGCTTCTGGCGTATGGGGAGCATGCTAGCGAGCTTGCCAAATTTACCTTCCAGTGGCTCATGTACGTCGAAACAGAGGTTCCAATCGACAGTTTCGTCTACATAGCATCCTATGGCATGACCATCACCGACCATGGCAAACAGTTAGCGCCAATCACAAAACACGAGGTCATGGATGTGTGTTCGAACCTGGTCACCCTGAGAGAATTCACCTTCGAATTTGCGCATTTGTCGGTGCGTGAATTTCTGGAGAGTCTTTCCAGACTCCACAAAATCGATGACTTCCTACCCGAGCGCAGCCATGCTTGCATTGCCAGTGCTTGTCTCCGCCACATGATGCACAGACTCCCGGCCTTCGAAAGTCAACTTCTCCGGGATACGAAAAAAGTTGATGAAGACCCAGAAGATGATATCGACGGCGACAATGGCGAAGGAGTCGGCCAACAAGACGGCGGCCCGGAAGCACTCAGTACCGAGGACTCCTCTGATGTGGAAGAGGACAGCTTGATTCGGCTCTTTACAACCATAACGGTCAAACGGAACCTTCAGGAGTCGGAAAGTGACATCTTGCGATCGGAAGGTGATGACATCGCGCATACTAAGAGCGCCGAGGACGCCGAAATCAAGTCACCCACAGATGTTTCGATCGATATCAGATCCGCCACGCCAGAATCTAGGGCGATCACACACTCCTGTCTTATGTGGGCATCTCATGTCAGCAAGAGCGGCGAGACATGGCGGACATCACAGCCATTAGCAGGACTCGTTCAAGCGTTCTTGCTTGAGGCGCCGTCTACGGTTGCCAACACATTCACGTTGTGGTGCCGGTGGACAAGTGAGCTTAGTGACAGCGTATACGAAATGCACGACTCAGCCAAGCTGCCCCCCAATCCCATTTGGCTCGCCTGTTTCCGTCAATGGCTCGAGGTGGTTGAATACCTGTGCAGCGCCAATTACGACGGTCTCGACAATCCCCGACGGATCTATGAATTTGATCACAATGAGTTCCCAGATGGTATCTCGCCGCTCTGGTATGCCGTGAAAAAGAGACACCAACCCATGATCGATGTGATCCTCAAACACTGCGCTGATCCTCTTCAAACCAAGGCTGCTGGAGGGGTGACCCCACTCGTAGCATCTGCTCGTGATGGCGAGCAAGAGACCACGGAAAAGCTGCTTCGATTTGAACATGGCGGGCTTGAAAACGAGATCAAAGCCCTGGCCGCTGCAGCAGAAAAGGGCAATGTCGAAATTATGCAGATATTGGAGAGGTTCAATCCTGATGTTGTGCACAAGGGGGCACGGCAGGCACTGGTAGAGGCGGGCAAAAGCGGCGCGCTGGAGTCTGTCCGCTTCGTCTTTGATCGCGGGGCTTGGAAGGGCCAAGTCGAGGCAAGCTTCTTCTACCCCCCTGTTTACCTACGCCATTTGCCTTTGGTCCGGTTTCTTCTGGAAAAGGGCGTTGGAGGGCGGGACCTGATGAGGGCCCTGACGATCGCCGTGTCAGATGGTGACACTGAAATGTCAACACTGTTGATAGAAAATGGTGCGGAGATGGACCGTGTCGCTGTCGTGCGAGCCGTCAGGTCTGGCACACCTGTGTCTGCTCTACGTCTTGTGAAAGCTGGCTATAATATCAAGGGTCACTATTTTGACAAAGGCCGAACATCTTTACACTATGCTGTCGAACAGCCTGCAGGATTTGAACCGGTGGTGAAGGCGCTTATAGAGGCCGGGACCGCTGTGGACGCCTGCGACCGTTCGGGCCACACCGCTTTACATATTGCGGCAGCCAAGGGTAACAAAGCCTGTGTCGAGTTGCTGCTCAACCATGGCGCGGATGTTCTGATGGAGGACAAGAGAGGGCGCATTCCCCTAGACCTTGCGGAGGATAAAAGACACACGTCTACTGTCGAACTTATACGTTCCCACATGACCAGAATGATGAAGGAGCTACAGAGGGAAAGGGCGGCCCGGGGTGTCTCAAGGACCCTTCTATGATACATCTATACGATCATGGGTATTTGTATGCCCCAGCGTTCCTATCCACCGCCTTAGCCACGATTCTCCCGATCTCGCAGTCTCCTCTCTCCATGTTTACGTATGTGGGAGCATAGATGCGCCAGGATCTAGCAGTCCCAACAGCTCCACCGGGCAGCGTAACCAAGCAGGCCATCCACCAGTGCGTCGTGGCGTCCTCTCTTGTCCAGGTGAACAGCCCATTCTCGTAGACCTTGACGTTTTGAGCGGCAAACTCCTTTTCAGGGATGGTGGCGTTCCAAACCGAAGAGTTGCCAGCGAGGGCCTCGGTGTATCTAAGAATGCCGGAGCTTGGCTCGATGTACCAGAACTGGTGGCCAGGAACATCGGAAGCCTGTGTTGACCTGTTAGCAGATTTCAAGCGGAAGGCGATAGAAGTTGGGTGCTCACCATCTGGCCGCCGGGAAGCAACACCGTCGAGTTTTGGTAGCTGCCACAGTTTGTTCCACCTGCCGCCGTGCAAGCATGACATTCCCTAGCATTGGCGCCGACAGCCAGGTATCTTCCGCAGGCCTTGACATTCAGGTCCCGGAAAGTCTTGCGCACGCCCGAGAATGTGAGGCTGAAGGGGCTAGTCGCTTCGGGCAGGTCCTTGATCGTTCCATCTTCGCACGAGTATTGCTCTGGTGAGTAGCAACCCCCGCCGCAGGGCTTGGTGGCGAGACTGAATTGGATCGGGCAAAGCGTCTTGTCGTCGTAGCAGGTGTACTCGGATGGGTAGTAGCTGGCCTGTCCACACTTTTCTTGTTCTTCGGCCAGGGCTGGCAAGATCAAGAGGCCGCTGGCAAGCGCCAGAGCAGCAAACGCGCGCTTGAGGGCCATGTTCAATTACTTGGTTATGGCAAAAGGAAACAAGCTCTTGCGGTGGCAGGTCAAGCTTCTGGGCAGAGCGGCTTGGCCATGGCTTCATATATGTTGGACGGTTGTCGAGTGCAACCTTTTCTCCGTCGTGTTGCTGCCGGTTCCATATTGAACAATCTCGGTTGATGCAGGTCCGGGCGGATCAACCGGGTCCGATGATTCGGCGCGGTCCGATTTGCGAGCTAGTTGTCAGTGATGGGCCCGACGGATAAATTGGGCTGATATAAACACACTTTATGACGTCTCAGTGCCGGCCCGCTCTCGGAACGTCGAGTTCGGATTCCCGGCGATAACGTGTATCAAAGCTTGACGAGCATGCTATAATAAACAAGCAACTCCCCCTGGCTTGGAACCCCAATGTTTGTCGTGGAGGCTGTTGTTGGAAAATGTGCCCCTTGCGGTATGTCTGCCTTTCCACCTTGACCGAATGCTTCATGGGGTTGGGCCTCGCTGGTTGAGGGTCATGTATTGATCATGCGGGTGCGACGGGGGCGTGGTGATGGGACTGAATCGAAATGATTGGTAACCGAATATTCCTTGGACGAACTTGACAAAATTCAAAATCATGGTGGAATACCTATCTGTTGAAGCTTCAGTACCTGGCTGCCTCACTTTGAGAACCACAACCAATGCTACGCTGATGAGTGATGCAGAGGCAGCCTACCTTACCTATCCCAAGCCGCATCTGCACTGGTGGGGCAGCGAAGAGTGCCTGGCTAAAGCAATATACTTCAGGCACATCATCGTTGTTCCATCTGTTTTCTTCGTTCAAGACCAATTCTTTCATTGCTAGGTAGCCATACCTGTCATTATGTTTCCTCACACGCAATCAGGAGAGCCTGTTCATGTCCTCTGCTATCTTTGCCGAAACCTCGACCTCGATCCACTTTTGTCCCGAACACCTTCCCACAGAAAGCTTGTACCACTAGTATTCGTGGGGTATCCTCCATCCCCTACCTGCGCGTTGTGTCGCCTTTTTGCATTCTACTGCGCCAATGATGGCATGGGGTCTGGCACATTGACTTCTGCTTCCTGGATATACACCACACGACCTGATTGGCAGGATCCTGGCCATGGCTTGGATTCCAGATTGCTTGGCATTGTACCGGAGACCGCTGGTTACTCCCACCATGAATGGGCATTTCATCGGGCTCTGTTTCGCATGAGAGGATATCTTGGGGAGCCTGTTACTGGGCCATCATCTTGGGCACAGGGACCGATTGGACCACGGTCTCTCCAGCCAGGAGCCATCGACTACTCGCTCCTTCGGGCATGGCTCGGGTTTTGCCAGCAAAAGCATCGCAACAAACCAGACTGCCAGCCACTCAAGGTCGATTCGACGTGGTGCTTTCGGCTGATTGACTGCAAAACCCGCCTTGTCGTCGAAACGTCAAGCCTCGGCACCGTATGTCCTCCGTTTCTAGCTCTCAGTTACGTCTGGGGAGGAGCTATGCAATCTCGCCATCTGGATTACAGCAAACCATTAGGGGACCTTCCTCTCTCCATTGAAGACGGTATTACTGTCACCCAGAAGCTGGGATTTCGCTACTTGTGGGTAGATCAGTACTGCATTCGCCAGCATGATGAAGGGGATAAGCATTTCCAGATTCGACTGATGGCCGAAATCTATGGCTCGGCTCAAGCAACCATTGTTGCCGCCGCAGGATCAGATCCCACATATGGCTTACCTGGTGTCAGTACCACTCAGCGATCACCTCAGCCGTACGTCAAGCTTCGAGGCCGGACCCTGACTTGGACATATGGGTCCACGAGAGATGATATATCCAACTCTGTGTGGTCAACGCGGGGATGGACATATCAGGAAGGGGTACTTTCATCTCGTCGACTGGTGTTCACAGACAAGCAAGTCTATTTTCAATGCGGGCTCAGTTCGTTTTCCGAAGCCTTCAATATTCCGTTCGAACGAGCTGGATGGGCCTCCCACGACAACATGTTCCCTCGTTTTAGAACTGCGCCATATTCCCTCGAGATAGGCGACAGAATATACGAATACACCCAGCGTAAGCTAGGTAATGAAAACGACATTCTTAATGCGTTCCAGGGAATCCAGGGCCAACTTGCCAAGCATAAGCCTCCGATACACAATATTTGGGGCATTCCGGTCTTGTGCAAACCACGAGAGTGGAGCCCCTCCCCAAAGGGTTTTCTCGCCGGCCTTTGCTGGAGTCTTGAGAAGTCAAACGGTCGACGTCATGGCTTTCCATCATGGTCGTGGGCTGGATGGAAAGGGCCGGCCATGTTGCACCCTGAAAATGACGTGGTTCATCCACTGATGGAACCGGATATTTATGTTGCTTTCGAATCTCCTGATGGGCATCGAACAGAATGGCCTGAAGTTGGACTGTCTCATGGAACTGGAGGACGGGGTGACCAAGGCCATCTTCGGGTCCTTATCCTCGAGTGTCTTTCCTTTCTTTTTGAGAATCAAATATTCGAATCCAGGGATCTAAAGAACCTTGGTCTCGAGACAACAAATATCTACATGGAGGACCTGTCGGCAAATACGGATGGACTTGGTGTGAGTGCTGATCCACCGGGTCTTATACATTCTTTACACAATAATCCCAATTGGACTAGCCAAGACTTCAATCAATGTCCGTTGGTGGGGGTTCCGATTACTTTACAAACGGTTTGGCAGGAATCGCCACGGTTCTTCGTCTTGGTGCTTCAGAACAAGGCAGGCTCGGAGCTTCACGAGCGGATAGGTCATTTTGAATGGTCAGATCCACGGCAGCTCTTCGACTTCGGAACATTTATGCGAACGGTTACTACCAAACGCAGAGTATTTAGGATTATATGAATAAATACCTACCTAGGCTGCATACATGCCCGTGGAGAATTCGCAACTCGAGAGTTCTAAGTACTCCAAACCTGGCAGGTGCAGACGAATGACTGCGCAGTCTCAAGCTCGACTCACCAGTTCAACCCAATCATGCCTTCTTGCCCCTCGATGTGTTCTGACTAACACGTTCCCCACCATTCATCGTTCAGACAGAACAAAAGCTGTCATCCTCACTAGTACTTCAAACTTTTCTCGTTCGATACGACTTGGAATCCACCTATTTGCCCTGGCCACCTTTCTGATTTCACAGACCGACATGAACCCCAACACTATCCCTCCTCCGGACCCCAAAGGGTGTGGCAGCGGTCGCTATGTGATCGAATATTGTGATGAAGTCGTCAACGCCGACACCGGCAAAGGTTACGCCGCCGACGCCCTCCGCCATCTAGGCAAGCAGCTCGGCACGGTCATGGACCCAGAGAGAGCCTTTCTGATCCGCCAAGTTCAAGAGGAGATTCAACACGACTTGGTCCTAGACTGTCGCGACTCCATCGTAACGGCCCACAAAGTCATCCTCTACCCCCAGGCCTACCGTCTGGTGGACTTGTGGCAATACAAAAGTGAAGTAGAGGGGATCGTAAGTGCCACTTCCTCTTCCCCACTACCCAAAACTAACAAATAGTTTCTACTCAGACAGTACTCAAGTTTCCCCACCAGCTCGACAGGCCCTGGATGATTACTCGCTTTCGTGACTTCCTCTACACCCGGGAATACAACGACACCCGCGCATGGCTCAAGCCGGGTTCTTTCCAGTCAGGGGAGGAGCTGGAGGAGGTGAAGATTGCCCCAGAGAACGACGCAGAGTGGGAGCCCGGCCAGTTGTTTCTCCATATTCACATGTACCTCTTTGCCCAGCGGTACAAGGTCGACACCCTCTCCCGCTACGCCATCAAAATGTTTCACAAGAGAGCCTGTTTGCCGAGGACTATGATGCAGTACCGGGTATCTGGGACTCGGTATATGGAGATGGCAGATCTGGTGTACTCAAATACGCATGAGGATATCATGGCAAGGACTCTTTGTCATTTGATTGCTGGTAAGTGAGATACTCATAGCTTGGACAGTGTCTCGACCGTGTCCGAGCGATCTTCAGACGAGTCTTGGCGTCTGCAAACGGTGACGAGATTAAGTACATGGTTTGCAAGCGATGCTAACTTGTGCATAGGCGACGTTCACACGCGTGAAAAGGGCCTCGAGCAGCTCGCCGAGCCGTTCAAGAAGCACGAGGGGATGTGGAGGGACTTTTTGGAGCACGAGCACAAGATGCTCCAAAATGTGTTCAAGGGCAGAGGGGACTTGTCTGGGCCGGTGCTGACCAAGTCCCAGACGGCGTGGCAGCTGGAATACCTGAGAAAGATTTCAGAAAAGCATTCGGCCGAGACGTCTGGGCCGATGGGAAGGGTTAAAGATGCCACGGGCTCTAGATCTGCGAGTGGACCGGCTGGGTTGTGATACTGCAAGACTCAACAGCAGAAGCACAAAGGCGTGCTTGATAGTGCCTTGTAAATATCCGAGTTCACACGTATCTGGATTGGGCATGTTGATCACAAAAGAGATGTAATTGAGTGCAATATGTCTTTCTGTCCACCGTTCTATGTTGTCCTCCACAGCCCAAACTACCTAGGTAACCGAGGTATCACGATGCAGCCCCAAAGAAACAAAGACTCCTAAAGACACGACCATGGAAACATGTGAAATCGTATGGCGGAAATGAAGCACAAAACCCACGCAAAAACGCCGATCCCATACTCGCCCACCGATTTCTGTATGCATCCTCACATGCTGGTATCACGAAACGTTGAAGTCCCCCCAAAACTAGTAAGAGGAAAAAGAACAAAGGAAATAGGAGTCATCCTCGTCAGCTTAAGCCTTGCCATTGGCACCCATGGCCTTCTGCACCTCGCCGGTCTGGGCAGCCATCTTTCCAAATTGCCACTCTGGCAGCGTAATGCCGGTCTGCTCGTTGATTGTCGTCATGAGGGGCGGCAACATCTGGTAGATATTGCGCATGGCCGCCGTCCCATTGGCGCTCCCCTCACCGCCAGCCTCAGCACCAGTGTTCCAGATGCTGATCTTGGGAGCCATGCCGCGGACAGCCTCAGCATTAGCCTTGGCCAGCTCGACATAGGTGCCCTTCTCAATCATCATGTACTGCAGCAACCCTTGGGGACCGCCGAAAGCCTGGCTCATCTTGGCATAGGCCTCTGCCATAGCCACCATACCTTCGGCGGTCTTGATATCACCGGCCAATCTACCCTCGGCCTTCCTCACCGCAGCATCCGTCCAAGCCTCGGCGGTCTGTCTCGTCTGGTACGCCGCAGCATCGGTGTCGACCTTGATCTGATAGGCGCTACCCTCGGCAAGCTGCTTCGCCTTCTCAAACTGAGCCTTGGCGTCGGCCTCGACCTCGTACGCAGAAGCGTCAGCGGCCTGTTGCTTGGCCTCACGCTCAATGGTGGCCTTGACGACCTCGGTGGCACGGAGGCGTTGGAGTTCGGCCTCGGCGCGCTTGATCTGGACCTCGCGCTTCAGCTCTTCGTCCTGGACTTCGACTCTGCGCTGAGCGGCGACGCGGGAGATCTCGACATCGCGGTTGAGCTCGGCCTTGCGGGTGTCGAGGACGGCCTCGGCTTGAGCGCGCTCAATGTCGCGCTGGGTCTTGGCGACGGCGGTCTCGGCTTGGATCTTGGAGATCTCACGCTCTTGCTCACCCTTGCGCTTGGCTTCACCGACGTTACCCTTCAGCTGGGCATCGGCGACATCGATACGGGCTAGAACAAGACGTTAGCATCCTAGTCATTGCCGCAACAGATAGCCGTAGAACTTACCCTGGTTGGTAGCGCCCTCGTGCGCCTTTCTGCTCAGACTCTCAAAGTAGATCGAGTTGGGCGCATCCTTCAGCTCCTTGACGTTGGCATTGTAAATCTTCAAGCCAAACTGATCCAACTCGCTCTTGATGTTCCGGAAGATCCGCCTCTTGAAAACCTCCCTCTCGGTGAAGATCTCCTCCATCGTCATACTAGACACCAGCACACGGGTCTCGCCCTCGATGATACCCTTGACGATGTTCTCGAGGAAATCCTTGGTGTTGTCCTTCTTGGAGCCAGAATCAGCGAGAAGCATGGCGTACTTCATGAGGGAATCGCCTTGGTCCTCGCGGCCAGAAGCATGGCCGTGGTTGTCGTAGTCATAGACTCCATCATCGTCCTCGTCCTCCTCCAGAGGAGAGCCACCGCTGCCAGCACCAGAAACCGCTGGGGCAGCATCCGACTTCCTCTTCTTGTTGGCGCCCCGCTGGTTGACGTCGGGACCAACGGTGAAGACTACCGGGAGCAAGAACTGGAGCTTCTCCTTGGTCATGGCCTGGAGGTTCATGGCATAGTCGTGGGGCTGCACGCTGAAGCGCATGCACCTCTGGAAGGGCCACACCCAGGCTGCTTTGGTGATTTTGACTGGAGAGAGTGTTAGGGGCAATCAGGAAAGACTGTAGGGAGCTAGTTACCATTCTTGACTCCCATGCCAGTGATGGCAAGGTACTCATCGGGGGCGGCAATTCTGTAGGAGGCCATCTTGACGGTGTTGGTTGCGAAATGGATGTATTAAATGGAGGAGGAAAGGTTTCCAAAATTAATGGCCTTTCAGTCGCTTATGTATGTGCGCTCCCGAGGCGAGAGCAAGTTTTTGGTCCTTGGTAAGGTTTTGCAAAGATTTGAGAAAGCAGTGGTCACGTTGATGTTGGAGAGACCTTTGTGCGCCACGCCAACCAGAGGTGATGGATGGCAACTGACAACTCCAAGTGAATGATGGAAGATAATGAGAATATGCCATCTTTTTGGAAATCTGGGGTCAGCCAGCTGTTAAATAACTATCACGATAACGAACACACAATCACCGCCAAGTGACCCGTGCTACAACACAGCCATACATTTCAGGGGGCTCAGTCAATAACCCTGTTAATCATCTGACATAGCGCCGGCGAAGACGGGTGGAGTGGCCAATGGATGAGCACCATTCTGCCTTGGGTTGTGGTTTGTGGGTCCGTGTGGCTGTGCCAGCCAAGAACTCAGAGAGGTTGCTCTCTGCCCATGTTGTAAACTCATTTCCACTCAGAGGCTGTGGAATCTACCGCGTAGGCAGTAGGGAGAATCCGGAAAAAAGCTCGGTGACGCATAGCAAAGCAAAATACTGTTGATCTGACAGTGGTTTCGTGGTTTATGTTTTTTTTTTGGAAACGGACCTAGAAGTGGACCTGGAAGTTTTTGGTGCACTGTAGCTGCTGTGGAAATGCGGGGTGGCATCGGGGATATGCACTGGAACATGGCGCTGTACCACTCGAGTTGTGCGACACAACAACGTGCTTTCGATGCTCGCTTCGGAATACCCAAAGGTGCCTCGGTGTTTGAGCTGGCAGATAGCTCTGACTTCAAGGCAATGAGACCGAGCACAGTTCAGGCACCGAATCGCGAATCTAGGGGGCCCGATCTCTGACCGACAGCGACAACACATGTCAGCCGCAAAACGACGTCGGACATCAAACAGGTTCATGGAACCCTGCACCCATGCCATGATGCTCGCATGCCAAGCCGCTCCCTTCTGTAGTTCGTCCGTATGACGGGGTCCATCAGTCTTTGATCAACGTCGCGTCGCCACAAGAACTGATATCATGTGAGAAGAAATGATAAGGTCACAGTCAGGCTCATAATACTCCGGACTGAGCCCCGAGATAAACCCCGGTCCACTCAAAAGAACCTGCCCAACCTGCAAGGCGCTTCTTCAACCAACCGACTAGAAACTTACCCTCAGCCACCGGTTCCCCACACAAACCGCCGTCATTAATTCTGGCTTATCTGAGCGGGGTTCAACAAATCAAAGCCATCATTGCGGGCGCATTCTTTCACTGGAATCTGAGATTCCCATCAAGGCTGAGCGGCGCCTCGGTGGAAATTGCATCACGAACCCCCTCACCTTTCAGACCATTTCGCGCTGGATACCGTTTACACAAGGAGGACGCCAATATTTCCACTATCACAAGTTCCAACACCGAGCGCTTGGGAGACCCACGTTGCGGGGATACGAGCTACCGCATTTGACCTGCACAAATCCCCTCACACAACTTTCCGGCTGTTGGTGGCTCGGCATTAAACTCTGGAAGCAACTTCTTTCCCCATCACTGCCGACAGCCCACCACTCAGACTCACCCACGAATCGTGCGCTTGGCCTTTGACACGCGAGTCGGGAATCATTTCTCGTGAGCACACCCAAGATGTCCCATCTTGACGGTCTCGACGACGGCGATTTGCCCCCAACCTACACCGAAGCCGTCATCACTTCCCACACCGGCGGGAGCTTCACCAGCAATGCCGACCCCAGCTCCAGCACAGCCAGCAATGGTAGCAACATCATGCTGCCATCATCGCTAACGAACCCGCTCACCTCTCCGCTGACGAACCATCTGAGAACTCTCCCAGGTCGTTTGTACAGGGCCCAGCAAGCCAGAGCAACCGAGCAAGCATCGCGCGAGCTGGATATTATCACCGCTCTGGTTCCTCACATAGAGAGCTTCCTCTCCAATCTTGGCAACCACCCATCTCACACCGCCGAGTTGGTCCTTGTACCCGAAGCCGCTGTGCCAAAAGGATGGATCATGACAGGAGCGGCGGAACGAAGGAGAGAAGGCGAGGTGGTGAAGGTTGTCAAGGCGAATCTGGGAAAACTACTCAATCAACAAACCGGATCAAGTCAACAGTCCGGAAGGGGAGAAAAGTCAGGACTGTCATCCTACGCTCAGCAAGAAGATAACGACGACGGCGACAGTCCAAATGAAGACAAGCCCGACTTTGACGAATGGGGCCGCTTTGAATGCGAGGACACAGATGGAACAGGGAGTAGTGATACTTCGCAGTGGCTGTGGTTCAAAGACGAGGCAATGGCGAGGAGATTGGCGACTTATTTAAGGCCGGAACCGAACTTGGAGAGGAAGCATGTTCAGGCTACAGTGGTGGAGAAGAAGGCCGAGAAGAGTATCTGGAGGGGCTGGGGGTCGAAGAATAAGGAAAGGGCAAGCAGTAGTGCATCGAGTCCGACGACACCAACGACACCAGGGATCGGGGCGAATGAAGATGCCGTGAAATTGGCGGTGAGGGCAAGGGAGATTACGTTTAGAAAGGAGAACGATTTTGGTGTGTGGGAGAGCCGAACTGGGTTTGGGATCGTCTGTAACGTGAGGATTGCTGCGAGGTGATGGGTGGTTCGAGGAGACAGTGGCGTGGATTCGAACTTTGCACTCGAAGAATACCTTTTGCTCACGAGAGAGTGTTTTTGGGGGCCATGTCTTGGTCTTGTCTTCAGTACCTGAGGTATTGTTTCAGTGGTCGTGCGAGGCGTATTCCTCGTTTATGGCTGACCCTGCAGGTGATTTGCGGCTGTTGGTTATTCACGCTTGACCGCACGCTGGGTTCTCCCCGATGGATGTTCGTCCGGATATGAGTCAGGTTCCATCGCGGAGGTGGCATTGGGTAAATACAAGGCATTGAGATTTCAATTTTGATCAAGGGACTGTCAGTAGCAAACTGATAGACGAATAATATGATCCACCCTCAACAATCGATATTCAAGCTTGATTCTCCCTCTGACGCAACCGTCCCCTGCTTTTCCACATCTTCCTTCCTCTTAACTATTTTGTTCAGGGTCTCCTTTGTTTCTGGGTACCAAGGTTCGACACCATATAGAGCCCTTTCCTCAGTCTCATATTCCAGCTCTTCTAGCTCTCTTCCCCAGTTCTCCCTCAGGCCAGCTTTACAGGACCTCCGGATCACAAAGGCCATCAACTTATCTGCCTTCTTATCCGGAGCCCTGTGGCCAAGGCCAGGAGCTCCCCTGTCCCAGGAATACTCTCGTAGCTCGTTCAAAAGATACAATGCCAGACTAAGGCTTTCTCGATTGTCAAATGCTGCAATTTCGGCGATTTCGTCGATGAACTCGTACATCTTCCAGCTCAGATCGTCACTGGTCACGGTGGTGTTGTTTTCTTTATCCAGCGTCTTGTAGATCTTGAGATATGCGCGTCTTATCTTGATCCCGAGTTTGTCGAAGATTGCACCAGCTCCCAGGCGCAGTTTGAGGAGGTCTCTGAGCGTGCAGGTTGTATCTGCGCAACATCATTTCAGCTTTAGTCAGGTGATGACCCCTTGCAGGCAAGGTAGGTAAGAGGTCTACAAACCTTTGAACAAGTTGTTCTTTTCAATCAGGGTAAGCGCTGTATCGAGCTGAGATCTCAACAACAGGTAAGATTTGCTCTTGCTCTTCCTCGAGGGTCTGGCTGGTGGATGAAATATCTTCGGGCTCCTTGTCCAGAATCCTTTTCAGTCGTTTGGCTCTTCGGCATAGCTGGTTACGACAGACCCGCCAGGCATCCTCGTTACGTTCCAATCCCTCTGTGTAAGGCCTCTTGTGGCCTGCTGCGGTCGACATCTTCGAGTTGGCCTGAATTCGTGAATCTGGCTATTGTCTTTGTTGCGCTGGAGACGGCCAAAGATTGCACGTCGTCTCGTGATCAGGTGTGGGTTCAACGATACGCGCTAGCTTTGATTCGGAACTTCGTGGCAGCGTCACCCTTGCATCCTGAAGGTATCACTGTGGCAACCGCGTCACTTGGGGATTCAGGGGCTTGTTTTCACTCCTGAACTCGGCACGCCAACGATAAACTTCACAAATATTTGTAATCACTAAGTATCTGGAAGTAACAGAGCCAGCACAGAATGCCATCGTTAGATTGATGGCACCGATATATGCGAGCCTGTAGTTACAGGGCTGCATTTAAGTGTTCAGACGAGCGACTATCTCCGGAATAAGAGAGGGAGCTTCTCGTTACGTGGCGAGAAACTCGGCCGTTGGGAAAGCTTCAATATCTAGTACACTTCGCACGCCGTACGCCACAACGAAAAGACGCTTTCAACGATTTCACCTGCGGTAAAGCCCCTTCTTAGACTGCTATGGCTCGGGGTAACTCAATTACTTTCCTACAGGAAAGCTCCTCCCGGAAGAAGAGGCCGGGTTCGGTGCCATTAGGCTCTACTTTCTTCTGAAGATTGGGCAGTATTAACGGAGGTCAAATCAAGTTCCATCACCAAGAAGTTCGAGGGTAGGGAACCCAATCTTAGCGACGTTGTCGCCCACATCTTCAGCCTCCACCGGGATCTCAAGCATTTACGCCGTCAATATGCAACCACGTTCGAACGCTCCGGTGGCTTCGATAACTCTATCTTTCCGCCGAACAACGAGCGCCCCGTTGGCCATCTCCCGGCATTCCTGGAACCCGCGCCACAAGAACGCCCGCAACGGATTCGCCGACTACGAAGTTGACCTCCGTGGCATTGGGCATCGCCACACGATTGCCGCCGCTGGGCCGCAAGATCCCCGCATCGAGCTCGGAACTCCCCTTCACGATGACCTCGAGGTCAATTCTTGCTCAAGCCTCCAATCGAGCATCGGATACGCCATCGGCAAGCTCGAGAAATAGATGGAGATACTGGACGAGACGCCCGCTTATTCGGCAGCTCTCATTTTACACCCAGGACGCAGGATGAAGTGGATAAGGGTCTGTGTTCTACCGCAACCAAGATTCGTACCGAGTTCAACAAATCCAACGATTGTTTATATCTTATTTCGACGAGCACTACGCGACAACTGAGCTCCCGCCCACCCAACTAGAAGCTGGCTAGCCACCCGGTGATGTTGACGGCTTTGGAGGTGACTTTTACGATGCCCTCTCTGAGCTTCAGTGTGTGCGAAATTAGCTGCGGGTGGAGGGAGGATGAGCCTGGGGGGATGGCTGTGTTGGACGGCGACCTTCTCCGTATGGCCGGCCCTGAATACCTTAACCTTTTCCGGGCAGGGGTACTCAAATCCATCAAATCCATCAAATCAAACAAATCGAGAATGCCATCAAATCAAATCAGGGGCCCGATTTGATTTGGTTTGATTTGATTTGATTTGATGCCAGTGCTGGGTATAGAGGGATGCATGCACTGCGCCGTTAGAAGCCCGACTCTGAGTCAGGTAGCAAGGCACTAGTTTTGGCGGTTTGGCCACCGCCGAATACATGATACAAGGCGTCCGGCAGGATGCACAGAGTCGGCCGAGACCAGCAAGGACGAAGAGTGTAGAGGCTTTGATCGGGGTAAGCTCGCCACCTAGGATTTGGTTCAGCGGTCGCTCAAATAAACTCAATAGCACTCGGTCTGGACTGATGTCACACTATTTTAGCATCGTTGGTTGCTAACGAGTCCGCATCGCTAACAGATCAATTTTAGACGCAAGATAGGCGGCAAACGAGTTGGGAAACTTCGGAAAGGCTAGCTATAGTACCGAGAACGCTCTGTCAAGATGGACGCAGAAGGGCATGATTCAACGCCGCTTGGCTGTCCTTGCTCATTCCGGAGCCCAAGTCGCGTCCTCCTTCGACGGCGCGACGCAATGACCATTGGATCAAGTCGGGGGAGGACAACGGCTAGTCTTTTGGATGCAACTCTTCCGTGTATAAAGACGAACGGGGGCCTCCTCTTCTGAGAACTGGAAACTCCACACCACCGGGATTCAGACACTAAAAACGACTGACCCCTCAAACAAAGATGAAGTTCTTTCTTACTGTCGCCGTCACCGCCATCGCCGGCATAGTTACCGCAATTCCTGTTGAGGAGCGGGAGGTCGAAGCCCTCGAGGCGCTTTCTATGGCCGGTACCGCCACTGACGCCACCACTAATTGCTCGGCTCGGTGCCCCTCTCTTACCAACTTTCGGAACATCCCCATCCTGCCCATCCCGCTCATCGCACCCGCTTGTGTAGGTTTCTCTATATCTCAACTCCAGATACAAGATTCAGTTGCTAATGTCCATACCTGATTATAAAGGCCGGCGGCTCATGCGGGGCCCACAGTGGCACCACTGGCTCGTCTCAGGGCTGCCTCGGTTGTAACAACGTTGTGAACATCATCCCCGTTATAACGGCAGTAGGTTTTTGCGACATTGAAAACTCCCCGATAAAAGACTCCGTTGCTGATGTCTATAATTTGCAAAGCTCACATTCGGGGCCTGCAGCCCTGCCACTGCTGCCACTGGCTCCGGTTCGTGCTGCGTCTGTGGTACCTACAGCCTCGTCCAGCCCGACGGGGTCGTCAGGAACGTTTCGTTTCAGGCTTGTACATAAATTGTAAAGCCCAGCGTCTCATGCGTCGATCGCCACGGCCGCTTTCGAGCGTGACTGATGATTGATAGTGGCTTGAAACCTCGGCACGCCGTATGCGGGTGTTCTCACAATTAGGAACCTTATAGTTAGTGTGTGTGGATGTGGAAGAGTGGTCCTGGTCATTGTCTCGTGAGCTACCTTGATGGTTCGCTTATTTTTACTCCCTAGACTAAAACAATCTCGAGAGTACGAGAATAAAGTATGGTTAAAGCTCCAACCGTTAACAGACTTTCACTGGATGGGTCGTGATGATTCATCAGTGCAGGTTAGTCTTGAAGCAAGAAATTGAAGAATGAACACCGATTCAGTTGCTTGTACGTAATACCTCGATCAAACAGGTAATAAGAGCACTGTATAAAGTGTCACATGCGGACTGTGTCCCTACGAACTGGCTGGCAAACGGTGTACTGTATAGAGGTTTGTACCGCTTCTCAATCATTACTCATTACAGTCGATAGCAAAAGGCAATTGCAAACTGGTAGATTGTCTCAATCGCCTACCTTATCATGCTTGGCTGCTTTTCAACTTTACTCACCGGGCAGCTATTGTGTCAGCTAGCAGGACTTGTTGGATTGGAAACGAGATCTACGGATAAAAGCTAGAGTGTATGGACAATAGAAAAGGCCAGGGCGATCCAGTCTTAGACTGCCACGTTCCCCATCAGACACATCAAAAGTTGGGGCGGATTCCTTCTTCAATCGGTATGTCCCTGTTAGCAGCGGGTGAAAGTCAGGAAGCCGACTGCCGATGTATCATCAAGTGGCATGGGCCTAGCTATTGTTGCGAAGAGGTGAATCTTGACAGCAGGAAGGATACAGAGCGGGAGGCTTCAATCGTAAAATTCCTTGCAAAAATAGTTCAAGTTGATTTCCCGAAATCGGACACACCTTTGTCAGAAGAAAGCCTACCTCCCATTGGCGAGTTTGTCGATGTCGAACTCAACTGTAAAGGCCGGATTGTTCGTTGCCACAGGGGTGTCATCTACCCTCAGTGGCCAAATCCCTTCCAGAAATACGAACCCGAGTGGCGCTCAGCACCAAAGATTACGATTAACTTTTCTCATCAGCACGATCACCCGTGGATGATGCAACCTTTGTTAGACGTATTCTACAGGCGTCCGGGGGCTTACCAAGTACATCTTAATCAACGGCTTTATGCCGGTGGCGAGGGGCCAAATTCGCTGTCCATCGAAGCCCTGACCGGCATAAATTGGGAACAGATCAAGATACTTGACGTAAATTCAGCCATCAACGACCAAGCGAAGGAACTCTTCATTTTGAAGTACGGGAAGCTGTGGTTCAATCTCCAAATGTACCTGTTTGGGGATCGATACAGCATCCCCACCCTACGTTTGCATTGCCTGAAGGAGTTTCACAACGAGGCGTCCAAACCTGAACATAAGCTAACGTACTACGGCGATATGATCAATCTATTCTATTCCAACATCAAGGGCGACAGACAGCACCACAAGAGACTGGGATGGATATTGTCTCACCTTGTTTCTGGACGCCATGCGGATTTCGAGGTCTCGAGGAAGGGGTTGTCACAAGTCATGGCGTCGCACCCAAAGTTTGTGGAGGACTTCTTGGAACATTATTCCTTGTCTGCCCGGAGCATGATGGAAACGGAGTTTCTCGAACACATGGAGATTGACAGTGAGCATGTCACCCTTTCTTCTTCACGAGCAACATAGCAACATAAGTAGGTAGCATAGCGGCCGGCTCAATAGAATTTGCCTCGGAGCGAGTGTCAGTGTACCAATAAAATGATAAATGGAAAACAGGCCATCAGTGCTGCCTTGATCCAAGTTGCAGTTCCGGGGAACGTCTAGGAGCGGAAGTCTTGGCTGTGGCTTGCCGGCTCAAGACCAGTGCACTTCTGTTGATGTTTGCCATGCCATATCAATGTTGTCTCCCAGTTTGGCTTAGTGACTCTTTTAGGTGAAGTTTGGCGTTGCTGGGAAATCTTGTTTGGTCATTTGCGTCATTTGTTTTGCTGTTTTCCTTGACAACGACTGGGGCTTTGATGGTAAGAAGCAAATCCCATGTCACGGGAGTCTAGGTAGGTACAAATACCTACAATCATCCCAGATACTAGGTAAGCTCAGGGAAGATCTCCAAGAAAAATGGCACCCCGTGGACCGCGCCCTCTCAGATCATTGTCCGAATTCCGTAGTCTCAAGGCCGCACTATCTCGTGATCTTACCTTGGCCCGTTTGTTTCAGGATGAGTTACCCACCACAAAAGCGTCGTCATACCAAACATTGTAGAGAGGGCAAGTACGTATGGGGTGTGTGTAACCTTCATGAAGACCGAGAGGCGGAAGAGTCATCGAACACGGACGGTTGGATCTTGTCGAGAATAAAGGGGCTTTTGTGGTCAGATAGATACACCGACATGACCACCACCTGCAGGGGCCGAGAATGGAAGGCTCATCGGGCGATTGTTTGCACATCTTCAAAATACTTTGAAGCTGCCTGGAACGGGCCCTGGAAGGCAGGTTTCTTTGGGACGAGCGGAATACCTACATTTGGCGCCAATGAACTGATAGTAAATCACATGTAGTAATCGAAGGAGAACAGCATAGATCTTTCCGTCCATGCACCCTGGATGATAGACCGCCTACTGCAGTTCATCTACACGGGAAAATATTCAAGCTACGTTTACACGGTGAAGACTGTTCGGCAGCCCGACGTTGACGTAGACGATCAAGTCTGCTCACCCCTTCTCACCAAGGATGAACTGCTCGATAGTCTCGACGAGTTCGTCCTGCCCACCGCTTTCAACGACCCTGACATCAGCGAGCAAGTCTTCAGCGAGCAGAATGATCGGGGTGATTCTCTTGTTCTACTTTCGCCTCAGCGTATCAGGGAGGGCCTATGGATTTCGCTGCACATGTATCTTCTAGGGGACCTTCGTGGCATCGATGAGCTTTGCGATTTTGCCGCAGCAAGATTTCACGATTTTGGTTCCTTGTTCGCTGAAGACAGTTCGAGCCCTCCCTCCATTTATATCAAGCATTCACCAGGATTCGTAGGTTGGGTCGGAAAGGTACTCGTTTCTATCATTGACCCGCTCTATTCGACTTTGCCGCCCATCACAAACGAAAAAGGGCGCCTCCACAGAAATTTATGTCATCTTTTGCTGCGGAATTGGAGATGTGAGGAGCACAGAGCGGCACTGATACCAATGATGGTGAAACACGAGACGTTTCTGGCGCACTTTCTGGAACATTTGGCAAAGGCGCCACCACATAGCGATTATGAAATCGATGGCCTGCTGATGAGGGAAAGTAGTGTTAACCAGTACCTTTGGGAAGAACATGTACGGGAATGGGTTTCAAATCTTGACAGTCTAGCTGAGTCTTTCACGTAGCATCACACATCCCTGGCATCAACATGTAATAAATTGGTTTCTCAATTCTCGCTGACACGGATCTTCCCCTTCTATCCACCTGTCATCTCATTGCTCCCTGCCAACGCTTGCTTCGTGTATGGTGATTACCATGTATGGCTAGTTCCGGTGGCCTGAATCTTCGGTCAGGTTAGCTTTGATTTGCCGACAACTCCAAGGTTCAAAGTCCACGACATACCAGGAATCCAAACGTTGTGACGCCCGTTATTGCAATGAACACCATGTTCCTGCCACGCTGCAGCAGCTGTCACATGGCAAGCACTACTGTGGACGATGCGCAGAAAGAAACCCGGCTTTGATCTTGGACAGGTGATTAGCTCAGGTCATCCCGTAAATTTATTGAAGCGCATTGACATACCGTTGCGTTGATGAAGACACGTAGTCCCATTAATTCTCCGACTTGCTCTTGACCGTAGCCACGCTGAAGGCGTAATCTCCCCACGGGTCGTAGTCATCGCCAGAGTCGGACTGATCGGCGCAGCGGGGTCGGGTCTTGGAGTTGCCCTCCGGATTGACTGTGGCCTGCTCTCTGTTGATGTCCATCGGCACGTTGGCAACAGGCTTGTCGGTGGTATACTCCTTCCAGGGATCGAAGTCAGGGTCATTGGTGAAATGGACAGTGACCTTGGCGACGTAGGACTCGGGAGCAGGCAGGTTGTCAGTTGGTTGGTGGCGGAGATCAATGTCGAGCACCGCTTCGTCGTCCAAATCCTCCTCAACAAACGTCGAGTCGCCACAGTAGAAGCAATCGGCAGGCTTGAGGTAGTGGTAGCTGTCGCCTCTTTTCTTCGGGCCACGGCACTCGTCCCAGTTCTTGCGCTGCTTGTTGCAAGCCTTGAGGTCGACCTCCTGGGAGTCGATGGCGGCGCCGCAGGCCCTGCAGGAGTAGTGGCAAAGAGTGAAAGTGCACATGATTGCGATGGGAAGGGATTGGATGATTGATCAATCAGGAAGCACTGGTTGAAGATGATGAAGCGAAGCGGAGTTGGCAATGGTGTGGTAACAAGGAGATTGAGATCTGGAGAGAAGACAATTCAGTTGTGTGGACAAAGAGGGAAGAGTGGAAAGGAGGCCCGCAGGACCGTAATTTATACCATGGCCCAGTAATTCTAGCACTGTGTTCACTGTGTTCACTGTGTCCTGCTATTCACTTTGTTCACCTGGCCTATTGTGGTGAAAACAATACTATTGTTGCTGGGAGCACCCCATTCAACTTCACCTGATGCCTAGCCCCGTCAGACTGATATTTAAGTTGCTCCATCCCATCTCTCATCTGCAGTGAATCATCATCTTCCGAAAGAGCAACGACGGGTTTGTTGAGCTTCTTCTGATTTCCACAGGTGCTCCGTCGCCCCGTCAACTTGCCATCTGACCAGCTGTAGAGCAGTTGGCATTCGTCACAAGACACCCTGAAGAGCAACCAGAGCACAGGCATCAACCCCCAGGCACCAAAAATATGTCTTCAGTTCCCACTTACTTCGACGCTCTCATCACCTTCGTCCTCAACCGGTCCGCGGGAGCCGAGCGCAGCAATGACGTTGACCGCGAAAGTACCGCGCTTGCTCTCCGCACCTACCTCAACACCATTTCCCACGGTCTCCCTGACCCCCTCTGCCAAATCCAGGGCAAAGGTAAGTCCGTCAGCGTCTTCGCTCGCATGGCCAATCCCAACCCGACCCCGGCCGTCACATTCTCCAAGAAGCTCGAAGAAGTCATTGACCTTGAGCCTTCTAGCCTCCACTACAGTGAGAACAACGGACGTAAGCCGGCGCGAAAACCACGCACCCCCTCTCTTTCTTCGGTTCTTATTTTCAAGGCACACCCTTGCCCTGAGTGCCGGCCACCGTCTTCCTGCCCCAACTCAAACATCATCACCCTCTCCCACCCAGATGCCGGTCCCTTTGCCAACCTGGCCACCTCAGCCCACGCAATCGACCTCACGGTTCGGACATGGGTAACCTCCATCTTCCCCCATGACTTCTCCTGGACCTCCCCCCTATCCAAAACCATCCCCCCAACCCAGCAAGCCACTCTCTTCAGCCTCATCACGCTCTCCTACCACACCTGGTCCCTCCGCCGGTCCATGCACAATCTAGGCAAGCACCTCAAATGCATCACCAGCGCCATGGTTGCCTTCTCCACCTCCCTCTCCTTCCTCCTTGGAGTGTTGGTCGACATAGCCGAAAGCCACGGCTCCGTCTTCCCCTCTGACCTCCCTTTCAGTTTCACCCCCGCCGACGGCACCAGCTACCTCTTCCCCGGGACCCGCTCCCGCAACACCCGCCTCCAGCCACCCCGCGATCACTACCTCGATCTCCTCTCCAAGCTCGACCACCTCCTCACCACCCTCTCCAATCTCGATTCCTTCCTCTCGTCCACCCTACCAAACAGTATCTCTCTAGCCCTAATGTCGTGTGGTTCCCTTGCAACGGCAGCCAAGTCCTCGCCTCATCTCCCACAGTCCTCGCTCTGCCAAGCAAGGCTGGAGCAGGTGGGTGAGATGCTGGCAAAGATGGATCTGGCTCTGTCAACGGATGTCAAGGTCTACGTGAAGAGATTCCAATCGCTTGCCCAGGCTGTCAAGGTTAAACAACTTCAGGGCTGGGATTTCTCTAACGACAGACTGACGCAGTCTAACGTGCGGTACTACGCCAAGAGTCTCATTCAAGTCTTTGGTGATGTTCAGAAGCAAACGTTTGGAAAGAAGGGCTGGATGGCGGAGCTGCACGAGGAGAATGACAGGCTCAAGAAGGGCGTTGTCAAAGGGTATTTGAAGTTGCGGACCGAGGACAGGTGAATCCATCTTTGATATTTCAGTAAGGCGACGAGGCAAAATAGACAAGCTGGTTGTTAAATCCAAGAAAAGATGGCTTCGTAAATAATAGAATGTCCATTCGAAAATATAGCGCCATCAAATGCAAATGTAAACACCAAGATTATTGATTGATAAGGATCAAAGCCCGGTATATTGTTCTCCAATGTTGGAAAGGATGATCCCGTGAACCACCACGCAAGTAAGCTATGCTATCTATCAATAACATATCTCCTTCCCTTCCATCCAGTGAGTGCGCCTGTCCAGAGACTGGCTTGTCCAATTCCCAGAGCTGACTGACCCCTGTGTGTCAAAATGTACCCTGGCCAGAGTAAGAGAAAAAAGGAAAAGGAAACAAAGAGGTATAAGAAAAAAAAAAAAAGAAAGCTCACGCTTGAGTAAGTTGTGCGTTGTTGTACAGGTCCTCCACAGTTAACCTTGCCAACAGCAGATAAAATGACAAGAAAAGATAACCCTTACTCTCCCCAGCCCCTATTTTCCCCAGATATGCTCCCAATCACCCTATTGTATATGCATCCATGCCCCCATCTCCTCGCCGTAGTATTCCCTCAGTTCTTGATATACCAATCAGGGTGTTCCCCAACCCACTTCCTCACCTTCAGACCCGAATCAATCTTTGGGAACGGGTTCGTCGGCCAGTACGCCCTCCAAGCATTGCAGTTATTGTTATGCTGGTTCTTGTCCGCGGTGGTGAAGCCATTCCTGAGGTCGTTGGGTCGCTCAAGGTACTGCACCGACAGACCACCGGACACGTGCCAGGCAATATGGCAGTGGAACAGCCAGGCGCCCGGGTTGTCAGACTTGAAGGCGATGAGGAGCCAGCCGTTGGCGGGGAGCACGGCAACGTCGCGGCGGACGGGGTTGGAGCCCTTGAGGCGGGCCATGTCGGTGGCGGGGTCGAAGCGATAGCGCGTCTGAGGACCGCCGGCGGGCTGGTCAGGGGAGCGGCCGACAACGAGGAAGTCGTGACCGTGAAGGTGCATCGGGTGGGGGATGCTGAAGGGGCCAGTAGGATCGTTCTCGACGAGCCAGTAAGTCCACTGGTTGACAGTGTTGACTGTGATGACGTTGGCTTGAGGAGGGTAGCTGGTGTTTTGGGCGATGACATAGTCGACGATCGGTTTGTCCCAGTCGACGTTGATGGAGCTGCCGTTGACCTTCCAGACAAAGAGAGGAGTTCCTCCGAGCTGCAAGGAAACGGGCAGAGTGTTATTGGGGCGCGGGGTGAAGCCAGCGGTAGGCACACTGCGACTCACGACGGGAGTCAAGTTGTTAAGGTCCAGGCAGTTGGCATCAGCAGCGGGAGTGCCCTGATTAGTTGGGTTGGCGTTGGGGGCACCTTGGTAGCGGAAAATGGCTGCTGGGTGTGGGTTAAGGGAAGCACCACAGGCAAGACCACCGCCAAAGGTGGCGTTGAACCAGTAGTTTGAAACGCTCTTGTTCGCATCGATGGTGACATCGTAACGCTGACCGACGGCGAGGAACAGACTGTCGACGGTTTGAGCTTGGACAGGCACCATATCGGCAGCAATGATGGTCATGGTGTGATTCTGGAGCTTGAGCTGGAAGTGATCATGGGTGGAAGTGTTGATGATGCGGAGGCGGTGACGTTTGCCGGGGGTGAGGGTGATGTTGGCGAATTTACCAGCACCGGTCGCCGGGTTCTTGCCTTGGCCCTTAAACAAGACAGTGTCACTGGGGGGAGGGCCGCCGTTCATGGTTTCCTCAACGAGCACATCAGCCGGCTTATGGTAGTAGTCCGTGATGGGGAAAACTCCAAGGTCGATATCGTAAGGCAACGAAGCAGGGCCGTTGATAACGATGGTACCAACAACGCCGTTGCCGTACTGGGCGCTAAAATGAGAGTGGTACCAGCTGGTACCGTACTGTTGGGCGCGGAATTTATAGATACGGCTACCTCCCTTGGGTGGGATAGGGCACTCAGTAACACCATTGGCGCCATCGTGCATGTTTGTGCCCTTTTGGTGGAGCCCATGCCAGTGAATTGAGGTACTGTGAGAAATCTGTCAGTCGCCGTCCATTCTGTGTGCTGTGGCGTTGGCCGAACATACCCATTGGTCCTGAGGTTGTTGATAACATTGACTTGAATCCAATCGCCCCAGTTGGCAGTAATGGTAGGCCCTGATTATTGGATTAATTTAGTTCTTTTGGATTGCGGGCAGACGCATCATACCAAAGATGTCTCCGTTAACAAGCATGACCTTCTGCTTGACCACACCATCGGGGCCAAGCCAGTTGTCGACTTCACTCAGAGTCAGAGTGTACTGAGTCTCTTGTCAGCATCTATCGCTGTGGTGGGTCTGAGGGGAGGGAAGTCTTACAGTGCGAGTGACGCCAGTGTTGGGAGTGCTGACTTCGTAGTCCGTGTTGATATCGAAACCAGTCGCCCAGCAGGCGCGGTTGCTCGGTGTGTGGCAGGACGACTGTCTCTCTTCGACAGGACGGAGAAGATCCCGAGTAACCTCTCGAGGTACACCCGGGAGAGGGGGAGCAGCCAGCACAGCACTCGGGATGATGAGGCCAAGCAAGAGCGCCGCAGCGCTGAAGAAGGACTTCATCTTGAACAGAGAGTAGAGGTCGAACTGAGAGAAGAACTAAGTGGAGGCAGAGGTGAAGAGAGGGCTGGTGTGAGGAATAGAAGACGGCAGAAACCACGATGTGCATGTCGGCTCTTATAGAAAAGGACGACCAGAAGACCAAAGACTCTGTCGATAGTCGAAGATGTGATGGACCAGGGTAGAGCACTTGCCTGTCGTATTCTTGATGACTTCCCTTTCCTCTTCTGGACGTGGTTAGAGTGACCACACCTAGACTCACTCACCGGAAGCCGCGGGGATTGACTGGAGGGAGGTGTGAATTGGAGGGGGGGTGCAAAGGCAGTCATGAACAAGCCGGCACATGGAGCCAATACCCTACTAGATTGCAATCTATCGAAGTTCCCAGGACCCGGATCCAACTAGCTTGCCGAGAGTATTGGAGGCGGCGTGAGGGTGTGAGAAGACGACGCTGTGAATAGGTAAGTACCTGGTAGTCATGACCATAGGAACGGAATAGCTCGAGTGCAGGGTATCGGACTATGTGCGCCCAACACCGCTCCCGTCACGTCAGATGAGCTCATCCAGATGTAAGGAACAGTAAGCTTCGAGCTGAGATGCACGATAACTTCAGGGCGCCTGCAAACAAGCTCGCTTTGACTTCATGTGGGCGGCTGGAGGTCGAGAAGTCGATAGTGTCTCGATGTGTTGCGCATATCACGACTATACATCGGCAAGAAGTTGATTGTCTGCCTGTGTTGCCACTGTTAAGCCGCATTTTGATGACTATTTCCGGGACCATCCTGAAGGAGGGGAAAAGGGGGTGAAAGCACTTGGGCCTGGGTTGCATCAGAATATTGGCTTGGCCCAGGTTGGGAATATTCTTAATGATGTGGAAAAGGTACCTAGCAGCCTAGGTACTTTGTGCCACATTCCCATCTCCCAGGGTCTGACATGTGTGGGAACATGGACGGGGTGGTCTCGAGAGGAGGTCTGAGATGCATACTCGACCTTTCGCCCACGTATTTGGCGGCTGCGCTTGTGTATGACAACAGATGGGACCAACCGCATGATCAAGGAACCATCTTGGCAGGGTCAGACCAGGAAAAGGAACATGTCTTTCATGATGTAAAATGGTGAAGCGTGGATCACGGCGTACGTAAAAGAATAGAGGCACGACGTGGACATCTCGCTTTCTCGGTTTCCAGATATCAGGATACTGCAGTGCCCACGCGGCGCCCGGGATCTTGGTCGAAGCGGAGGGCTTCTAGAAGGAAAAGCCGAGATCAAAAAACGAGACCAGGGGACTTGCTCCTCGTCCGGGACGCAGCAGCGTGGTAATCCTGTTGGCCGGCGAGTGCTCGCGGGCCACCCGTGGAAATGATCAAGAGTGTCTGAAGGATCACTTGAACCAGGATGACGCGAATTGGATACCGGTCAGGGTTGCAATATGGGTGGATAGCCCCATATCCGGCAACGAAGACGTCCTCTTGAGGGATGTCACGTTTTGCGTCTCATTCTCTCCGGCTAGCTCCTAACCAAGACCTCGTTTCTGCCCTACCGGTATGATGATTAACTTGACATCCCGCTCGCCTCCTGAGCGATGGAATGGATGCTCATTGGTCACCGCTTATCTTGGCGGGGATACCGGCGGCTCTCGGTGATAAGGGTGGACAACTTGTGTATCTCCAACGTGGGCGTGGAGTAGCATAGCCGCTGGATGTGCTTGATATTGGAGACACCGCGGCATAAGAGCCAATACGTGCAACCCGTCATGGCGATCTAATGCCCCGACTATTGTATTCTTTAATTGGAAATTATTGCGTGGGACAATTAGTGCAGGAAAGGTTAAGGCTTGTTTCCAGCCGGAAGACTGTTCAAGCCAGGGGCGCGAACCGTAACAAAGAGGAAAGAAGATACGACAACTTGAGTCTACTAGCGAGCAGAATAGACTAGAGCTCTGCCCGAGAGAGCGAGTTGAGAGCTCAAAGAAAGCAGTGATAGCAGCTTGGCGGCAGAATCGGACCCGGGCGGATGTGGATACTGTCCGGGAAGTAGGCTAGTATTCAATATGGGTGCTGCCGAGGAGGCTCCAAGCATGAGGTGATGAGATGCCCAGGCCATGCGAGCTGGGATACGTCGTGTAACCACCATCGTAAGCTGAGGATGCGACTGTCCGTATGGCACTTTGGAACGGGCGCCACGCGGGCAAGGTGGCGTGAACTGGAGGTCCAGTTTGGGAATGCTAAGTCTCGAGGCGAGCGATGAGTGTGCCGGAGTGCGGAGCTGGACGTGGCTCACAAGGAAGGAGATAGAAGAGAGACGTGGGGATGGCGAAAGGTTTGGTGACTACTGATCTTGTCGCTTGTGTTGACTTGTTTGGTATGTGTGCTTGGGACGGCTGCGACGCTGCAATGCTCCAGCAGCACGATGCTGGGCACCAGGTAGTCAGGACTCGTATCATGGCTGACCATGGGGATAGGTTTTGAGACTGCAATCTTACCAGCCTTAACGTCTTTACGCCGTAATTCTGAATAGCGCACGGCGACGACCAACTTTCACCATTGTCCTCTTGCCTGGTCAAACCGAAATGGCCGTCTCAGATCGTATGGTGTGGAGGCTGACGGCTCCAAATAAGCCACTCAGGTGCGGGAGGTGGCTGCAGGTGAAAGCTCTGGGCAGACTAACCAAACTTGCGCCAAAGTCGGTCCCGAGCCGTGCTGGCTTCTAAATAAAGACAAGCTATTAGAACACCCAATCCCTTGTGCCCGCACATTCGTCCAATCGCTATTGAGGCGCATTTTGAGTTGTTCCTTGCCCGCCTTGTGGCGCTCGGGACGGCAGGCAAAGCATCTGGGTTTTGCGCCGCAGTATGAGATTGAACAAAAGGCTCGATGAGTGGTGGTTGGAGGCGGGGTTCTGGAAGACAGGGCAGTCTCTCTTAGCCCCAAATCCTTGTGATGATCGATGGAGAATTCAACAACTTGGTCAGCAACCTGGAAATCAAGCCATCGGTGGTTGGCGCCTACCTACGTTAATTGACGTGCAGTGTGGGCAGCTCGGGGCATGCAGGACCATCATTCCCGAGCCTTGAGACTTTGGATGTCCGCATGCCGGTCGGGTCAGGGTTCTCGGACATGATACCTTTACAACTGACGACTTGGGCGGTTGGCGGTCCACGTGCATGTCGTGTCAGAGTGGCCAGGCAGGAACTCTGCATTCAAGGTCACGCTGGAGGTTGGACCAGCCCGCAGTGTCGGCAGTTGCGCTAATCTCCCATATTCTCGTGTGAACTGGATTCCTGTTCACCTCGAGAGTCGACGTTGTTTGGTGCGCTTGGAGCAAATGGGAAAATCCGAGTCAAGCTGAGTGACAGCCCGGCAACATTGTTGTGTGCATGTCGAAGACGGTGGGGGGCCCGAGTGTCCCACAGTCCCCCCCCAAGACATCGACCAGCCGCAGCCAAGGACGTTGACAGCGATAGCGCCACAATAGTCAAGTGATTATGACCCCTCTTATCATGCAACACGATGGGCTGGATGCTTGGTGTACTTCAGGCCTCACTTCGTACTGTAGGTAGTGTACAAGCTATCAATGGTTCCGAGGAAAGGACCCTGTTCGTGGCCTGTACGTAATGGCATCATCCGATCAACTTTCCGATTCTCCCCACCATTGTTACCTAGTTGTAGTCTATGAGTGTAGTCTTGTGCTTATTTTGCGTTGGCGCCCGTTGCGATGCGGGGATGTGCCTGTGAGCACGCTCCTCAGCCTCGATCATCATGTCGAGAACACTTCTGCTAATGTCATCTCAGACTGGGCAAACATCACCCAACTGTTGCGTGCACGACACCAAAAGCAATGCTTCAGGCTTGGTTTCCAATACCGAGTCAATATTTCTTCCAGAACTGTGTCAGTGAGATAGGCAAGAAGGTTATCCGTAAATCCCAGTGCTGCGGTGGTTTCTCTGATTGCCGGTCCCCGGAGTGTTTCCCCCACGTGTTTATTGATTTTGCAGGGCTTAGGGAACCCCTCTCTGAACGGGAATGATCGGCAACGCTCGGGACGGGAAGAGCGGCTGGAGAAGCCTCGGCGGCGCTAGCCAGGAGCATTGTTCTTCACACCATCGGTATCAGCTCCAACAGCTGTACTCAGGGGTAAGAATATATCGGTTTCCAGCCGAAGGTGAGCGAAATTCAGGGGCAGACTGTGGCTTTGACCGTACCACAGTTCATTTCTTGCCATCCTGATCTCTCGCGCGGATAGATGCCAGCAGCTTCCAGTCAGGCAGCCGAGGGGCTTCCCTCGGCCTAATAGTTCATCCCCCGCCGCAGACGGACGTCTCCGTGGCCCTTTTATGCTTGGAACCGAAATCCTGCGCAACATGTGAAGTTTTAGGAATGCCTGAGAAGGGGAATAAGATGCGCTTCCGACTACAGCAGAGCAAGGGTCTCCTCCAAACCGTACGTAGGTGGAATGAGGCGTCTTGAACATCTGCGCATCCCTTCTGTACCCCGCCGTCGGCCGCGTTATCTTGTCGTCCCTTGCGGCCAGTCATCCGGTTTTGACAGGCTCTGCACTAACATCGGGTGTGGTTAGCGGGAAGGACCCCCGTCTAGGTCTAGTCCTTCCAGCATTAGCTCGTCGTATTTGGATCTTATGGCGATCCTGCCGGCCAAGTCTGAGCATGCTGATGGTCGAATGTGTATGTAGAATAACGCCAGTATTCTTGGCGAGACGGTTGCGGGAGACCTTTGTGGCTAGAAGCTGAATCCCGCAGTTGCAGCCAACATTCGGTCATGGTCTTCGGACAAGATCCCCCCCACCACGGGTATTTTCTTGGACTCGCTTGGAGTTGCAGTCGAATTGGATCGCCCGTGTTAAAATGCCGACATTTGGTTGCTTAGTGTCGGGGGTGAAGACCGTGAAGGTGTACCACTACCAAAACGACTACTAATGGGGCAGTCTTGGTTGGGCGATGTCGAGTATCCATGGTGAGTTGATAGGGCATCAAATTTGTCCGCTGATTACTGGTATAGTGGCGGACACCACACTCGAAGTCGGCGAGGCTTCTACTGACGACGGCACAAGGCGCGTCAGCGATGTGTCATGAGTGAAGTTTGCGGATGTGGGGCAGCTGAGCAGTGTCCGCGATTGGGTTTGGAAGCGAAGGCAGTCGACAATGCCACGCTTGGCTACGACGTTGACGGACACGGCAGCCCTTCCTAGTCAATCCGAGTATGTTCGGTGTGCGGCTGCTGTGATGGGCTGACCAACCCAACTCCATGCCTGATCTTGTGGTCGTGGAAGGCGTAGCCGGGGGAGAGTTGCGGTGAGATGAGGTGACGATATGGGCTCAACGGTCCGTGTATCCGTCTTTTCGAGATGTGGCTGCCAATACTTCAAACACCGGGTCTAATATGAAGGCGACACAGAGCCATTTGCGTCGAAAGGGAGGTGTGAAGCTCAAGTATCCATGTCCACTCTTGAGCGCCCGTCGTTGTGCGCTGCGACCCGCCTGATAGAGCGCAGTTCCTTCACTCTTTCAATCTCTCCTTCCACGAATACAGTCCACCTCCATGATCGATCGAATGCAACTCCGACGGACTCGAAGACAGATAGGTAAGCCTGATCAATCGGATGATTGCTGTTCAATAAGCTTTCCTTATGGTAACGGGATAATAAAAATCGGAATTGTTGGCTGACGAGGACGGATGCAGTGTAGGTGGAAAGGAAGGGAGTCACCAAAGCTGGGCTTCGCCGGGGGCAGAATACTGAAATATGCGCTTGTCGTCCACGGATGTCCGTTCTTTGGGTCGGGTTTGGTCCACGTTTACCAATCATGAAAAAGACCGGAACCATCCAACAGTACCATCTGTGCATCGCCGGGCCGCAGCCGGCACTTGGTGATTCAACCACTGGAATCCAATCATCCCCTTCTCCAGGGCTTGCCAGGCTCAAAACGACCCCCCAGTGAGCGCGGGGTGCATTGCTGATCGTCGTTTCAGGTTGATAGGATCTGCGGCTCATTGACTGCACAGAACGCGCAAGACCGACATCTCCGTCTTCGGTGACAGTTGGGATATGCCCGGACGATATAAGTCGTTCCAGCCTTTGGTTCTGCGCCACTTACCATGTCAGTCTCTGATCTGGAGTCGATTCCTTGCACAACCACGTGTGATAGTTGCGTTACCTGGGCTATAGACGAATCCTATTACCGGCTTAAGCCTGAGACACTCGCACGAGAGGCTTCTCCATTTGCATCCGAATTGTGTAACAGGACAAGGGACATGGCGCCGCTTTACTGGACATTGGGCCGCCAGTCATGAGCAAGTTTACAACGCCTTCAATCATGCGATAACGGAGAACATCGTGCCTCTTGGGACCTTTCCTAAATCTGGGCATGCAAGATCCGGACTCACATAAGCGTTTGTCAGCGCAGGTTACAAGACTCGTTCAGAGATACCATCCTATGAAGAATCCTGACAGCCGCTGATGGGCATGTTGAAAAGTGCCATTTACGGCGGCCAGAGCCGGAAACATTGCGAAAAGGTTGAAAAACTGTCAGACCGGCGAAAATGCCGAATTTAAGTCGGTTCTTTTGTTAAAGCATCTGCAACACGTACTGTTTCTAGGAGAATTGAACATACCTTCTCAAGCTCGGTCACACCCAAATATCAGCCGCCCGTTCACAACAGAAAGCTCAGTTGCATGATGATAAGGTAACCTGGATCCCTTAGCACTGAATTTATCTCCAAGAAGGGGCCTTCAAGATGAACGCCCCGAGTGGAATACTTTTCAGACGTTTAGGGCCCAGTCCTGGCCTCAATGTTTACTTCGCTTGTTAATTGCCAAGGCGCCGTCCTCGCAATGAAGGTCGTGACACCATCACGTACCCTAACCCTTAAAACCTGCACCAAGCCTGAAGTCGCAGTCAGCGACGACGAACGCAGCAAACTAATCACCCTTTTTGTTCAGGGATGGCCTGAAAAGCACTTCACATACCAGATCAGGCCGCCAAAGCCTGTCCGGCAATCCGCTAATCGGTGCTTTTATCACCCGAAAACTTGGACCCTTAGCCCCACAAGCCAAATGGTGACGTCAAGCACTCTACAGATCTCTCCCCCAAAGGGCCAGCCCGTTCCAATTGCCTTTTTGACCCAGTGCCAAAAGCCCACCAGAATCGAACGCGGCGGTAGGGTAAATGTAGGTGAGATAGATGATGCCATGAGCCCGGAGATGCACTCCAGAACCGCCGAGCTGCAAGGAGCCGGCTTCCTGATGTCATCATGACCGCCGCATACCGCACACCAATGCTCTCTCTGATTTAATGAGCTCACGAAGCACCGCATTTTCAGCTCCCACCACATCCACATACGACCTTATTTGATTTGACGATTGGTTTTCACCCCATCTCCAAAAACAATACCCTATCAGAATCAACACCCAATCCTCCAAGCCCAACGTCAACAAAGAAAAACCCACAGAAGCCTAAAACGACCTCCCTTCCTCCCCTCCCCCCAGACCTCCATCATGTCCAACATGGCTCGCAACCGCGTCGTGCCGGCGCTCATTTTCGGGGGCCTTTTCGGCGGTCTTCTCTATTCAACCGCCGGCGGATCAAACCAGCCCCGTCCCCGCGCCCGCCATGACGCGGCAGCCACCAACCTCGACGTCTCCGAGTCTCTCGAGTCCTTCGCCGGCACCGGCGGTAAGAACGCCCGTAAGCAGTCCGACATACCATCAGACATCGACCCCAAGAACACTCGCATTGCGAGCCACGATCCCACCGCCCATGCCAAGCGCTCCCCGGCCAAGACTTTGGATCTTGGAGACGGCAGCGAGCCCTCCAATCTGCCCAAGAACGTGGGACCTCACTGAGATCTGGACCATGACGGGCTATGGTGTGGGCGATTGTGTACGATGATAATATCAGGATGATGTGGGGGAATCAGAGACCCTAATAGAGTCTCCTGGCAGTGGTCGGGTCGAGTCGAGGATTGCATGATATTGGCGTTGGGGCTGTTTTTGACTAGCATGAAGGAAATAGAACAAAGTAGATTCTACTTCTGCCGGACTGTTGCCCTCGATGTCTTGACGATTTGCCACTTGTTTTTCGTGGCTTTACTGCAACGCGCCAACAACTTTGTGTCCTTCACTGCGCAAACACATCTGCCAATATATCGTAGGTCTGGGGATCAACCTTGACCTATCCATTACACGCATACCACTGCGACACAGCAATATATTGATGGCAACGGTTCGTTTGAACTGCCAAGTTCAGGCTTGGACTCAAATGAAGGTCAGATTAAACAGAACTTGAACAGCGATTCTTTCATGATACTTCTCCCACAGCTTTGACGCCACATTACTCTCATCTTTCAACAAGTATCCCCCATCTAATTCTACTGGTGAAAAGGCGATATATGCGTGGAAACTCGATATCACCACCCAAAACTGTCAAAATCTCAAACTACTCATCTGGCCATGCTCTTACGAGGAGACCACACCGACCACAAGACCAAGGACCAATGAGCTGATGGACCACTGTACCAAGGTTGCAATACTGGTGACCGCGGTTTGTATCGAGGGCGGTGAAATCACAACAGCAGGTGGTGACTGCGAGCTGTTGCCCGAGATCGAGGCATTGGCTCCCAACCCGCCAATGAGTGCTGTGGAGCCATTGGAGTGTACCACAACAGGAATGATAGCTGTTACGTCCGCCAGGTTGAAACACTGCCTGCGGCGAACGGCGTCGTAGTCAAGCGCAAAGACGGTAACCGCGCTCAGGCATTTGGGGTCCACTGTGCCTTCGATATTGGTGACCTCAACCTTGTTGGGGCTGGCATCGGCCTGCATGCGATTGAAGATGCCACTCTTGTGGTTGTACGCCACCTTGACCCCCACCTCTTGGGCGGGCCGAGCCAACACAAAAGGAGGGTTGGTGCATTCATCACTAGTCTCAGAGGTAATATAAGGCAAGTCGACAGTCACACCGTATCCTTCGGGAAGAACCCGATCACCGTTTGCCTTGCTGATGAAAGCCTGTGCGAGATTGGAGGCAAGACGGGCATTGATGGTGGCGGGATCCTGGAGGCCGACCCTTGTGCTGGAGTTGAGCGATGAGTAGACAGTAGCATCGTTTCCAGTCCAAAAGGCCATGGCTGGGATTCCGCGCTCAATAGCAACATATGTTGCTCCCATGGCCCCGGAGAGCGTTTGGAGGAAAGCTCCCGAGTTCGAGTTGGAGTTGGGACCCGAGATGATAAGGTCGGGAACTGTGAGGCCGCAAACGGTAGGCAAAATGTAATCCAATGCTACCAGAACCTGTGCTGTTGCTGTCCCGTTGTAATACCAGATGTGGCTATCAGTCGGGTCCGTTCCAAGGGATGGTGCGCCGGCCTTCACGAGCCCTGCCAACACCGTACGCGTCAGCTGAAGTCAATTAGGAGTTATTGAGTACACATACCCCAATCTCCATCAGAATCCAATCTCGGATTGGATGTGAAGTCGGCACGGACACCTTCCCCAGTCTGAGCCGTGACCGATGCAACGACGTAGCAGTTGTGGCCCAAGGAAGTCATTTGTCGGTAGAGCTCGCGAACACTGGCAGTTCCAAATCCGTCATTGCTCTATATACCACAGACCGTCAGTACAAGCAGAACGTGGATAGGGCTCGGGAAAGGTACCGTGATAAGGATGTTCAAGCACTGGACTTGGGAAAGGAGAGCAGCCCAAGCTGCAACGAGCGAGAGGGAACGCATGGTTGGTAGGCGATGTGTCTGTGGTTGCGCAAGTCAAACTGCCGTATAGAAGAATAGCAATGAGCAGAAAGGCTTGAGAGTCCAATGCAATGGTGATGGGGGTTGGAAAGGTAGCAAGTCGCAGCCCAGCTGCAGAAAATCCAGACAACATGTCGTCGCCTTAAGTTGAAGTTACCGAGGAAGGAACCAGCAACTTCCGCCATGGAGGCCTCGCTCCGGTCGTAACGTCATGGCACCATGTTGAATCCGCTGGAGTGACGTGAAAGGCGGGGATAAACGGGACCAAGAGGAAGGAGCCAGTTGCTTGGATATGGCACCCTTTGATGACGATGGCACCACTGCATACCTAGTAGGTACGGATCAAGTCAGACGTGCCTTCTGAAGGGCCTACACACACCAGTGAGAGTGCGGAACCTGTCCACAAAGGTAAGGTAGCATCCGAGATTGAGGGTACCATGACGATTGCCAACAATGTGGGAGGTGGAGACAGACCGGGAGCTGATGGACCAGAGGTCGGCTCCTTCTCGACGTTGCTGTCTCTTGGTTCCAGCCCAAAAATGGCAGTCACTCACTCCCCTTCTTGCAAACATCCATGGATGAAAACGACAGCACAATTGGAGCTGGAGGCTGGAGGCTGCATTTATTTGGAGGCTCTTAGAGGGGATACGGCACATCGTCCGGGCAGGACCATCAACTTAAGCACCCTATGTACATGTCCAGGCATGCTTTTCCAAATCAAAGGCGCAAATCCCACTCCATTCTCCATCGCTGTAGGTAGCTTCACCTGGCGCTTAAAAGCCCAAAGCCGAATTGAAAGCATCCGCTGTCGTCGCATCTTTGGTTCCCAGAGCCTGAACTTGGGCTTTTGCCTGTTCACATAAGGCCTTGGCGGCATCATTTGCTTCGCAGACGTTGGTGAGCTGATCGCAGACCCTGTTGGTGATGATGTTGGGGTTCAGCGCCTCCTGTTGACCTTGAGCCACAAGGGGGTCGACGGGCAGGAAAGTGCCCTCGTCGGCGTCACGACCGGGACGACCAAGAACAAAGTCGATGCTGGGGTTGCAGAGCCCAAAGTCGGGCGCATCATTGGCGCCGTTGCCGTCATTCTGGTTCTGGCGAGTGCCGACAACGGCAGCAGAGGCGGTCGAGGCTGCAAGGAGAGCAACGAGGAGAGTCTTGGCGTACATGGTGAGCGACGGGTTCAACGATAGGTAAAAGTTGGTAAAGACCGGCTGGCGGTAGCACTCAAAGATAGAAATGTGCAAAGAATGGAACAGTTCACAGAACTGGGAGAATGAGATCAACTCTGAATGAAAAGATTGAAAGAGAAGGAAAGCTGCAGCTCGTGGGCCACGACCTTGGTATTAAGAAGAAATCCCCATTGTGCTTGCACCTTTCCTTTTTTTTGACTCCCGCAATTATACGATTCCCATCTGCATGTTGAAACAACGATTTGGATCTCGCCTGGGCGTAGATCATACCTATGCGTCTGAGCGGGACGGGTAGAAAGTCAAGACGAGACAACACCAAAGTGAGACGCGGTCTTGGCAACCGGCATTTCATCCTCATCTCTCGGCCATATGCTGTTGATCATTACCACCGCGATACATTTCTGTCATGCAAGCCGCGCGGGTGTGCTTAATGATCTTCTGCCGCGAACCCTCAATCTTCTTGCCGCCAAAGTCAAACAGGCTCTGCCAGGTTACACCATCGTCGCCTCCATCCCCACACAGGTCCTGTTTGATGCCCCTTCATCAGATCACTGCCGTTGCAATACTGTTGCTTAAGGCAGATGACACAAATCTCCTAGTTATCCGTGGGGCTATCTTTGAATCCAGTCGGTTATCTTGAAAGCTAAAAACCGGGCAACCAGCGCTGGCTTGGGTCAAAGAAGGGGGGCTACTATGTAAAGCAAAGCTTCAAAGGTACCTAATCCATATACCTAATCAAAGATGCAATAACAGTTTTCTCTGCATCTAGCCGACCCGGTGTGGCCACAAGAAATGGAGACTGCGACGCGATCAAGGTGCATCGAAGGGAAGCTAAAAGGGTTGAAGGGATATTGTTTTGGCTTGAAGGATATTTAATAGGTCTTCAAAGACGAAGAAAGCATCTTTTAGGGCTTCACCCATATCCTTGTAGCCATTGGTCTAGGCAGCAGCGGTCTCCGCCCTCTTGTTCAGGGCCTGGCCAGTTCATTCTAGACTGCCCGCTACTCTCTTTGTTCGCAGCAAACAAATGCCCGGCTAGCAGCAACAACGCGACTGCGAGAGTTTAGAGTGACTCACCGCTTTCCACAAACCGATCAAGAACCTCTTGTGAAATATCTGCGAACCTCTGGGAATTCTCTTTCTTCCAGCGCCTGACCACGCTGGTTGAATCCCGACTATTTCATCCAATCCGCACCCCACACATTCCACGGTTTCTCTTCGCTCTTCAACCAACCTTTCATCCCAATTCCAGATGATCGCAGCGATGGCTTCCAACGCGAACTCTCAGAGGTCGCCTCTTGACGACCAAACCGTTCTGGTCAGTCATGATCGGCTTTTCAAGATCGACCAATTGCGAGCGCTCAACATCGGCAAATATGTTCCCCTTCCCCAGCTCGTGTATGTACCTTATCCGAGTCGCGTCTTTCCTTGGCTTTCCCTACTCGCGCCTAGGGCCTCAAGACTAATGATCTTTTCGCAGCGCTGTTGGCGACCAAAGCTCCGGGAAATCTTCCCTTCTGGAGACTCTCACACAAATTCCTTTCCCCCGCGGCCAGGAGCTCTGTACACGTTATGCAACCCAGATCACCCATCGTCGAGACAACATGTCTTTCATCGGAATTAGCATCATCCCAGGACCCCAGGCGTCTGCCGAACACAGGGAGAATCTAGAGAGCTTCTTTCGGCAGGTGGGCAACACAGCCCAACTCCAGGCGGAGTTCCCAGCCATTCTGGACGAGGTAAGCTGAACCAACCGCTGTCCAACTTAACCCGTCGCTTTCTAACACGGCCAACTAGGTCAATAGCCGCATGGGAATCCGCACCGCCAGCAATCCCGCTGGAAAGCACACATTCAGCGAAGATGTTCTCAAGATAGAGAAGTGCGGACCTGATGAAGACTATCTCACCGTGATCGATGTTCCTGGCATCTTCCGCACAACAACGGAGGGCATCACTACCGAGAGCGACAAGAAGATGGTTCGAGATATGGTCATCAACTACATCAAGGACCCACGCACCATCATCCTCGCCGTGCTGCCTGCCAACGTGGATGTCGCGACGCAGGAAATCCTTGCCCTCGCGGAACACTATGACAAGGCAGGGGAGAGGACACTAGGTGTGCTTACCAAGTCCGATCTTCTCACCGAGAGAAGTGCCAAGGCATCGGTCTGCGCTCTGGTGCTCGGTCACCGCAAGCCGCTGAAGCTTGGGTATTACATCGTCAGAAACCGTGGTGGCGATGACGATGATGCCGATTCAGATTTGGCCAAACGTGAGGATATGTTCCGTCAGCAGCCGTGGTGCGACCTTCCCGCGGAGCGTGTCGGCGTCACTGCCCTCCGCCAGTGTCTACAGGGGTTGCTTGGTGAAATTACCGATCAAGCTTTCCCTTTGATTCAAACCCAGCTTCGCGACATGCTAGCTGAAACCCAACGGTCTCTCGACTTTCTTGGCGCCTCTCGCAAAACCAGTCAAGAGCAGCGGCAGTATCTGGCAACCATCGCTGGAAGATTCCAAGAGCTGGTGCGGGCGGCCCTGGACGGCGACTACTCCAAGAGCAGGGCTTTCGAGGATGGGAATCTACGTCTCATCACCATGATTGTCCAACTCACGGAATGGTTCGACCGAACTTTCAGAAAGTCGTCCCACACGTACTTGTTCGTTAAACAAAAGGGGTTAGATGAGGATGACGCCGATCCCGAGGAGCCGCAGAAAATCAGCGACATCAACACTTCCCTTTACCCCGAGCTCAAACGACTTCTGTGCAATGACTGGACCATTAGCCCTCCCGTGCATGGTATCATGACCTGGATTGGATCTATCCATAACGACTTCCGTGGCATCAGTCTTGGCACCGTCAGTCCAGTCATGCTTGCGAGTGCGTTCCGAGGACAGTCTGTCAAGTGGGAGCTCATCGCCAAACAGTATGTAAGCCTGGTCATCATGGCAGTTCATCAGTTCATCATGAAGGGCCTTGAGAATGTGTGCAACTGTCCAATCGTCCGTCAACGCTTGGCTGCCGCGCTTTTGTCACGGCTTCTCACCACTTACGAAGGAGCCCTGAAACAGGCCATGCTCCTCGTCGAGATTGAGACCCAGCGCAAACCTTATACCCTCAATCATTATTTCAACAGCAATATGCAGAAGGTTCGCGGTCTCAAAATGAAAGATCAACTCGCGCCTCACGCCGAGGCAATTCAACGAACACCCAACGAGGCTCCTCTGTATGTTCGGCTAGAGAACGTGTCTTCGGTGGTGGAGAATAAGGGCAACGCGGAATACGCCCGTGAAGAAATCCACGACACTCTGAGGGCGTACTACAAGGTGGCCAGCAAGCGTTTTGTTGACTATGTGTACTATCAGGCCGTGGATCACTGCCTCCTCACCGGGCCAGAGAACCCTCTGTTGCTGTTCTCCGAGAAGTGGGTGCTTGGTTTGGACGATGGGAAACTGGCTAGTATCTCTGGGGAGAACCAGCAGACCACGATCAGACGGGCAAAGTTGGAAAAGAAGGTTCAAGACCTGAAGGAGGCGATTGAGATACTGTGAAGGCCTTTCGACATCTGAGGAAGAAATGTAACTTGTAGACTACTCTGTAATGAATGTTTTCACTGCAACTCTAGCTGTTGTTTATTCTTCGGTCTTACGTTTGCTGTGCCTCCGGACGGATTGGGCGGCGGGACGTCGCAGTACGAGCAGTGAAGTCCATCGTAATTGGCGCGCACGGGAGAATAAATCATATTCCCAGAACTCATGTCATGAATGGCCTGGATAGCCACCACGATGGCTTTCTAAAACCTCGTATCGCTTGCACTGCAGAAGTTTGATGCAAGTGCTTCGGAGAGTTTTTCGGCTACATGCGTGTGACAGGCACCGAAAGCAACGAGGGCTGAGGTTCAGCTCAGCTCATTGTCAGTAGATTTGGCTTATTTGGGCAAGCAGTGCTCAAGGCCTGGCAATGCCACGCTTGTGGCTGTCGGAAATATTGCAGTCACATGCAGCAGACCCTTGTGCGCATGAAGTGTGGTGGTTGCCAAGAGGTCAGGTATAAGTTAGAAAGAGGCCCCGTAGGTAAAAGAGCCATGATGAGTGACAAGGCATCTCAGATAAACAGCATGACAGGCTTCAAGACAACCGTGGCAATTGCTGCTTTTGCGCTTGCCAGCATCGCCTCGGCAACAGGATGTGCCGCTGACAAGTAGGCGGGACCCCTTCAGACGTGGTGTGCTGCTCTCTGACGTTGAATCTAGCTGCCATCGTGCCCTCTTTCCCTGTCCGTCTCCCTCGGCCGTGTCTGTCGCTTCTGCCTTTTGTGCAACCATAACAGCTTCGGGTACGACGGCCACCAACTATCCCACCCGGGCAACCAACGCCTGCGGAACAACTGCCAATCGATACATCTCGGCTTGTCAGTGTGGCCCAACCTGCTCCTACTCTTCGTCAACCTCGACCACTTCGGCAACATCGACTGTCTCCACACCCCCGGCATGCGAGGCAACTCCCACCAACGGCAATCTCCTCTATGGAGACTTTGAATGCGGCATTTCTCCCTGGACGTCCCAGGTCTTTGAGCCATTCAAAAATGTCTACGGTGTATCAGTACAGGCTCCCGGCTTCACAAATGCCAACTCCTTCCAGACCAAGTTTCTTGGCACTTCAAACTGCGGCACAACTTGCACCTATGCGCGGCTTACCTCCCCTATTTTCCTAGTCACGCCAGGTGTCAAATACAAATACACATTCGCCACCTGGTTCGATGGCATATCGAGGGGCTTCGTCGGAACCAAGATCAACGAACGCACTGGTAGGACCGTGGACGCCGTTGATTACCCGGTCTCGAAATGGCGCTTCCATCAGGTCCCGTTTCAAGCCAACGCAACCGAGAACCAGGTCTCTGTTTTCTTAGAGTGGCTCAATGTCGAATCCAAGCTCGATAGTGTCAGTTTTGCCCCCCTGAGTTCCTACTGCGGGAACACGCCTCCTGTGGGGTTGCTCCCAGATGGCGAGTTCGAGTGCGGTATGGGTGCCTGGACGCAGCAGAAGCCGGATCCCGGTGCCACTGCCGGTGTGGTCAACGTGACGGCCGATGCCTTGTACGCCAACAGTTTTCCCATGGGTGATTTCGCGTGGAGAGCCGTGTCTCCTTTTACTCCCAACCCTGCCAACCAGGAATTGCACGTCAGCGCGAGGATCATCAGTGGTTCCATGCCAGTGACACCAGGCAAAAAGTACCTGATTTATTTTACGTCATTCTTCAGCAACAGAGATGTTGGTTTTGTTGGTTTGATGATCAATAATTCGCCCATTTACACCAGGAACCCCAACGATGCTGGGCAGGGAACCCCCACGGTCTTTGCGCCGAATCATATCATTTGGACCGCGACGGCTGGGCTGACCAGTGCCAGTGTCAAGATTGAGGCCGTCATGTTTGGGGCCGGCACTATGGCTATTGATAGTGTCATGTTTGTGGAGCTCAACGATACTGTAGTGTAGATGCTGGTTATTTTCAGGAGAATAAAAGCTGCAGCTCATGCAAAGATTATGCAGCTCTGATAGAACCAAGTGACGTAGGAAGCAACATTCGATACTCTGCTTGGTGCCTTCTCTACCAGGACACCGTCAAGCTCCTGCTGGGCCCGAGGATATGGCACCATCTCTTGAAGCCGGTGGGGTTGGTGGGAGAGAAACTGCTGCCGTTCTAGAAAGCCTCGACTGGAGGGCAGTTGCAAGTGTCTCTGTCTGGGTGGACCATCCAGGCATCAATCAGCCGTTTCGGCACTTGCCAAACAGAACACCAAAGGCACCGAGCGGACACTTGGTTCCGGAGAGGCAAGGGCTAGTTGAGGACCGCCAGCTGCTTTAAGAATCCAGAATCATCAGCTCACTCTCCCACGAACTCAAACTCTGGTCCAACCACCGCACCACCCACATCTCTATTCTCTTGCTGCCATTGTCTGTCGTTCCATCGCACTGTTTCTAGCTAGCATTCTTTTCCATTTTAAGTCATTGTCGACATCACACTTTTCGGGACTCAAGATGCATTCACCAACAGTTGTTCTGCTGGCTGGTGCCATGATGCTGGTGACGGTCGGTGCTCAGCTTCCAGCACCGCCTATCCTCCCCATTCCCAGACCCTTTCCCACGCCCATCAACCAACCGTCCGCTTCATACAGCAACCCGACAACTCCACCTCCAGGTTGGCCAAGTCCACCTCCACCAGGAGGCTGGCCCCAGACCCGGGTGCAGCACTCCACGAAGTCAAAGCTTAAGACACAAAAAACCAAAGGCCGCAACAACATCGAGCAGCTCGAAGCCATCAGCACGCTCCGGAAGCCTGGGTTCGCGACACCTTCAGGGCCATGGAAGTCACTCGCATCCCCTTACACATCGGGGCGGTACCAGCAGGTTCTGGAACGAGCTCCGCAGGACTGCGCATCTCAGACATCCCATCTCAAAGATCTGGCAGCACAACAACCGGTGTTTCCACCTGAGCTGCAGGCTCTTGCACAAAAGCACAAAGTCTGGTTCAGTGCCTGCGGTCCAACGTTTGAGAACGCGATCGATCCATCCTTCGATCCACAGGCCTTCACGCCCGCCTTTCAGGCCTGGCAGGATACTCTCGCAACTAATCTGAGGAGACTGATGAACGCCTGCCACAACTCTCAGGAGACTGTTGATGCCATTGCCCGGGACCCATGTCTTCGCGACTTACTTGCTCAGGCCCCTGTCATTCCTCTCGGTCCTCTTCCAGAGAGTGAACAGGCTACTTTCACGACATTGCTGACGATTGAGATCCCCGACCCCACTACCCCCCCTGCCGACCCCGTGACGGTGACGGAGATGTCGACTGCGTGGCTTACAGCAACCATGGTGGTGGAAGAGAACAGGACGGTTGTTGTGGATCAGCCCAAGAAGCAGAGTGAAAGCGCCCAGGGAGTTGTCCTATCGATCGCGGCATTGTTGACTGGCATGTTGGCTGGTTCATTTGTTTTTGCCTTGTAATGCTGTCGAGTTTTGGGGGTGAATGGATGCTACTTGAGTATGGCTAGGTACGGTGCTGGGGAATAGGGTTATCAAGAGAAACCTACGATGTTGGTGGTGTTGTAATAGTTTTGTCAAGCAGTCCTAATGAGCAGTAATCTGTTAATCTTGCTTTATGCCAGTACCGGGTCGTGTGCTGCCGCCGTTCGGTTGGTATCATGATGTCACACATAGTGTTGTGTACACTTTGGGTGAAAAGGTCGCTCGATAGGCAACTAAGAGAATGGCTGGATGGAAGGTGGGGAGCGCCAGGTAGGCTGTTTCTCGCCTGCCCCCAATGCTGTTTTACCAACTTACATAATCGTGGGGACGCGGTTTTGTGATGGGCATCTTCATTCCATGGAATTTTACTGGCAGTCTAATAGCGTGTCATACACCAACGCCCCGGCCTTCCGAGCCCATATAACGCCTCCATGGCGGGATCACATCGACCAACAGTGTGCGTTCCGGTGGGGTCAAATTCGGTTCAGTGCCGCCTGCCTTCCGCCTCCACGCTTCTTCATCCGGCCCATGACCAGTGCTGGCAACCTTTACGGTGTCCTTACCCTCGTGGGCTTTCTCTTGCGGCTGCTTCTTTGCGAGGTTTGCAGGCCATGGCTCTTTCTCCTTGATCCAGTCTTCCGTCGTCTCGAGGACATACCTCCACGCCAACGATCTGTTTTCCGGATGTTTGAGATGGAAAGAATACTGATGCTTGATCACATCTCGGAAATTAACCAACTCCCAACCATCAATCTTCTGGCGTGGCTCTGATCTCATCCAACAGGCATCAGCTATTTCCCGGGCGTGTTCCTTCTCCTCAGCTTCGCGGTCGACGCCTGGGTCGTGGTCATGCTCGTGGTCATGCTCGTGGTCATGGTCAGGGTGCGTAATGTCCGTCCGTCCTCCGTCTCGGTTCTTGAAGCCGATGCTGCCGGACCTCCGTTTGGTCCAGTCAGGCTCGCTGTGGGTTTCTGACTTGGACGAGCCGGGGTGAGACTTGACTTTGACTTCCCATGGGATGTGGTGAGGCATTGCGATGGAGAGACGTGCTGGACTGGCCAGCTGACGAAGGAGAGAAACATGGTACCCTGGGGGACGGGGGTGTTGACGGAGTTGAGGAGATTCGCATGAAGAATACTCCTGGCATGTTGGAGGGGGAGAAAGGTCTGTGGCCTGGGTGACGTCGGGTATCGGTCATGGACGCATGCGTGGGGAATTTGTCTGATCACATCTGCATGAGGTTAGAGGAAGATGTTGGGTGTTTCGATGCGCCATCTTTTTTGTTGCGAATATGGATTGTTAACAATGAGAGTTGAGCTTGCATGGTTGCTTTCGCATGCTCAGGGGTTCAGGGGCATTGGCGCCAAGGCACCACATCTATCTTGGCGCACCTACATCTACTCTGGCCATTCTCTCGTGATCAATTCAAAATGTTAGACAAAGAATCGACGGGAGAAGGCCGCTTCATGTGAAAGTGCAGCAAGATGCCACCCTTCCGTCATCCGTCATAGGCCCCGCATCTCAGATTTGGCAGCATCCAAAATCATGGGATACACCTCAGGTTGTATAGTGTAGCGGTTATCACTCCAGATTCTGATTCTGGCAACCCCGGTTCGATTCCGGGTACGACCTATTTCTTTTGCAGCTTGTCAATTACCTAGGCTATTTACTCACCAAATGGCTTTTGGCTATGTCTCCAAGACATTTTTGTCAACTGTCCGAACACTACTTAGACCAACGAAAAGTAATACTGTTGAAACTAATGTGGACCTGCCAGCTGCTGAAGACCCACACCTCAACAAAAAAGTGTCACACAATGTCAGTGACTCACAATCTTAAGGACAATAAAAATATGAGATTCCGCAGCATACTGCTATCAAACAAGCTTGAACAGAAAGCTGCATGGCGCAGCGGAAGCGCGCCGGGCTCATAACCCGGAGGTCACTCGATCGAAACGAGTTGCAGCTAAACAATCTGATACCTTTTTACATTTTTATTGTGCCATGTCCTTATCTCCCGATATCATCTCTGCTTCAACAACACCTTGTTATCTCAACCTGTGACCACTTTACCCCAGGATACACCCACCCTCCTCTCAAATCAAGCGCAAAAGTAAAGATTCATCGTCAGTCATCAGTCTCGGTCATGAAAGAAACCTAAGGTACCGAGGTAAAAGAGTCTTGCAAATAATTCCAAACGTGAATGGTATCAAGAAACACAACAGGAAAAAGCACAAGCTATCCAAAACCATGAGATCCATCCCACAATACAGACTCCGGCGCTACATTACTCATAGGAACAGGAATTCCCCTCCCTAAACCTCATCCCACATCACCTTCATGGTAACAGGGAAAGGCGTGAGCGCACCCCAGTCCTCCCTGAGGTAGTCAACTCCATTGCCATCCGCCCGTGGCACCTTCTTCAGCTCGCCCTGCGGGCCGGGAGCGCGGCGCACATTCTTCCTCTTGAAGAGCGCGCGGAACATCTCCGTCAGCGCGATGTGGCTGATCTCCTTGCCCAGGAAGGCGTGGGGGCCGGCGCCGAAGTGGATGTACTTCTCCAGCGGACGGCGGGAGTTGACGGTCTCGGGCTCGGGGAAGTAAGCTGCGTCTTGGGAGGCGGCGGACTGTTTCGTAAATGAGTTAGTTAGCCGTCAAAGGGAGAGGAAAAGGTGTGATACGTACAGAGTTGATTGTGACCTTTGTACCGGGCTGGACGTGCAGCTCTGTGCCGTTGGCAGCAGTGACAGTGCCAGCGGTGGTGGCCTCAAAGTGGGAGCGGGCCGATCCCGACAGGCGGATGCCTTCAAGAACGTAGCCGAGGAGGATGGAATCGTTCTGATCAGTCGAAGGCTGGGAGGCAAGGGCGTGAATATCCGCAATGTGGCTGGCGCCTTTTGGAGATAGATAATAGTCAACGGCCTGGGTGAACAGCTCTCCCTGACTGGAGGCGAGAGCAGCAGCGGTAGGCAAAACGTGGTTCCATGTGATGTCATGGGTGGCCAATCCGGCCTTCTTGAGCTCCTTGATAAAATCGACACCAAAGTTGCTAAGGATGTTGTTCTTGGCTGCCTTGGGGCTCTTGATGGTCTTGTCGACCAGGGTGCCGAGCTGGCCGGCGACCGTCTTGGCTGCTTCCATCACAGGGAAGAGCTTCACAGGTTCAGAGTCAACAAACAAGGCGGTGGCGATGATCTGGAGAACCGCATAGAGCTCATGTTCAGTGTAAATGCCCTTGCTGTTGTCCTTGGTGGAGAGGGGAAGGCCGAAGATGCTGGCTGCGAAGTGTGTCGGCGCGATGTTGGCAACGTCCCGGACAAGGTCTACAAGCTTGCTACCGGGGATCAGGGAATAGCTCTTCGTAGTAAGGAGCTGGTCGGTCACCTTCTCGTAAAAGGCCTTGATCTGACTGCCGAGCTCAGGGGTAAAGAGTGACTGAGACACACTCGTGCGGTGCTTGTCGTGGACGGCAGCGTCGCCAGAGAGCTCAGGGGTGGCCTTTGCACGAAGACCAGCGACACCAGCATTCCAAGTGCTCTTGAATTTCTCTTCGGCCGCGAAGACGCGCTGGGCACCGTCGTAGGAAGTGACCTCGGTGGGCCGGGCGATTCGACCGGGTCGAGAGAAGTCGAACAGGTGGGCGCGCTTGAGATCTTTGAGAATGTTGCTATTTTCTGACGGTGTGACCATGGGATAGTGGGCGTAGACCGAGTTGTACGTGAAGTGGTTGGGGAATGCCCGCAGGAACAGCTTGTAGAAGACGCAGCCGTGGTTGATGTTTAAGTCATACTGCACCTCGTTGAAGCCCCAGTTGGTCAAGTTACGAGGGGTATAGTCGATTGTGTAATGTCGATCACCTCTGACCAGGCAGACAGCGTCCGACAAGACGACGCGAGAGATGGTGTAGGTTGGGGCAATACCTACACCGGGAACCATGGGCTCCTTTCTCTCCTCCGCCACGAGGCCGGGATACAGCTCCACGAAGTCGGGGTGGTCATACAAACGGCGAAGCGACTCGGCAACGCCAGGATCGGAGTTGATATCCTCGAACTTCTCGTAGGGCTTCAGGCCGAAGTGCTTGCGGAACTCGTTCAGGCCGGCGACGTTCCATCTGCGGCCTTGAATTATGCCAAGGATTTCAACGGCACGCATCGACTCGGGCACGTTGCGAGCACCGAAGGAACCGGCAGGATCCTCAATGGCATCCGAGATGCAGTTGACGAGATCATCATCGCTGAACTTGCCATCGGGCCCTCTCTGGAACTTGTTGAATGGACGCTCAGCGGGATCATCCGGTATCATGCCCTCAAACTTGCCGAAGCCCATGATCATCTCATGGATGGAGAGATCCTTGCCGGGCTTCTTGAAGAGGTCGTAGTAGAAGTCTTGAATCCACTTGTCATCTTTGGCGGAAATGCACGAGTGCCAGCGGTAGCAAAGGTTGAACTCGGCTGAGCAGACGTTGCCCGTACCGCGCTCAGCGCCTTGCTTAGTGTCGACATTGATACCAGTCTCGGCACGAGGGTCGAGTGTCCAAGTGGTGTCAACGCGGTTGAGCTATTGTGTGTCAACAAATGCCGTTTCATAGAGCATGGAGATCCCACTTACGTTGACGATATTCCGGACGTAGTCCAAAAGTGTGATGTTGATGTATAGGCCCGAAGTAATCAGACGAGCATGCTGGAACAAGTCATTGTCGTATTTCTTCCAGGCAGCCTCCTTCTTCTCCCCCTCGAGATTGGGGTTGGGAGCCGTGAATCTGCCATCCTCGTTGATGCGGGCCAGATTCTCCGCCACATGATTGTGGACGCGGTTGAACATGATCAAGAACACACCCACACCGGGAGGCATGCCCAGAAGACGCTTGTCGGCAAAGCAATCAGGCTTGAGCTTGCCATCCTTGAATGTGCGGATCGTGTCCTGCATCTCTTGGTTGCTGCCGTACAGGGGAGACAGATCCAGATAGGATGATGTCTTGGACTTGCTCATGTCCCGATAGTCGGTCCAGAAAAGATCTAGCCAGCATGTTAACAGGGACTGCATTGAGGAAGCGTTGGGGGTGATATTAAGGTACTCGCCATGAATGATGATACTGGCCCAGTACCAGAGAATACTGGAGACATTGTTGGGGTGTTCTGTGTACTCTGTCCGCTTCATGACTGACTCAAAGATCAGGTTGGGATCTGGGAGAGCACCTTGGCGAACGACGTTGGCGGCAACGGAGCGAGAGTAAGAAGTACCAGCGGCACCAAGCTGGGGAAACATAATATTCTGCCAACAATCAGCATCGAAAGCAGGAAGGTGATGCCCGGATGTAGAATAAGTCGCTCACATTGAAGGATCCGTCAGCTTGACGATACTGGAACTTTTCCCCAACATACATAGATGGCGGATGCTCGAGTGTGTACCAGAGCTCGCTCAAGAATGAGTTGGTGAGTTCTGTGCGGGTCTTGGAGTTGCTGGGCAGGTTGGATACAAGCTGGATGACCTTCTCCATGGCCATGGTCTTGTCATCCTTGATCTTCTCGCCCTTGATCTTGGCCTTGACAACACCCAGGAGGGTCTTGTAATCTGTTTCCATGTTAGAAACGAACCCAAGTATTCCATATCCGAATGCAAACCTACCCGTGAGTCGTAGTTGTTTGACATCGTCCTTCAGCTTGCCCCATTTCTTCGCTTGGCTGAATGTGTCGGCACCGTGCTGATTGGGTAATGGCACGACTGATGACTGCATCACCTGGCCATACCGCTCGAAGGCATTGGCAACCCCAGCTTTATTTGCTCCAGTAGGCTTCAGGTCAAGAGGGGTAGGCCTTGGTTTCGCCTGGCTGGCAACCAACTCCATTCCTTCACGCGAGTGATGGGCAGATGAGCTACCTTGGCTCGAACTCGAGCCATTAAGGGCGCTCACTCCTGTCCCGTTTGAGGCCTTGTGGCCGTTTCCGTTGTGATAATCCGACATGTCGAAAGCTTGAAGAATGGGTATAATGGGTATAATACGAAACAATGAAAAATCTTAGTGCTGCGTGGGAGTAGCTATATGTCTCCCAAAAGTCATGAAGATGTGAAATGGAGTGATGGAACACCAAATGCTGCAGACACGCCGGTTAAGAAGGGTTGCCTAAAAGCTCTCGAGGAGGTCGGAGGTCGAGGTGCTCATGAGACTCTATTATGTGATGTCACCCTAGCTTGGATCGACGCGCTCCCCCAGGCCGCCTCTCGGTAGTGCATGTCTTGGAGATCGAATGGTTGGCAACGAAAAAGTAAGACAAACCCCGCTGGGCTTGCTTGGTGGCTTGATCCGACAGCAGGGGCTAATTGACCACTCAGCCAACCTCTTCAGATCCACCAGAGTCGGGTGCTCGCCGAATTCATGGTTGTATGAAGGGGTTGGACCCGGACACGAATATCATCCTTGTCGGACAGGAGACCCTTAACAAAGCACCGCATATCTGTGTTGCAAACATGGTAATTGTTGTGCAGGCCGATGGGCTGCCCAGGGGAATGGTAGCTCTTGGGTCGGGCGGTGACATCGAATGGCTGGTCAACTGCAATCCTGGTCTGATGAGCTGTGGAATATCATTACTAACCGGTGGGCGGTGATGGGCCGTCAGATAGGGGGGCCATGCATGCAGTCGACTGCGCGTTCGAGTAATTCTGTCAAGTGAGGTTGACCAGATGGCTGCAGGGTGGCCCATCTGCCAATTACCGACGAGGGTGACGTTGTGGAACAGCGGGTTATTGTGGTTGATCGAGACGCTACCCAGCCCGCTACAGGGTTGTGTCGAAGAGACTATATGATCCGCTAAGATCGACACACCATTCTCTCCCTCGGGCCAGGGGTGCGGGCCGGGCTTTTAAAACCTTTTAGTATCGATCTGGTGCATGGAGAGGCTGAAACCCAGCCAATAGTAGCTCCTCGCTTTGACTTGAGGACCGCAATTGCCGCCGGTTCGGCCTCCTGACTTCCTCTTCCGGTGCCCTTGCGCGAACCGCATATCAGCTGAAGGCCGGGGAGCTTGATGCATTCTAACCACCCAACCAGTCCTGATAGGCTTGTGGAAACCGCTACCCACGGGCTAATGCCCGACCTACCATCCTTCTGCCACGCAAACCAATCGTTGTCGAGCCGACACCCGGCATCGCGCACCTCTGTGGCTTCCACTTTTGAAAGGATGGCGGGTCTTTTCTCAAATTGTCTCACCTTCTCCAGTGATCGACATCTGTGTCGGGAAAAAAGTCTGAAAGGCTCAGAGAGTCGGCAAGCAAGATGTGGATGTCCAGAGAGCGGGGGTTCTGGTTCGAATGACGGAATCCTGCAGAAGGGGGTGGGAGGCTAGCGTCCTGGATTGGTCCTCAATGTTGGGTATTGATAAAAGGGAATGCCTGTGTTCGATATGTGTGTCCCAGAATGCCGGTGATGTGATCATGGGTGCTTGCTGCTGCGAACTGCGGTCTTTGATTCACCTCTTGTGTCACCCTCCCCAGCGTCGGAACTTTGTGAAGTCAGCCCATTGTAGAAATGGATAAGTCGCACCTCACGCCCGAGAGGCCGGGGAACCGTGTCAGGGCCTCCAGTCCAGATCGCGAGTCCCACCTTGATGCACACGAAGAATTCTTCTCGACACATCTACCATCTCGTCCTGTCACTCCAATGGGCCCAGACCGGGACCACCAGTCTCGCCACCGGAAGCCAAGCAAGATTGTCTTGTGCTTTGATGGTACAGGCAACAAATTCCATGGCGATGATAGCGATAGCAACATTTTGAAGATATTTCGAATGCTTGACAGAACGGCGAGGGATCAGTGTACGTATCATTTCCGCTCATTACCTACCTAGATTGTCTGCTAATGATCTTGTTAGTTCATTACTACCAACGTATGTAGAATCAACTCTTCTACCGCACCTGATGATCTGAACTGTCGTACTGACTGAACCATAAAGCCGGAATTGGTACCTATGTTGTCTCTAGTAGCTTGACACGCACGGGAACTGTGGCCCGTATCAAGTCGTGGTACATGAAGGCCAAGGACAGCGCGGTCGGGTCTTCCTTTGATCAGCATGTTGTGGGAGGGTACCGGTTCTTGATGAGATTCTACAACCCTGGAGATGAAATTTACATCTTCGGCTTCTCGCGCGGGGCGTACATTGCTCGCTTCCTTGCCGAAATGCTGGACTATGTCGGACTGTTGTCGCACGGTAATGAGGAGATGGTGGTGTTTGCATGGAAGGCCTTCTCCAGCTGGCAGAGCAGACAGGGCGACAATACGCCAGAAGGTGGCAAGAAGAAGAAGGAGATGTACACCTTCATGAAAGGATTCCGTGAGACCTTCTCCCGCCCCGTCCGACGCATCCGCTTTCTCGGCCTTTTCGACACGGTCAACAGTGTGCCCCAGTTCGAGGCCGCTTGGATGCAGCGAAGTAAGTTCCCGTACACTGCGCGTACCTCGGCAAAGGTTGTTCGTCACGCCGTAAGTATCGACGAGCGCCGCGCCAAGTTTCGACAAGATCTTGTGTACCAGAGCAAGAGCGGTAAGACGAAGCACCACCGGCACCCAGTCAAGGAGGGCCTCCACAATCTGCACGAGAAATACAGACGAAAGTCGGCTGTCGCTCCGGCCCATCCAGGAAGACCTGCCCGAGACGACAGAGGTCGGCGGCCAACGCTGGGTGTACCTACAGATCCAGAACCATACCGCAGGCGTTCTCACTCGACACGATCCCGGCACACCAACAGGACCGAAGCTTCAGCGCGTCCAACCGATGATGACGGGAAGTCTGAGATGTCCATTGAGCCTCACCCCCATCTCGAAGACACCGAGTCCTTTGCCGATAGCGAGGAGAGCGACGAGGAGGAAAGCCATCAGGACATTGACGAGGTCTGGTTCTCGGGTGGTCATGCAGATATCGGTGGCGGATGGGAGGAGACACTCGAGGATTCCAAGGTCGCTAGCCACGTCCCCTTGGTTTGGATGGTCCACGAGGCAATCAAAGCTGGTCTGAACTTTGACGAGGAAAAGGTCCGTGAAATGGGGTGCGTCGAAGCCCTGCATGGCCACCATGAATCCGATACAAATGACGACGACCAGCCGGGCCAGCCCCCATCCGCAGGGCAGGAACAGCCTCTAAACGATGAGATCGCACCTCATGAGACTTCGGAGCAACCCAATCCGCCGATCCCGAACATCATGATTCGTAGTTCGAGCATGAGTACGCCCAAGTTGTTCCAGCAGCCCAGCTTCCGGGACTCGTTTGCACAAGCCAACGGTGGAGGAGGCGGTAGTGGTAAGAAGTCGGGCGATAGAAACGAAAACGGTAATGGCCAGCAGAAGCATTCGTCTTTCCGAGAGATGATGCACAAGGCGCACACGGCTCGGATCCACGACTCGCTCGAGTACGACTGCGGTCTAAGTAAAACTTCGGTGTTAGCCTGGAAGATTATGGAGTATGTTGGTCATCTCTTTCCCGTACCAGGGCACTTGTCGTAGCTAACATACATCCTCCTAGGTATTTGCCGTTCCGTCGCATGGATCTCCAAGAAGATGGTTCCTGGAAGCCCATCCGTTGGCCTCTTCCTTGTGGCGAAGTCCGCGATATCCCCGACGATGCTCGCATCCATGGGAGTGTGATCCGCCGAATGAGAACCCATGATGACTACAGGCCAGGAAATCTGATCATTGGGGGCGGCGGCAGAGGCGTGCGGCGTGCGGGCGAGGAGCACGGCATCGGCGAATGGGTTTGTGTGCAGAATGACGGGTGTCCAATTGGCGAGGTTTGGATGAAGAAGAGCGCATGGGAGAAGATGCATGGCACTTGCAACGAAAACGAGAAGAATGGCAATGCTCACTGAAATGGGCAACGCAAGGTGGCGGGAGAATGTATTGCCAGTGCAGGACTGTTTACTGGAGAGTGGGGAGCGTTGAGCCACCGCATACCCAGGTAGGTTCCTACCTTACCAGGTGCCTTAGGTAGTACTAAGTAGGTTCATTGGTTGCGTTATGATACCTCTCTGTTATTCTCTATCTTTTACAACTGAAATGAAGTAAATTTCTTCGTCACAACCAAAGATATGCTCACGCCATCTAGGTAGATTCACTTGGCTCATTGATGAGCAGAAAAGCAGGGAGAAGTATAGGTAGTTTATTCCCAGGGTTATACAGAGTACTAACTGGTGCTCATCATAATTACACCGGTACAGTACGTGTCGCCAAGTCCCATTGCTGGCTGGTCTGTGAGCTTGGGACTCGCAAGAAACCGAAGCCGAGGTGTTGGTCTAAATGAACAACTTGCATAAGGCCCACCTTTTGCACAGGCGGTACTGGTACCGAATTGCTGATGAGACCAACACCGTCGTAGCACTCAGTCACTATTGGGTGGGACTCTTCCAGCGTGGAGACCGCGAGAATAGAATGCAACCAACAACTGACCGAAAGCAACCAGCTCAAAAGCCACGAGCCGTCCTCTCCACTTGTACGCTCTCCCTTTAAAGTCCTATCTCATGATAATACGTACCCTTCTAGACCACCATCTCTTCTCCACGATACGGGCGACCTCACAATCTAATAAACAGAAAGATGGAACAACAGCCCGATTTCGTCATCGTTGGCGGCGGCACGTCCGGGCTCGTGCTCGCTGCACGACTCACCGAAGACCCCAACATCTCGGTTCTCGTACTAGAGGCTGGTCGGGAGCATACCGACGATCCCCGTCTTCGAACTCCCGCTTTCTGGCTGTCAGTGCTAGGATCTGCTGATTTTGACTGGAGTTACAATACCGTTCCCCAGGTAGATAGCCGTTGTATTCTCGAGGACATGAAAAATAAGGACTGCTGCTGACTGCCCGCTAACAGAGAGCCCTTGGAGGCAAAGTCATACCTCTGTCACAAGGCAGGCTTCTTGGCGGCTCGAGTGCCATCAATGGCCTCGCCTTCGTCGCCAACTCCAAGGCTGCTGTTGATAGTTGGGCCGCCCTCGGAAACCATGGCTGGGACTGGGAAACATTGAGTCCATACTACAAGAAGTTCCATACCCTGTCGGCCCCGTCGAACCTTGCTGAGAAACATTTGCGCCTCTCTTATGTCGACAGTTCGGTTTCTGGTTCAACCGGGCCGGTCCAGGTATCGTTTCCGGAAGAAACAAACGATCCGCTTCCGTCAGCTTGGGTCGACACCATAGCAGGACTTGGATACCCAGCTACAAGCGACCCATTCTCCGGGCAATTTTCCGGGGCCTATATTAACGCTTTGAGTGTTGATCCCATCTCTCGCACCCGCAGCGATGCCACCACAGCCTACTTTGAGCCCATCAAGTCCCGTGCCAACCTTCAAGTAGTGACCGGCGCATTCGTCGAGAAAGTCCTCTTCGATACCACTGGAAACGTACCCAAAGCCGTCGGTATTCAAGTCCAGAAAGATGGCCGCGCCCTGGGGTTTACCGCCAAAAAGGAGGTGATCCTCTGTGCTGGCGTCTTCGGTACGCCCAAGTTACTAGAACTCTCAGGGGTGGGAAACCGCAATATCCTCGAGCAACACAACATCCCCGTTATATTCGAGAACCCCAACGTCGGCGAAAACCTCCAGGACCACCCCGTCTCCACCGTCAGCGTTGAAGTTGCAGACGGAGTCAAAACCATCGACGCCCTCGCCCGTCAAGACCCAGAAGCCGTCGGCGCGGCAATGCAAGAATATCTCACCAACAAATCCGGTCCCTTCGCCGTCGGCAACTACACCGGCTCCCTTCTCCCCGTGCCCGACTTTGCCGGTCCTGACGGAAAATCCACCCTCGACCAGATCCTCGGCGAGATTGAAACCTCAAACTCCAACCCCATCACCGGCCCTTTCACCCCTCACCACACCTCGGCCGTCCACGCCATCCTTTCCAATCCAGCCGAGTCAGTAGCAAACATCTTCATGTACGCTGCCAAAGCGAACGTCAAGCCTGTCAACAGCGGCTCCGATATCATCTCCAACGACAACGACGATGACACGCCGCCGGGCAGCTTCATCTCCATTTGCGCGGCGCTGCTATTGCCTCTTTCCCGCGGCAGCAGTCACATCTCCTCGTCCGACCCAGCCGATAAGCCAACTATTGACCCCGCCTACCTCGAGCACCCACTCGATCTCGAAGTACAAGCCAGACTCTTGCGCTATGCAGAGACGATCATCCGTGCCGAGCCCCTCAGTGGCTTCATCAAAGCCCGTGGCCGTCGCAATCCCGGTGCTCCGGCTGATTTGAGCGATTTGGAGGTGGCGAAAGAATATGCCAAGGCATCTGCGTTGAGCTGCTGGCATCCAACGAGTACATGTGCCATGTTGCCTCTGGAGAAGGGGGGTGTGGTGGACCCCAGCCTGCGTGTCCATGGCGTGGAGGGATTGAGGATTGTGGACGCGAGTGTCATTCCCTTGGCGACGAGGGGTAATCCCCAGACGACGGTGTATGCTGTTGCGGAGAGGGCGGCTGATCTGATCAAGGAGGAGTATGGGATTGTGGCTTGACTATCTCTAGTATGTAGGAACTTATTAGAGAGTCTACGTCAGGAGTGGAACTAAGCCACCTTTTAGAAACCTCAGGTACCTAAGATTTTGAAGAAATGGCTCGTAGTGGCAGATTCCCCTTAGACTACATGTGCATGACTTGTGAAGATGTTTCTGTTCTTACATAGGTCCAATTCGTAAACTGCTCCACAACCTTCTACTCCTTGACTTTCGAAGGCATGGGCACCCATCCTCCCAATCATCCCGTCTTCCTTTGGTTGCCAGTAGTTTAGCGGCGGCCGGTGGCTTGAATGCTAAATCCTCCCATGGTATACTTGGCCCCCGCACTCGTCAACAGAACATAAAAATCAAAATGCAGTGACATCAACCCTCCAGCGACCGGCTGTGATCCTCCGAAACCAATACTGTAAGCAAATGTTTGCTTGTACTCGATCCACTCCCCAAGGGGCGGTATCTTTGGCGTGGTCAGGAATGGCACGTTGTAATTGCCGACCCAGACTCCAGGGATGCCGTTAGGGTACACCATATCGCTTTGGGCAATGGCTTCGTTCCGGATGCTAAACTTGATCTCGTATTGGACGTCGGGGCAAATAATTGCATGGGTCCTAACATGAAAGTCATTTTGCCAGTTGGCAACCACATGGACTGAAACATCACCAGGCAAACCTGGCTGTGGACCGAGACGTTCGTAGGTGTACTCGGGGAAGTCTGGGCTGTAGATTTCAGGAAGGGTAATCCATTCAGCTCGAATTGCCTCTCCTACCCAACAGCCTGTCGGAGTTGGTACAGCCGAAGTCGTAGGTGTCACTGGAGGCAGAGATGTAGTCGGCTCGGGCTCGTAGCATCGTCCATCGTAGCAGAAGCCTGATTGGCAAACATTACCGCAAGTTCCACAGTTTTGAGGATGCGACTTGAGGTCGAGGCACAGATTTCCACACTGGTCTTGCTCGCACTCGCACTTGTTGGGCGTTCCGGTGCACTTGGTATGGGTTGGGCACTTGAAGTCGCACCCTCCACATCTCTCGGGATCGTTCAGGTTGACATTCTGACAGCTCAGATACATCTCTTGGCCACCGCCTGGAACTCCGTTGTCCACGGGGCATAGTGCATGTGTCGGCTTGTCGCAAGCGCAGTCACAGCGGTCAGAATTTGCAGAGTTGAAGACCATCCACCCGATAGGCGAACTAACAGCAGTGAAGTAGAAGCCAGCCAAGTCGGCACATGCTGGAAACTTCCAGACATCGTGCCATCTGACAGTGGCGTCCTTCCAGCATTGATCCCGCATGCAGGTCCGGAACTCGGTGTTGCATTGCCAAAAGCTCTTGTCGCAGTTGTCGAAACAGTTGTCGTGCTGATTGCAGCACTCACCCCAGTTGAAATCAGGAACAAGATCGACGGCAGCATCGGCCGCCCCGCAGCCGTTCGGTGATTCCGGACGTCGACCAGGCTTAGGAACTGGAATGGCATCTGGGCCAAACGGGCACCTGGGTAGAAGCGCGACTTCTCGGCTTTGTAAGCTTCGACGCAAGCTGATGCCTGAGATGTCGTTTGGTCGTGGAGTGCGAAGCTCGGGCCGTATTGCCACGATGCCATACAGCTCTGCGTTCTCCGAGCCCTCGATGGCGAAAGTAGTGCGCTGTCCGCCGCTGGTCGTGTGCCAGTACCGGGCGGTACCGGTACTCGTCTCCATGAGCTTTCCACGGCAGTCCATCGTGAATAGCAAAGGGTTGGTACTGGGAGTAGACCGAAAGGTGATATCGCTCGACAGTGAAAGGGCGACCTCATAGGTAGTGGCGCCGTCAACAAGCTCTAGAACGTAGGAAGACCCGGCTTGCCTTCCGAATCTGAACAACGGGGGTTGCCATTCATCGATGGTCGCTAGGATCGCCCGTGCCTCTTCTTCAGTCTCTGGCGCGGGAGGCGTGCCGGGACGGCCGTTGCGGTTGATGATGTGAGCTCCTAGCGGATCCAACAGGTGCTGCGAGGAGACGCTATGTTAGCCGTGTTGCCTTCTTGCATGGATGATATGATTCAAAACTCTTACGAATACGGCTCCCGGCGTCTGGACTGGGTCAATCATGCAGCTCGATGACGTCGGAAGGACGGTGGCAGGCGCAGTAACCTGACTAGAGTAGTTGTATGCGGGTAGAGTAGCCTCGTAGTACGTGTAGTTGGATGTCCAGTCAGGGGAAGGGGGCCACGATGCTGGAGCAGTTGCAGTTAACGAAGTCGTAGTCATAGAGCTGAAAGTAGGCGGAAGAGTAGCGGTAGCTGTTGATGTACCCAGATTCGGGGCCTCTGAGCTCGCAATGGGGCTTGCGGTAGATGTGTTGGTCATCTCGACGCGTTGGCTTGAGGACGAGCTTGCCTCCTGCGTGAGCGAATGAGGCATGCCGGTGCCGGGCACGATTCTTTCAGTTGTTGACGATTCGTCCAAGCTCGAGGCCATTGTGGGTGATTCTGTCGACGAGGTAGACAACGAAATGTCTTCGGGTTGTGTGCTTGTTGACGTAGCTTCTGAGCTGTCTGACATGGTGCTGGCCACTGTTTCGGTTGGCTCCGCTAATGTTGAGAAACTAGAGGACTGGATGCTCATAAGGCGAGCACCCCACACATGGGCGACAGCTGTAGGTGGATTGAGTGTGCCCTTCAGGTAGCACTGACCATTTGCATAGGCAACCCCCACACAACTGCGTGTGGCATCGCACGCATCAAGGCAGCCGTTCAAAGTTGCCTGTGAAGACGCTGCAATGTCTCCGCCTCCGAAATCAAGACCGCAAAGTATCTCGTATGTTCTCCCCACCGATGTCGAGTGCGTGGGTGCCGAAGCCTGACCTCCTGAACAGACCAACGGTACCACTGTCGGGCTAGTGCCCGAAGGGCGTGTCGTCCCAGGAGTCACGCTACCGCTGACACTCGATTTAGTAGGTGCCTCTTTGATCTTCTTTGCCGTCCAAACGTGTCCAGCCTCAACTAACACCGTGATCGAACTTTTCATGTAGCACGTCTCCCCAACATACGAAGCGTCAACGCAGCCAGCCAAGTTCTCACACGTCTCGATACATCCCTGAAACGTTCCTGTATGCGCCATCTGGAGGTCGCCGCCGTAATACTCCCGACCACATATGATCTCGTACACCGCTCCCGATTCCGTCAGATACCCCGTTCCATCGCTTCCCCCCTCCACGCAAGAAGGAGGATCAGAAGTCGGAAGCAGGGTGCTTGTTGGCGTGGAAGAAGCCGCTGTTGTTGTCCTGGACCCAGTGATGCGCTTCCCAGTCCAAACATGTCCAGCAGGATTGAGTGGACCCAGAGCCCTCTTCAGATAGCACGACGCCCCCACATACGAAACATCGACACAGCCAGTTGTTTCGGCACAGAGATCCATACACTCTGAGAAGGTATCGGCTTGCGCAGCGTTCATATCTCCTCCCCCATAGTCCACGCCGCAAAGAACCAAGAACTCCACCCCTGTGGCGGACTCATAAACAGTACCATTGCTGATATTATTGTGGCAGCTGACATCGCTCCCAGCTTGAGCCGATGCGATTGAAACAAGTGACAGCACCAGGACAGGAAGCCGGGCCCATCCGCGAGAAGCCATAGCCAACGGGAGGTCAAAATGAAAGAGTTGTTGAGCGTGACCACTCCTGGCCGCCCAGCCCAGTTGCGCATCGCTCCTACATATAACATCTCCACAGCGAAGCTTGACAAAGCTTGAAAACGCCCTACCGTCAACCCCATAGCGTGGGATTCATCTATGAAGACCCAGACCTCGATAGTGTGGCTCGATAGTGTGGCGCGCTAGCCGTTGTCAATGCAACGCCAACATCTGCAAAAGGAAATGCGGGAACAAAGTGGTGGTGACATCCCCGGAAATGCTTATCATCACCCGGCTCGAAAGAGACATGACCCCTGGGCTTTATCGGAGTCAGTGTAACCATAGATATTACAGCCCCATGCAAAGCAATCGTTAGCTTTCAGCTCGTGGCATCTCGGAAAAATCAGAAACCCTTGGTTTCATTGTGTGCAGAGATTGGCTTGGGCTCGCCGGTGCTACTTCTCTTACTCATCTTCAGTTACCAAGGCTAACCGTTGTCAGGGGTAATCAGGGATTTTCAGGGGGCTACTTGCGAATCACCATCGATGACTCCAGGTATGATTCCAGATATAGAGAATAAACCAGGCAAGATCTTCAATTGGCAGTCTCAAAATAAGATAGGTAACTCACAAATCCAAATCTTCAATCAAACTCACATTCAAAAAAGAATTTCTCCCAAATACCTGATGTACCTTGCTCATAATCAAAATTCACTCCATCCCCTCCGCCCGTGACACGCCATCAACCAGCGTATGATCCAATCCTCCAATCCTAGCCCCGCATTCCGGACAACGCGCAACCTCCATAGGCATGCCGCACCCACCAATTGCAAACTGGGAGGCTCGGCGTCAGCAGTTATTCTTTGTAGTCTGAGGTGTGCCGAGCAATTTGTACGTACCGGGTGACCATTCTCACAATTATACCAATGTCCCGAGTTGGTGCTCAAACCCCCAAACCCACTCACCATGGCTAATTTGATAGCCTTGACCTCCTCCGGCGTCACCTCCTCATATCTCGTTGACACCAAGTTCCTGAGGGTTTCCTCAACTTCGCGTCGGAAAGTTTTTCCGTCCTCGAATGTCTCACAAAGCCCCAATGCCTCTTCCAGCAGCTTACAGGCGGTTGCGCGATGATCTCCTGATTCTGCTTCGAAGGCTGTCTGTTCTGGTTGGCCCACCACAATGTAAATAGGACGCTCTCTCATATACCAAGCAGCTAGCTTGGTCATTTGAGCATAGACCAGACTGAGGGTGATGACGAGACGTGGAAGCTTGGCTGTCCGTGCTTTTGTGACAACGCCGAGACAGGCTTCGAGAAATTCGGGGGCTTCGGCTTCAGCACGATCTACACTCTTGAGGGCGCCATGTAGATCATCAAATTCCACCGTCATCTTGATCTTGTCCTGGAGAATCGTTGCCCGGATCTGCAAGTGTAGAGCATTGGCTTCCAAGAGGATCTGTGAGTTGTAGACTGGAGTCGATGATGAACCTCTTGCACTGATGCGAGGTAATCCATTTTCCGGGGACAAAGAGTTTATCTGGCGTTGGTGAGAACTATTGATGGCGTCGAACAGTTTTCTAGCTGGTTGGTTTTCTTCGTCCATGTCGTGTTGCAGCTTCCGGGTCGCCATGTCGATACTGTGTAGCTCGCGATATCTGTCGCGCAGCACCGATGACGCCGATATGAAGCCCGACGTTTTATCCCACAGCGGACTTAAGCCAAGGGAGAGCTTGTCCCTGGCTGTATTGAATCGTTTCTGGAGCTCGTTGAGGCGCCTGCTCCCATCCACCAGGAATCGCTTGATCGTTTCATCCATCACAGCCTTGTTGACGACCCGATTGTAACGTCTGGTAGCAAACTGACGGGTGGGAATTCTGCACTTCGGGCATGAGGGCACAGAGTTCGACATGATACCGGCAACGTCTCGCAGTCCGTTATATTCACCGGCGGGATTGGTGGTGTAGACTTCGGCCATTTGTAGCGTTCCGTCCAACGTCTTGCCAGTGAAGAAATGGCCACAGCTGAGAACAACTATCGGTGTGTCGTCAAGACTGACTTCTTCGTACAACTTGAATTCGAGTACATCAACATCCTCTTCTTTCTGTTCGCTTCGACAACGGAACTGGCACAAATCCTGTGGACACTCCTCTCCACAGAAGCTGGGGCACTGATGTCCACATTTCAGGAGCCGTGAGCAGCGCCTGTCACATGGCAGGCGATCGCAAGGCGCAGCACATGGCAGCGAACATTCTCCCATATGATCGCAAACCCATGCGCACCTCTCAATGCATGGCGCGCATGGCTTGTGGCAACGCTGTGGACACATCGAATGGGGGCATCGTACCTATCAAGGTCAGCTTGGTCCACAACAGAAGTCGTTCCCAGGCAATGATTGCTCATAACTTACTTGGCATCGTTCGGTGCAACCTCCGCAAGGCTGTCCTTTGTGGCACTTCTTGGTGCAGAGATGATTACATGTCGAGGATGGAAGGCCGCAGATTTTCTGGCATTTTTGATGCGTGATAACAGAATCATCCAAGAAAAACCCCACGCACATCCCACATGAGCCAGTACACCTATCCCCGCAGGGCAATGTTTCATTGCAAGGTGCTGGGCAGCGGAAGGAAGATGTAGATACATCTTTCTGACATAGCACAGAAACTTTGTGCTCACACCCGGGTACAGTCTTTTCCACAAGGTTCAAACATGTGATAGCCGCAAGATCAATTGTCTTGTGGCATTCCACCTCGTCGACGATGTGTCCACAGGGAAGCTTGATATCCTTGACCATGACAAGACATGGGCCACACTGCTCTCCGCACAGCTTTGGGCAAGGGTGTTTGCATGTCTTGCGGAGGCGCGGGCACTGCTGTGAACAGTTGAAAACGTCGTGGAGGGCTTGGGAATGGCACATTGCCGTGCAACGGTGACCACAAGGCACAAGGCGTTGACCACATATGAGATTACATCCCCCTTCTGGACTCCATCTCAGAAAGTCTTCTGGGTCAGAGCACTCAATTGGGGTATCAGGATGCCGGGGACAACAAAGGGGAATCGAATCCCCTATCGCGCCTCTCTCTGCTAGCTGCTGACAAACGTCGGCCCACATGTTGATACGCTGGTAGGTGTTTGCATTCCCAATGAGATACATTCCATGCTGCGCTCGACTGAGAAGGACATTGATGCGATTCTCTGTTTTGAGGAACCCGATCCCGCCGGTGTTGTTGCTGCGAACCAGTGATACAATGATCACTTTGGCCTCCTCCCCTTGAAAGTTATCCACTGTTGCAAGCCGGATGGTATTGATTAATGATGTCTTCTGCAGCCTCCTCTCTGGACTGTTCCCCATGCTCGATGCATCCTCGGCAGATTCCGATTCAAGTTCGACAGCTTCAAAACCATCGTCCGCCAGCTTTTCAAGATCACGGTCACTCAGAAAGACCTCGAAGTCATCGCGCAGCGCAGCCCTGAGCTTTTGGAGTTGGCCGGTGTAGGGAGTCAACAGGGCAATGTCGGTGCTTTTGTATTTTCCCTGGCGTACCAAGTGGCGCACCAAAGAAGTAGCCATTGACACCTCCCATGAATTGCTGTGTGATTTCCCTTTTCCGGCGTCGAACTTGTCGTCTTCGGGGTGCCGATGGTTGAGCCAAAACAAATTTTCTCGCATTCCCGTCACATCTGGGAGATTCCGAACACAATCATGGTCTTCTAAATCGGGATATACCGTCCGAATAAGTGACGAAATCTCCGGCCTCATTCTTCGCTGGATGTTGAGTTGCGCAACAGGAAGAGCAGGTAAGCCCGGCTCTCCCTCAGCCCGACGTTCAAACTGACTGCGATCAAGCTGATACCTCCGGCCTTTGGGAGTCTCCACACTGAAGCCGTAGTTATTGATCTGAGGGCGGAGCTGTCGATGGTCACCGATCTGAATGAAGTGCTCAACGCCAGGCATCATTGCGGAAATGATGTGAGGTTCCATCACTTCAGCTGCCTCCTCGCAAACGACCACTTTGGCACCGATACCACGTAGCATGCTGATATTTCGGGCCAGTCCCGTTGTTGTGACTCCAATCACATCCGCCGCTCTCAATGCCCGACTATTAACGTCCGTGTGCACCCTGTGGATAGCCTCATTGGCGTCTTTCGAAGCCTCGAGATGAAAGAAAAGATGATCATTAACACCAATGACCATCCTTGAGAGCCAACTCTCTGCCAGCGCCCACCGCTCCGGTTTCCGAAGAGACCAAACTCCATGAGTCTCTGCCCGTTCTTCCAAGACCTTAACATCGAATTGTCTGTCGTCCACCCTTTGTTGAGTCCACGGGATGTCTTTTTTCCCAAGCCAAGCATCCATCGGGTCCTTTCCAACCAAAGTGAACCCTTCTTCATCTTCGCGTTCAAACTGGTCAGCAATGCGAGGATGACTGTCGGTCAAATATTCGGAAACAGCCCTCCAATCAGGGCGGCCTCGTCTGGCCATTTGTAGGGTATTCAAGTACTTTTCCGCGCACGCTAGTTCCTCTCGAGCCAACTCGCGATTGGAGCCTAGGCGATAACTCTCAGTGGGAAATTTCGGCTCGTATCTGCCAACGACACGGAGATTCTTGTCGGCGAGCTCCTCTGATTGACTTTGGCCGCCGATTCGAATAATACTGTCAATTCCAACGTCCAGCAGGTGCTTGAGAAATTGGTCCAAGGCACGATTGGTATAACAACTGTAGAACACAGGTCAGCACTGTCGACGCGGTATTTAAGAACACGGACAGGGTCATCTTTACATGACAACAATCGGCCCCAGATCAGCACTCCGCTTATGGCTCAACAGCACCCTCAACAACTGTACGCCAACATAAGACTTTCCTGTTCCCGGTGGACCTTGAATCAGAGCGTACTCCCGGCTGAGGGCTTCAATGAGGGCTCGGCATTGACCCTTGTCCAAGCCTGTGCCATTCTCGAGACGCTGGAGATCTACGCTGTCCGGGAATTGGGAGTCGAACAAAAGACTGTCTTCTTGATCTGTCAAGATCGAGTCGAAGCGAAACACAAACCCTTTTTTCCTGGCATACAAAGGGGGAGGAACATTCATAGTTTGTTTCTGGTCAACACCATCGACCTGGGGTGAGGGTAGGATCCATTGCTGAAATGGGAGATAGCCCTCTTCCATCATCTGCTGTAGATTTCTCAGAATCGGAACGAACGTGTCTGGAATGATCCCAGGAATATCGATCACTGTCCCAGTCATTTTCTCAACAAAAGCGCGGTTTAACAGTGAAAGATTCCGTTCATCTTGACACACCAGCTTCACTGATACCGAGGGATCTAGCCCTGGTTGAACCAGAGAGCTCAGGCCTTCTTCATCTTTGATATCATCAACCGACTTGTCTGTAACCACAAAGAACAACATGGACGACTCTCGGCGACTGGTTGTGAAAATAAAGCACACAAGAGCACCGTGCTGAAGACGTGACGAATCTTTCCACCAACGACGACAGTCCGCTTTGGAACGAGCCTGAAGCTGTGGCGGTGAAGAAAATGACAGAATGACCTCAAGCCCAGCGCCAGGTCGGATGAAGATCTGCTCGACGATGGCCCCTGAGTAGGAATGGGCCCTGAAGTCAGAAGTAATGGCGGATGCTGAAAGCTCAGTGCTTGGGGAATGCACTTGTTGCGTGAAATGGCGCAGGGTTTCCTTCAGCGAACCAAAGATGTCATGTCGAAGAAGACGAAAGGCAGTATCAATGTGACGCTGGAGGGGATCATCAAAGAAATGCGGTTGCGAAAAGTCCGTGCTTGGCAGGAACTCTGCATGGTCGCTCTGTATCTCCTCAAGTGTTGGGAAGATCTGGATTCTGGTGATGTCTGGGAAGTCATTGTCATGGCTGCCGCCAGGGATAATAATCGAATGGGGAAAGGTGGAGCGAGGTGTCCCGACAACCCCTGTCTCTGTTCCAAGGCCCGCGGCTGGATCTGCAAGCCGCAAGCGGGCTACGCGAGCCATTCTCTCGATTGACTGCACTTGAACCTTGGCCACCTGAAGTTCAACGGACGTAGAAGTGCCATGTATACTGCCAATATCGTTACTCAACAACTCAAGTAGAGGGGGGAGCTTGTCATTCAACTGGATCCTCGGCTCTCGAGAAACAAGCTCGCGAAGGGCAGCGGCCATCAAGCCCAGGACGGAGGTGTAGTTGCGTGCCATCGGCGAGGCATTCGTAAGCACAACCGTGAAGCATGAAAGACCTCGGTCTCCGTTGACTCCTCCAAGAATCCGGTAGATGGTGCCGACATAGGATTCAATAGATAGAGGCGTCACCAATGATTTGTGCGTGATAGTCTTGAGAAAGGCCTCGATCAAGGGGAGCTGGGGTATTCCTTCAAGTCTGTCCATGCAAGCCTCCACAGTGCGCCGAATAAAACTTGGTCCACCAAGATCATCATCTGCCAGGTCACGGGCAACAGCTTGATGTCGTTCTCGGAAAGAACTGTCGAGTACAGTGCTGGCAAGGGTCCAGGTTCCCACAAAGTCGTCTGACATTCTTTTGATGTGGCGTTTAAAATCCAAGTAGTCATCGCGGGTCGTGATCTCCAACTGACTTGGATTGCGGTCATTGGAGAATGAAGGAGTTGTGACAACTGTCGACGTCGTCGAAGGGTGGTCAAACTTGCAGCTCGACCCGTAGGCGCATCGACCGCGGAGGAAAAAGTCACAAACACGGCGAGAACGCGGAGGTTCACCATGTCTGGCAGACCTCCCACCTCGCCAACTTGGACCACTCTCGGAACTGCCCCCCAGCCAGCCACCGCGTCCGCGCGGTGTATTGCTCCCTCCCCAGTTGCCCCGACCACCAGCGCTCCCACCCCGCCAACTTGACCCTCCACCCCTATCCCTCCTAGTCCTCCAACTAACATCGAAAGGTCTCCTGATTGTTGACTCGTCTCCGGAGGAAGACATCGCGTCTGTCGTTGCGGAAGGCAGGTATTCGGAGGCGCGATCGGTGAACTTAACAACAGATGGCAGACACTTTCTGGAAGATATACTCGTAGATTAGCTGAGAGCCTAGGGCTTTGTGACCTTCGTAAAGGAACTTACTGGTGGTTTTCTTGGTAGATCGGCTCTCGTGAATCATGAACACAGGTAAACAAAAGAGGGCAAGGATTGGCACAAATCTTGGTCATAATAAGACGTTTTGACATGTCCATCAGAGATTTGGAGGACTACAAGATTATGCAAGATCCCGCCCGAGGCTCAGATGTTGCAAGGAAACAGCCAGTTAGCATTGCTCTATCTGTTTGTTGCTGTGGGGCATGCTGTAGGCCTCACGTTGCTGGTGGCCTGGTTGGCGAGAAGAAAGCTCCCGGTCGATCTCTTGCGTTTGCAGCTGAGCTGTCATCCAACCAGCGTACCATGCAGCTTTTGTGCTCCCGCATTACCAATGCCGATAGCAGCGGATCCCCCGCAACATAGGTCCCTGAATGGAAGCAGGTTCGAGGAATACCTCAATCCACCCGACGGTCTCGGACCACTGTGATGTGTCTAAGCCTTGGGACGCTGTCGGGCTTTGAATTTGGACTTCCATGCCTGATCTATCTGGTACAATGTCCGAACCTGGAATCAAGTTGATATCTCTGATAGCACTGACTGGGAGGTGCAATGATCCGGGAGTAAACCACACCATGCAAGTTCGTTTGCTCTTGGGCCGCAACACATGAATTTTGGACCCATGATATGGGAGGGGTGTACCCGTGCTACACAGCTGAAATAGAATTGCGAGGGAGAGTCAGACGTTACCAGCACGGTCAAGATTTCATTATGTTGCCCGTCTTACCATCCTCCAGACGCATATCAACCGAGAAGCAGGGCCCACCAACCATTTTCTAGGTTGTATCAACTATCTTGAGAGACATGTCAACGATATCTGGTAGACGCTTGCAGACTATCTCTCGAGACCTTTAAACGAACATTCAAGGGATATAGGTTTTCATTTTATGCATGGTTCAAAGAGTATCATCACAATCATGGCGGAACAAAGACAGTACCAAAAGACAAGTATTGCGGGTTCTTTGCACTTATTTGATAATATACAGCAACATCATCCCACCCATGGCCCGGCCAAAATCACGTCCAACCCACGTCCAACTCACGTCCAACTTCAATTCTCATCAACAAGAGTGAAAGACTCATCAACAGGAGCGAAAGACCCATCAACAGGAGCAAAAGTCTCATCAGAGGGAAGAAAAGTCGCATCAGCAGCCAGGGCATTAATATTGATCTGCATGGTGCTGCTCCGACCCATAGCACCAGCCTCCATTCCATCATGCTCGATCACCCCGTAGCCGGAGAACGGTAGCCACGACAGTCTGTTCAGTCGAAAGCTGTGAACGAGGCTGTAGACGCGATAGTCACCATTGGCAGTCCACCGTCCAGTCAACCCCGTCCGCATGAACCCGTTGTGGGAAACGGCAATGACGATGCCATCGCCGCGGCCGGTGAGATCATGAATGGCGCGCTGGCCCCGTTCGAGGATGCATCGACGGGAGTGGAAATAAGTTCGGGTCGACTTGTCCGGCCAGACCGGGTCAAGGTAGGAGAAGTCAATCCGGTCAAATGTCTTGTCGGCCTGGAGCTCTTCGACGGGACGGCCTGTGTAGCAGGGCTTTTTGTACATCTCTGTTGAATGGCGTATTAGCACAATTGACGGCCAACCAAAAGAGGGCAGAGAAGAGCTCTTACCTTGCCACAAAGCGTTGGCCTCAATAGGAACACCCTCATCGTGCAACCAGTCGAGAGCATGAAGTGCCGTCTCCATGCAGCGTCTCATCGGGCTCACCACGATGCGGTTCACAATGTGGCCACTGAGGATGGTCTGGAGGTGCTCACGAAGCCTCTGGCATTGTGCAATGCCCTCGGGAGTGAGACCCGGATCACGGGTATTCTTGTGCTCCTCTGAGAGTCTGTCAGCGCTCCAGCGTGTTGATCATCGGGCGGAGGTTGAGGGTTGATGATCTTACCGTCTAGATTGTGAAGTGCCTCTGCGGTACGAATCAGAATGAGTGCGGGTGGGAAGATCGTCAACGGCTGGTTGACCCAGTCGCCAGAGGGCTCTCCAGACGGATCAGACATGATGGCTGTGTTAAACGACTGTGGACAACGACTCGTCGAGAGAAGATAGCTGCAGAAGCCTGTGGTTTCTGGTTGTGTGCTCCAAGCAGTCCAGTGAGAGTTGATGATTGCGAGAAGAACTTGAGACTTGGGGACCGAGTTTTGGGCAGGGGGCTGGGGGCCCTGAGCTCCTTCCTGACTATTGTTTCGAGACGCCACTCACCGCTGAGCTCATAAGAGGTGACGAAACTATAGGCAGAGCAGCGGGGTATGGAAGAAACTCCGCTCTTCCACAACACACATTACACCAATAATAAGAGTAATAGAGGAGGGCGTGATCAACATGGAAGGTTGTCGTTGCCCCAAGACCTAGAATGAAGGAAGGTGGCCTCTGTGTCGCCGCGACCGGATCTTGTCCTTGACCGGGCACTCCGCCTGGGAGACTGGGAGCCTGGGAGACTGGGAGCAGGAGCGGGGGCTGTTTCACTTCCCATGATGCCTGGGGTGGAGGTCATACTTTCCAGGTTGTAACAGTTCGTCGAAAATGCTCGATCTGGCTTCTCCTTCCCTTGTCATCAGTGGTCATGTCGCCCCCGAGGTTCACGCAAGAGAATTATCCGAAGACCTCAAGAACCCAATAGCGGGGACCAATTGCTCCCAAAATGAACGTGTGACCTCGATGGTAAAGAGGGGAGAGCGCAGATTTGGGTCCACATCCTCTTAACCTTGCTTGTGCAAGCATGTTCTTTGTTGCTAGAGCTTGTTAACATCACACGATGCCCAAAGATTGAAACCATCGTGGGGCTCGGGAGCTCCAAAGCAACGATTCAGTCGCCATCTGAAATCTTACTCCAGATGCAGCAGTCAATATGACCTCTGTAGCTCCCCGATAGACCCTCGTGATAGACTCAAACAACGTCATATCAGATGCTGACCTTGTATTTCCTTGTTCGTCTCAAGTATTACTTCCTTTCTTTGACTGTAGGCATGGGGAACGATGAGGATACACGCCAGCTGACCGACCGTGATAGTCCTCGCTCCCTGGAGTAGGACGTATCTCTAAGATCTATAAATGTAGCTCTTCTCTACCTCTACAGACTCTTACTTTTTCTCCTTCATCACACAAAACAACAAAAGCAACTCCCACTTCACTCTCCTCGACATCTCAAATACTCCCATAACAAATTCTCACGATCGCCAAAATGGTCTCCTTCACCACTGTCGCCACCGGCCTTGTCGCCATCTTTGCTTCCTCCGCCGTGGCTGCCCCTGCCAACACTGCCGTTGCCGCCTCCGGTGACTTCACCCACTACAGTATGTCAAGTTCCCCGCCTTGTTTCACTTTCTCTCGGACCTTCGTGTCAATCTTAAGTCTATTTACTAACTATTCAACAGGCCCCTCCGTTGGCCTTGGTGCCTGTGGTCAGGTTCACCAGGACAGCGAGCTCGTCGTTGCCATCAGCTATGCCGACTTTGACCCTCAGACCCCTGCCGGCAACCCCAACAACAACCCCCTGTGTGGTCGCCGTCTCCGCGCCAGCTTCGAGGGCAAGTCCGTCGACGTCACCGTTGTCGACCGCTGCCCCAGCTGCTCCTCCGGCAGCCTTGATCTCAGCCCAGCTACTTTCCAGCAGCTGGCTGACTTGGGCCGTGGTCGCATCCAGGGAACCTAGGACTGGATCTAAATCCCCTCCTCCATCTTCCACCAAAGAGGTGATATGGATCTTGCTAGCTGGACTTGGTAAAGGCGTGGAAATCATGGCATCTGATTGAGATTTGGAGGCGGAGAATCGGGTGCTATATGGGAACAGGTCATTACAGTTTGGACTGGCAAGGGATTCATCTGGGCTGGTGGTTGTGGCTGGCCTGGAGCTGGTTACACAGGATAGGAACTGGAATTCCTGTCCTCGATTTTGTTATTGGGCTTCATAGAAGAGGGATAATACAACAATTCCACTTTCTTCTGCGCTTGAACTGCCTACTCTTAGATGATACCGCCACAACCCAAGTACCTTAACGCCCGATGTCTAGAATGACGGGACTAGCATCGTGTGTGCGGGAACCATCTCGCTTCGATATTACATGCAGAAACAGCCCGAGACCATCTCGACCTAATCTACTGCCTCGGACTTCTGGGAGTTCCCGCTGTTGTGCAAAGCGTGGTCACATTGTGATACCGCGTTGGCTGCTTCTGGCAAAAGGGAACGCCAAAGCGTTGCAGGGTTCTACCGCCGCCGTGGTTCCAGTTTAGCCCCTCCTGATATTAGCCGTCAGTGATCGGTTGTGTTGTGCTAATGCGAGAGGAGATGAGGTGACCGCTCGCAATGCTGGCAGATGGGTAGCGCAGTGGCACGTATAAATAGGATCGTCGACTTCGAATCCCGAGCTCAGGTAGTTTTCTTTAGTGACTACTAGTCTGTCGACGGAGCATTAGCAACTGTGATGTTTCCCCTCTCGAAGCTGTCTTTCGTCAGCGCCCTTGCGGCCACAGCCCTGGCTGCCGATCCAACTCCTCCACCCCTGACCTACCTCTTCAGCGTCAACCTTACCTTTGCGGAGCCCATCTCGATTGGTTCTGTGCCCTATGGCACAAGGGATCTGTTGACGATCTCGGGCGGCACAGCCGTGGGCCCCAAAATCAGCGGTAACAATCCCAGGAAGTTCAGCCGAGCCAGATCTTGTCGCTAACTCCATGGCCAGGAAAGGTAGGAAAGGGTCTTGACTGGGGCTTGACCTCTCGTCAAGGTGTCTTCAGTCCTGACGCCCTCTACTCGCTGCACACGAATGACAACGCAACGATCCTGATCTTCGAGAAGGGACATGCGCCCCATGTGCATATTCTCTTCGAGACGTCAAGCCCAAAGTACGAATGGCTGAACTCGGCTGTCGCGTATGCCACCGGCGGGCCGAACGAGGTAGGAGTTGGATTGGATGTTTGGCAGGTAGGTTAACTCAGATTTCTCGGTATTTTCGCTTAGATTAGGTATAAGGGCTTGAGGAGGAAGTCGAAGCTAATGCGAGAGACTGTGGTAGATCGGTGCATAGGTAGATCGACAGCTGCGTGGCCATTTGGTAACTGTCCCGTCAGTACCGTATCTATGGGATCATACGCTATGTTAGGCGGTTAGATAACTAGGCGGGAGGCCGGGGTCGCGGGAACCTTACAAACTGGCCCCTCACGGAGCTCTGCCTGTACCTACCCACAGGAGCGGTAACGGAATGTATTGTGTGATTTATTTGGACTGCTGGTTGACACTGGAAGTTCACCATATGGTACCCTAGGTGCCTAGGGTACCGACAAGGCGCATCGGTGTTGGCAGGCAAAAGGCCCTGGAAGTGAATGGCAGGGTGGGTAAAGCCCTGATGCTCCTTCCCCTTGCTAGAAGGACCAGGTTGCCAAGTGCAGTCAGAGGCGTACCTTGGTTGACACGTTGATGGCAATTTCAACTCCGCCAACCTTGCCCGCTATGAGACTGGGCTTCGTCCGGTCAGTCCGTTTAGACAAGCCTCCTTTGACTCTTCCGTATATATATCGTCTCGCCTCAAGGATTTGTTTCTGCCGCCGAAGCCAAGCTTTCGCTGCGTGTCGGCCGCCATCCTGCTGGATGGAATGTCCCGTTGTAAGAACTATCCTTTAGTCTTGGTGCCTGAAGTATCTTCAACTATGTCCCTGGGTATTTGCTAATTACAGGTCGTTATTTTAGTTCTAGTAGCCTCTTTACCCTAACCTAATCCCTCTTCTCTACCTATTCGACCTCAATTGACATAACATCCGCCTCGGCGCACTGGACAACGCGTTTGGCACTTTGACTGTCGACTTCCACCGCGAACTGAACGCCCCATCTAGCTCCACCGATGGTCAAACGCGTAGTCCGTGTACTACTGAACTCGAGCGATGAAACCAGGTAGGTACTTCCCCTGTCGTATCGCTGGCTTCGGTACTGTCTCCAGTCAAAAATGCTTCCTCCATAGCATCCACCCGCCAAATAGCGCGAGACACGTCCCGACAAAGAGAGCGAGCTCTTTCTGTTGCTGCTTCCGCCTCCTTTCCATCGACTGCCGATAAAATTCCTCTGCCGCGATCGATAGCTCCTCCATCCTCTCCTCCGATAACGGCCCCCGCTGAAGAATCCGCTCGATAGCTTGGCGGACCCGCTCGGCCGTTGCTTCGGCTTCCAGGCGCTGCTGTTGTTCGGCTTCAAGTTCGGCGGTTATGGAGACCGTCGCTGACTGCTTCGGCCCGCTGGACGACGAGCCAAGATCGGTTGGGTGGGACCTCTCCAGGCCGAGAGGACCAGGTGGTCGTCGGGTCGGGCGTTCCATGGTGGACAATCGCTTGCCGACACTTGGACAACTATTCTGCAGAATGAAGCTTTCTGGTAGGGAACAGAATGAGAGGCGGTGGAATTGACTTGACTGTCAAGCTGGTATGGAACGTGGTTCAGCTCAGGGTTGGTATGAACTAGGAGGCACCGCCCCATCGAGCACAGCCACCATGCTTACAAGTGATACTACACTAACACCCAGACGCGAGCAAATGGGCGACCATTGCTAGCCCTATACCAGAGTCACTTACCACCTCTCTGGCTGCCTCCGGACACCACCACCTCGAATTGGTCACTTATTCGGGATCATGACAAGAAGGACTCTTCAAGGGTAGAATAATGGCTTGTACATCCTCGCTCTGCAAGGAATCTAGCATTTCTACTCGTGTCTCTGTCCCGCAGCTACTAACATCTAAGGTACGCAACATACCTAGATTTCCTCCATGTACCCATAACTAAACCAAACCGCAAATGAATACACCGTCTAAATAAAAGCCAATGCGAGCAATTCAAGACCCTCCAGTTCTCTGACATAATCAAAACGATCCGGCTTTGCGACAACAGCTAGTGTGAGCCCATTTACCGGCGAGTGCGGGAAGAGGAAGAATCCTTCCTGTTGGACTTGTCGCGGGAGCTCTGGGCGGTGCGGCCACGCATAACGAGATCAGAGCCAGCAGCGTTGCGAATTCTCTCTTCCTCAGCGGCACGCTCGCGTGCTTCCCGTGCCGCGCGCTCTCTGGCAAGCTGGGCTCTCTTCTGGGCAGAAGCCGAGGCGGCGTTGCTCATCATGGAGAAGTCGGCGGACGAGACACCCTTGCCGCTAGGGCCACCGGAGCTGCTGCCGGGACGAGAGCCGTTTGAGCTTCCGGGGCGGCTGGCAGTACCAGAAGGCCCGGCCTGAGCTTGGGTATATGCAAGAATGCCACCCGGGCCGTAGTCGCCGAAGCCAGAGGACAAAGTGCTCTGGGTCACGGTGCTCTGGCGAGCAGGGGAGGCAGTGCGCCCGCCGATGGTGCTGGTGCTGCCGCGCTGGGCGGTGTTGCTGGTGGCGGTGGCCGTGGTTATGGTGCTTCCACGCTGGGCGTCGATGCTGGAGTTGCGCGAGGGAGCGCGGGGGGCAGGAGAGCTGGTACGACTGGGAGTCCTGGACATCTTCAAGGTGGCTTCCAATGTATATCACAAAAGAAATGAAGTTGAAGTGTTGTGTTCAAGTTTTCAGTACCGGACTGAATGAATGTGAATGCTGGGCTGAGTGCTGATGAGAACGACACCATGTTGATGCAGACATAATGCCTTCTTATACCATGATACCTTCCTATCTTTTCTCACTAGGTGTATTAACAGTTATTTTTGGCATCTCTCCAGCCCTGGAGTTATTCACGGCGTTGTAGGTCTGTTGGTATCGAGTGTCTTCTCCTATGGTCCTCACCGGGCCAGAAACAGGTGTGAAAAAGCCATCACATACGTCCCGCTGCTTCCAACAGTAAACGCGCGTTACAGAGATGGTGTTGAAAATATGGCGGACTTGGCTGAATCTGGAGATAACTTCTTCTGCCATGCCACTATTGGGGGCGCGGGTGATTTCCAAGCAGTGCATAAGTTTCGTCGGCACATTCGGCAGCATGTTTCAGAAATCTATCTGAACACGGATCGACGACCCGACAAGGCCTCGAACCAAGTTGTTGGGACCCGTTTTGGCGATGTTGACCATTCTCAGCCCGGCATCACGCGTGCAGTTATCCATCTTTCTGACGGCGGCACAGTCTTGGGGTGGGTTGCAAGCACAGCCCCAATAAAACGGCGCCAAACCTCGGCGCCTGCCTGAACGCTTCCAACACCAACCAACCTCGACATGTTGGATGTTGGTTCGACCGAAAAACTTCATTTAATCGCAGATTCAAGCCGAAAACGGACCTTCAATCCCACATTTTTCTGATACCAGATCTTTTGCTGGCACCCTTCTTTGGATCCTTAGTCATTCCTTTTCCCGGCCCACAGCATGTCCGAACAGGAGCCACCTTTGGACGCCAAACGCGTCGATCTCAGATCGCGTGAATATGGCATGTTTACGGACGAGGAGGTGGACAAGCTCCAAGACAAAATTGCCTTCGACAGTGTGAACGAAAAGCTCCAGGATCCCCAAGTTCGCGCAGAGATTGTCCGCCTAGTCAAGAAGTACCATGGTGGGAAAGGCGGCACATGGCATACTGCTCGCCGCGGGAGCTACAATGGTGTGTTCGTTGTCAAGTTTGACGAGCCCGGAAGTTATGGCATGATGCGCATCCCTCTTCCGCGCTACAGCCTGGCTCTCAGAGAAGAGAAGCTGCGTGCCGAAGTCGCCATCATGCGCTATGTCGAAGCTAACACCACGATCCCCGTTTCCCACGTCTACCATATGGGCATGGCCGAGCAGAACCCAACCGGTTTGGGACCTTTCATCATCATGGACTACTTTCCCGACACGATTAATCTTTCGGATCTGCTCAAGGACCCAGCCGTGCCTTATGACCACGACACTCTTCATCTGGACATGCCCGAGGAGAATCTGGAGAACCTCTACCGCCAGATGGCCAACATTGTCCTCCAGCTAGACCAGTTCAGCATGCCCGAAAGCGGTTCCCTCTGCCACTCCGATGGTGAATACACTGTCTCCTCTCGAATGCTGCCCCAGACCCTCATCGACGTCATCACCTGCGGCGGCTGTCCTGAATCCGTGCTCGGACCCCCCAACCGCGTTCTCAACACCTCCCACGAGGTCTACCAGTACTACGCCGACCTCCACATGGCCCAGTTCATCTTCCAGCGCAACGACGCGGTAGAATCCGAAGACGACGCCAGAGACAAGTACATGGCTCGTCACCTCTTCCGACGGGCGGCATACATGAACCTGCTCCCGTTCCCCAGCTACACCGGTCGCCGAGACCACATCACCCCGACCCCGGAAACCTTCAAACTGATATGTGATGACCTGACCCCTTCCAACGTGCTCGTCGACCCCAAAACCGGTGACGTGGTAGCGGTGGTGGACTGGGAGTTTGCCTGGTTCGGACCGAGATCAATGGCGTCCGACCCGCCTTGGTGGCTTCTGCTGCAGAAGCCGCAGTACTGGAGGGAGGATATACCGGGCGGATTGGAGGACTGGGCGGCGAGATACCCCAAGTACCTCGACATCTTTCTCAGAGCGTTGGAGAAAGAGGAACAAAAGCTGTCGGCTGGGCCTTCCACTGGGGTCCCTTCTCTCGGGGCGGATCTTGAAGGCCACGAGGTCCCGGAGCCCGGGCCCGTCGCGGAGTGGCTGGACAAGCTTCGAATCCAAGATGAGAACGTCGCTTTCAAATGTCCAAAGGAACCGCCGCTGTCTGCGAGAATGAGGAGAAACTGGGAAGATGGAAGCTTCTGGATCAATTACGCCACGCGTAGGTCGTATGGCTTTGATCCGGTCTACTGGAAGTATATCGACGAGAGGCTGTTTGGGCAGAACCCAAATGGGGGCTATGAGAGGAGGGCCGGGTCCATGACGACGGAGGCGAGGGAACTGATGGAGATGGTGGTCATGGATAAAATGGAGGAGATGAACGGGGAGAGAAAGGTTGTCGAGTGGTTCACGGACGAGGCGAGGGCGCATTTGGCTAGGGTCTTGGGGTACGGGCAGTTGTGATGGATCGAACTGAAAGAGTCTGGAGTATGGCGATTGTAATACGTTATTGTGACAACATTATTGGGGAGTTTGGGTCGTATATGCATAACCGTCTTGTAGGGATAGATTTACCAGGCAATTAAGATACATTGAGAGTTGCAGCATCAAAGCATGTGACTGAGATCGTTACGATGAGAAGCTTTCCAGTCCATTTAGTATGCACATAAATATTCCCAGCGAGTCGATATCAGTCACTTCATGTCACAGTAAATAAGGTAGGTATATACAAGGTTAAAAATGACAACTCTTATGTATACCTATGGTTCAGATACAGTTACTTTTGGCCGTAAACGTCTATGACTAGCACCTACCCTGCCCAACAAGATTTTTCAAGGCACTTGGTTTCTCTAGAATAGGATACATCGACTCATCGATCCCCAAAGTCTTCCACGGCATGAACCACCCAAGCTCAACGGCCAGGAGGTCTGTGCCGTGCCATCGCCATGCATACACGTTGCAGACTTGGCATCCATCTTGGCACAAACCGTTGCATAATAAACCTCCTTGGACTTGCCAAGACGGCTGGCTCGTTCGTTTCTTCATCGAGCGAGCTTTCATTTCTTTTTCGCACTCCCTTGTTGAAGAAACGGCGGGACAGGGACAAGGTCGACAAATCCCAGCCTCGCCAATCTCATTCTCAGTGCTGAGAGTCAAGAGATCTTCCCGATTTCCCACGCATGGGGACAGGTGCAGGTCTCAGCTAAATTTTTGTCGAGCTGGGTCAGGTAACCAACCATAGCGAAAACGTGATAGCATGAATACATGGGCACAATGTCGGAACATAAAGGCACGGTTCGGTGGTGGACGGAGCCGGTTGCAGCTTCGAGGGCCAACATGGAGGGCAGCCACCGACAGCGCTGAATGGCCGGCTTTCCAATTGTCCTGCTGCTGGGAACTTGAACTCACCGACACTTTGTCCACTTCGTCCCCTCCATTCGCTGCTGCTGTGCAACGCAGCGGCACCTGCGCCATCCGAGCCAGCGAAGAAAACACGGTTTGTTCCTCCTCGATCCTTCCACAAAGTCCTCAAAACCCTCGGCGTGGCGTGGTGGGATCGGCAGACAGCCACTAGCGCAGCACACCGGCGCCTGCTAATTGCCAATCCTTGCCGCGTGGGAGCCGTTTTTCTCGATGATCGTTTCAATGCCGTTGGCCATCTTCCGCAATTGTGTCAGAAGAAGAGAGAAGATCGAGGGTTTTGTGGGAGAGGCACGGGACGGGTGGAAAGTTGGTAACGTACGGTAATGTTTCTCGCGGTTATTACCCGCTGAATTGTCGTCCCGCGATTGATGATGCTGTTCAAAAAGAAGCGGCGCCTCCGGATGATCACGAGGCTTGCTGTCTCGACGTCGTTGAATGGCATTTTCTTTCTTTCTCACCATTCCTTCGCTTGAGGATGCCCGATGCAGCGCGAGCCGACTTTCCCATCCCCTCTCAAGCTTGTTTTTTCCCCGCATTCGGCTTCCCCCTTGGCATCAACCGCGCGAGCTCCCGCCCCCGGCTGCCCGCAAGCCCTGGCCGCTTGGCGAGAGGCGCCACCGACTGTGTGGCGCCTGGGGGGGAATTCACTGGAATGGAATTTTCCCCCTCATTCAAGGGCGGTCGACCGCGGGGTTGTGGCCTGATGCTCAACAAAGAACGGGATCTGTCACGAGGCCGACGACGGTGACGTAGGGAATCTGCCTTTGGTCATCAGTCCGGGGAAGCCATCTTGCTCCGCCCATTGGCTCAGCTGAGGTCCAAACAAGTCGCCGGAGCCGTTGCCAGCATGGCGGCTGCTGGGGCCGCACGTGAGCATTGTCTCTGAGGCTTTTCAGCCCGCCTTTGTGCCTTCAGGAGCGATGACGCCGAGAGCTGAGGCCAATCGCCTGTTTGGGAATGGGTTAGGTAAGTAGTTTGAGGTAGTGGCTTGGTCGGAGAGAAACATACCAACATTGGAGGGCAAAGACAGCGAAAGATTGACATGGAGAGAAGATAGTGCGCTGGTTTTCAATGTAACGGGTAAGTCTGCTGGACCTTCAGGTGAGGTAGAATCTGCGTAGCACCGAAAACAGTCGAGTTGGACAGGACTCGGAACGTTGCATTAGCAATCAGACACGCCGGTGGCAGTGGGTGCAACGGTAGCTCCTCGCACAACAAAAGCTGTGCTTCCATCCTCGGGCCTGCAAGTGGTTGCCATTCGAGATTTGAGAAATGGCAAGACTCCAGTGACACGAGAAAGAGGCGCAAAGCTTTGGGCGATGCTTACTTTACTGCAAGAGAGTCTCAAAGATTTGCTGATCGTTTGGTTGAACGAGGCTGGATCACAATGCATCATCGGGCTGGACCGAGAGAAACACCAGGATGTTTCGAGGCCTGGAGACTGGGGACTCCTGGCTTATGGTAAATTCAGAGTTGAAGCTGGGGAAATAGAGCGGAGCTTTGGGGTCTCCAGGGCAGGTGGAGTGCCGCCATGTGCTCGACATGACAGCAGATGAACAGATCATGATGCATCCACGACGCATGATCTGCCAAAAACAAGCATAGTAGTCAGGTAGGATCCCGGCAGCGCAACAAAGGCTCAGGCTCAGGAAAACGTTGCATCAAGATAACTCTGATGAGGAGAAGTGTGGTCAGACACTGCGACGCTTCAAGAGCCTGTCATCTTGAGATCTTACAGGCCAGTGGCCAGGCCAATGTGGTGCTGGAGGCGATCGCTGGGTGGACACCGTCTGGAACAGCAAAAGGAACAAAAGAAAAGTTCCCGACGAAATTCTTGACCCCACCAACACCGGCTAGACTTGGACCCTTTACCTAATCTCTGTGATTCTCAACCTCGGGCAGCCATCAAGATCTGAGGTGCATGATCCCCAGACACCGCTATCCCACACGATGGCCGCCATTCCCCAGACATCGTGATGGTTCGACGGAGTAAAAAAAGCCAAGGGATCAGGTAATCTGGGGTTTGCCCATGGGGCCCCAAACAACCGAAACTGGGGCACGGGGAAATGACAAGAAAAAAAGTCCCCAGAAAAGGACCGTTTTTAGCCGGCGATTCCTTGCCTTCTTGGCTAAAGCCCCGGCCTAGCCAACCGAAGCCCCATCACGCCAACTTCCTTTTGGGCCACCCAGACACCCAGACAACTTTGGACGCCTCTGTGTGGCTCGTTTGTCGGTGACGTGCAGCGCAACGGCTCCAAAAGGCACAGGTCAACTGACTGGTGCTGACTTGCGAGTGTGAGGCGTGATGGTCTGTAGTGAAAAAGTATCGCCGTGCCAAACGCCGAGTGGTGCCTTTTTTTCGTGGGCGCGACAGTTCAGCATCCTCGGCCACGAGACCCGAGGACACTCGAGCATGGGCAACGGCGCCGGCGAGGGCAAAAAAAAGAAACGACGGTGTACCCGACCGCCAGGATAGATTCCATCGGTTCTAGCGATCTTGTTGGCGCTCGCTTGTCAAGGAGCCGCAATCCGCTAATCTTCAACGACCGAGACAAGAAGATCCTACGAGACAGTACCGGAAACAGGGTGATGAGAGACAACAGGCTTGCTGAGGATGGATGCTTCAGGGGCTTGGCGCACGTGGCTGGAGGTACATACAGTACCTTCAGTCTGGACTGCGGAATGCCACGGGGCTCTGTACGATGATCGATCGTGTGTTCGTGTGTCTCCGCAACGACCTAGGTTCACCGGAGTTCAGCGGGCGCCATCGTATGGGGTCCAAGGAGAACAATGTGATCCCAAGCCCGCGGCAAGCTGTACGGCAAAAGTTCTTTGGCGCCATCATGCGCCTGTCATGGGCCATCCTCGATGCCAGTGTCTTGGTCGGTGGGGCCGAAACGAGCCCGTGTTCGGTCGGGCGTTGACCTCGGGAACGGAAGGCTGTCACAAGCGTGGAATGCCAGAGTAATATTACCGTAACTTACACGCCCGCATCCGCCACTACGCTCACGTGTGTAACCCACCTCCTCTCCACGGGGAGACACTGCGACGGTCCATCGAGCCCAACGCCAGATCTGGGTGGGCGAAAGCGCGTAGATGCAACATTCCGGACCGACTCGGTCAATTTATGGTGTTCGTTTGCCTTCCTGACCACCCTGTTCTAGACACAAGGTGGTGGTGTGCACCCTCACGGAACCGCGGCCACGGGAGCTGCAGTCTCTCGACGCCGGAGCTTTCTCGAAATGGGGGGGGGGAGGGACCAGCCCGGGGGATTGGTAGAGTTGGGACGAACGGCGCCAGCTAGCTGTCGAACGGCGTCTCCCCAGGCGTCGAAAGAGTCGCAGCGGGCCAGGGGGGTGCCTCAGATGCTCGGCGGTATTCTGCATGGACCCCATAGCTACCGAGCTACGGAGTACATGGTGAGCTTGCCCAACCCTATGCATCATACTCGAAGCCCCCTTGTAAGTAGGGTCCCCGCAAACAATGCACTCGACCCGGCGGGAACGCGGCGAAATACCCAAGCATACTTTTGCCAAGTCGGGGGTAATGGACTCTCCCCCCAGTCCTCCGCGTCTTCTGACTGGCCAGGAACAGCCAACGCTCCCCAGAGTGACATGCTCCAAAACCTGGAACCCAAAGAGATGTAACCCATGCCGGCCAAAAGTCCCAAAGCCCTTCCATCCCAGTAGCTCCCTCCACCTTTCTATTCAAATATCACCACCTTCTCTCCCGTCTCACCGGTTGAGCTTCTTTTTCTCCTCATCCCGCTCTACACCCATCCCCCCCCCCATCCAACCCCTCGGGTCACGGTTACCACTTACACACCAAGAAAGGCATCGCCCCCCTCCAAATCGACAACCGAACCTCATCAACGAGTAAGGCGTATAAGATACCTTTTCGACCATCATGTCGACTCACGACGAGAAGGAGGCGCCCCGCGCCTCCCACGTCGGCGGCCTGGCTACTACCCAGGATGTCGAGCGCATTGAGGCTCCCGTCACCTGGAAGGCCTACCTCCTCTGCGCCTTCGCCTCGTTTGGTGGTATCTTCTTCGGTTACGACTCCGGTTACATCAACGGTGTCCTCGGCTCCCAGATCTTCATCGACGCCGTCGAATTCGCCGGCGCCGGGGCTGTTTCCGAGTCCCGGACTTCCCTCATCGTCTCTATTCTCTCCTGCGGTACCTTCTTCGGTGCTCTCATTGCTGGTGACGCTGCCGACTGGATTGGCCGCAAGTGGACTGTGATTCTCGGCTGTCTCATCTATATTATCGGTGTTGTCATCCAGATGATCACTGGTGCTGGTGACCCTCTCGCTGCCATTGTTGCCGGTCGCTTGATCGCTGGTATCGGTGTCGGTTTCGAGTCTGCCGTTGTCATTCTCTACATGTCCGAGATTGTAAGTCGTGCAGATCCCCCCGTCCAGGCCAAGAGATGCCAATGTGCTAACTGCTTCTGCTTCACAGTGCCCGCGCAAGGTCCGTGGCGCTTTGGTCGCTGGTTACCAATTCTGCATCACCATTGGTATCATGTTGGCTGCTTGCGTTGTGTATGCCACTGAAGGCAGATCCGACACTGGCTCTTACCGCATTCCCATTGCCATCCAGTTCCTCTGGGCCATCATCCTCGCCGGTGGTCTCGCCTGCCTGCCCGACTCTCCCCGCTACTTCGTCAAGAAGGCCAACCTTCCTGCTGCTACCGATGCTCTTGCTCGCCTCCGTGGCCAGCCTAGGGACTCTGAGTACATCCAGGTCGAGCTTGCTGAGATTGTCGCCAACGAGGAGTACGAGCGTCAGCTCATTCCCTCCACCACCTGGTTCGGTTCGTGGGCCAACTGCTTCAAGGGCTCTCTCTGGAAGGCCAACTCCAACCTGCGCAAGACGATCCTCGGTACCTCTCTTCAGATGATGCAGCAATGGTAAGTTTTTAATCAAATAAAATATACGATCAAGAAAATCAAAGACGGAGTGCTAACATGTTCGGCGTCCAGGACCGGTGTCAACTTTATCTTTTACTACTCGACTCCGTTCCTCAAGTCCACTGGTGCCATCGACAACTCGTTCGTCATTTCCATGATCTTCACCGTCATCAACGTGTGCTCGACCCCCATCTCCTTCTGGACCGTTGAGCGTTTCGGCCGCCGCACCATCCTCCTCTGGGGCGCTCTTGGCATGCTTATCTGCCAGTTCCTCGTCGCCATCATTGGTATCACGGTTGGTTTCAACCACACCTATGCCGCCCCCACCGTCGAGGACCCCGACCGCACTCTTGCCAACAACATCTCTGCCGTCAATGCGCAGATCGCCTTCATTGCGATCTTCATCTTCTTCTTCGCCTCCACTTGGGGTCCCGGCGCCTGGATTCTCATTGGTGAGATTTTCCCTCTGCCGATCCGCTCCCGCGGTGTCGGTCTCTCTACCGCCTCCAACTGGCTGTGGAACACCATCATTGCCGTCATCACCCCCTACATGGTCGGTTCCGAGAAGGGCAACATGAAGTCGTCCGTCTTCTTTGTGTGGGGTGGTCTCTGCACCTTCGCTCTCATCTACACCTTCCTCTTCGTCCCCGAGACCAAGGGTCTCTCCCTCGAGCAGGTCGACAAGATGATGGAGGAGACCACTCCTCGCACTTCGGCCAAGTGGAAGCCCCATACCACCTTTGCCGGATCCCACGGCACCAACGGCCCCTACATGAAGACCGAGGGAGTTTAAGACAGCAGCCTCGCTTGATTCGCTTTTTCAACCGTCATGAAATAGACGAGTGTTTTGGTGCGTTGCCCGGCGGCGTCAAGAGTGGGATGTCAATGCTTTTGCTGGGAGGGTTTGGGAGGGGAAGTCGTTTGGTCTATCATATACCCCATCGCGCGCTGCGAAACGTTTTTTGGTTGCGAAATTTCGGCATTCGAGAAGCAACAAATAAAAAGAGATTATTCACAAAAAAATTACGACCGTGACTTGAACGACGACAAAGGGCGATACGACGGAGGCATTCGTTGATGATGAGTGGTTGACTTTGCAAGTGACTCCAGTCACGATTGGGTTGGCGGTGGTGAACTTTACGTGGTACATCTGTGTGTTTCTATTGTTGATTTGTTGGAAGCGGCATGGCGAAGCTACCTACTAAAACCCCTTGTATATAGGGTTGTTGGCTTTCGATCATGTCGCTCAGAACCTCCCCTATGTATATAATAACCTCTAATTCTCATGTTCCAATACGGATACCATTGCCACTACTGTTTGCTACCTACCCCTCAGGTTCGAGCCCAACGGCGTTGCGACGGGCCACGATTGAAGAGCCAAGCCACGTGCAGACAGAAGTAGGATCGAGTGTGAGAATCTTCAAGGAGTGTCTCACATGTGCAGAAAAGATTTTCAGGGGACCTGCAATGATCGACATCTCCACAGGCCTTACACTGCGGAATCATGGCCGCTTACCTCATCGGCTCACCCACTCACACTCACCTTGATGAATTCAACCTCACCGGTTCATCTCGAATCCTCAACATGGCAGGTGACACAACCTTATGAATCGAAGACTGCTGCGGTGGAACGGGAGCGGATAATTTTGAAACGAAGCATAGTAGAGAAGCAAACGGTGCGGTGGGACGGTCATTCGGTCACCTGCAGCGCCGGGTTCTCTTGTGCCATGGTAATGTAGGTACTAGTAATGAGAGTGGAGAGGCTTTTTGAAACCTTGAAACCGAGATCAAGGCCAGCAGCCGCTTGTCGGCCGGGCACTGGTGATGCTCTCACGAGAATCAACTCGAGGCTTGAGACGTCAAAATAGACATTGAAAGACGCGACGCGAACGTGGAGCATTCACATGACGCCATCCGATACCCTCTACGCCAAGACGCAAAACCGGGGGGTCCCAGATCCACATGGTGAAATGCGATCTCGGATGCCGGCCAACAACCAACCGTCAGACTTGCTCGCACCGGCAGTCACCTCACCATTGCAATCTCGTTAGATGTTTGTTTGAGCCAACTGGTTTCTACGGTCTGACTATAATGATTGAAGCGATGGCTTATTATCAACGCTCATAAGACGTGATATCTCTTCAGTATCCTCGCTGATTCTGCCGCGATCTCGCAAATCTCCGAGAAAACGAAGCCCCAGCTGAGCATATGCCGAAGCGCCCAGCCTCTATCGACGGACCCGTGATTGTCGCCTCTCTTCTAGGCTCTCGGCAAACCGGACCTTGCTCCCCGCGCTGTCGGGGCTGCCGGGCTACCGCCACCTGAAATCAGCCACAATGATGCCTACCTACGCTGGACTAGACCGTGAGGGGAATCTATTTCTCCGCTAGGCCTTGAACTCAACTCCCGGTCAGAGGCGCCCACCAGATGGAGACAGCATACGCAAGGTACGAGAATAGCGTCCCACAATCACAATACCCCGCACAAAAGCCAGCTCCAGAATTGCCCGTTGGGGTACGTCTGACGGAACATGCTGTGATGCTATTCGATCGCTAATTCGGGTACAGCGGATAGCCAACAGAAAACAACGTGGAAACATGCCGGTACAGTGGCCACAAGCACGGTTTTTGGAGTAGTAGATCGAGCCGAGCTGTGTATGTACTGGTCCCCATCGTTGCCAGGTCTCCATATTCCAGGTTAACACCTACTCCTCACGGACTCAAGGAGGGGAATATATAGCGGGAGACCCCCTCACTCCCCGACGTGTGAAGTGTGGTAGGACGGACCCCTTTCTGTCGACTCTCTTCCAGCAACCCGGCTCAAAGACCCTTACTCCCAGCTCCCCGGGTCCGGTAAACATCCATTGCCTCCCCCCTTTGTGCTGTCCTCGCAACAACAAGAAAACAAAATGCCTCTCCCAGCCGGCGTCTACCGCGCCGACCACGTCGGTTCTTTTCTCCGTCCCAAACCTATTCTCGACGCCCGCGAGAAGCTTGACACCAAGTCCATCTCCCTTGAGTCTCTGCGCACCATCGAAGACGAGCACATCTCCACCGTCGTCCAAGCCCAGATTCAGAATGGCCTCCAGTCGGTAACAGACGGCGAGTTCCGCCGCGCTTGGTTCCACATCGATTTCCTCCAACATTTTGCCGGCGTCGAGCGTCACGGCTCCCTCTCCTCCACCAACGTCACCTCCCACGGTGTCACCCCTCCCAAGATCGTCGTCAGCGGCAAGCTCGGCCACCCTAATCCCATCCAAGTAGACGACTTCAAGTATGTCGAGCAAGAGGTCGCCAAGGTGGCCAACCCGGAGAACAAGAAGATCACCACCAAGGTCTGCATCCCATCCCCAACCATGGTCCACTTCCGCGGCGGCCGCGAGGCCATCTCCACCGACGCCTACCCAAACCTCGATCCGGACTTCTTTGACGACCTGGTCAAGGTCTACCAAGCCGAGATTGCCGATCTGTACGCCGCCGGCTGCCGGTTCGTCCAGCTGGACGACACCAACCTGGCCTACCTCTGCGACGAGGGCATGAGAGCCGAGGCGGCCAAGCGCCACGGTGTCGACGACCCCCAGGCTCTCACCAAGCAGTACGCCAGCCTGATCAACCGCGCCATCGCCGCCAGGCCAAAGGACATGGTCATCGGCATTCACCTCTGCAGGGGCAACTTCCGGTCGCAGTGGTTTGCCGAGGGGGGCTATGAGCCCGTCGCGGAGACGCTGTTCAAGGAGTTGGACGTTGATGTGTATTTCCTCGAGTACGACGATGCTAGGTCGGGAGACTTTACGCCGTTGAGATTCCTGCCCGAGAACAAGATCGTCGTGCTGGGCGTCATGAGCAGCAAGAAGGCTGCGCTGGATGATAAAGAGGACATCAAGAGACGGCTGAACGAGGCGGCCAAGTTCTGCCCCAGGGGGCTGGACCAGCTTTGCTTGAGCCATCAGTGCGGGTTCAGCTCGACGGTGGAGGGCAATGACTTGAGTGCGGAGGAGCAGTGGGCCAAGGTTAGATTGGAGGTGGAGATTGCAAAGGAGGTCTGGGGCGATGATTTGTCCGTGTAAGATAGTTGTTGCGTGATGGTGGTGAGGCGTTCAACATTGATACCCCGGGTGAAATAGTTTCAACAGCCGGAATGGATAGATGAGGAGATAATTATATGGCAGAGCTGATAGTTACACAACGACGTCGGTTGCTGCTGTTGGATACGACAGAAAAAGCACATATTCCCAAGCCATCAAGACCCTTTCAAGTAGTGATTTCGTGCGTGTGTGCGAGATCAATTCCATAATTTGTTGGGAGTGTATACTGGGGTCTATGCCCCTGGTGGTTCCGTCAACTTGAAAAAAACATAAAAAAAAAGAAAGAAAAACAAACAAACACGGCACAAAACCACCCCCAGATCAGCCCACACAACAGTCTACTCCTCCCGGCTTCCACTCCCCTCCCCACGCTTCACCACCGTCTCCAAATCCCCCTTCCACTCCCTCGACTCGGACGACACAACCCTCACCCTCAGCGTCTTGACAATCTGCCCCTCGGCCGGCAGATCAACCGTGCTCCCACCAACACTGGAAGCGTCCTCCCCCGAAGGCACCCGGCGACCACCCGTGACCGTCGTCACTGTGCTGACGGCCCTTTTCCCGGTGAGCGGAGCACGAGCACGGCGAGGACCAGCCACCCCGACAGCACCGCCAGAACGACCAGCACCAGACCCAGGCCCGCGCAGCATCTCCTCGCACGACATCGCCCCCGCATCATCTCTGGCACCCGACGACGCAAACGACGAAACCGAGTTCAGTCTCCGGATCGGAAACCGCCCTCTCCCCGACCTCGGTACCCCTCGGCCACCACCACCACCGCCGCCGCCCGCTCCTGGATTGTTGAAATCCAGGAGCTCGCTCGCTCGCGCCGAGCGGCGATTCCTCACCTCCTCCTTGAGCGCGAGGCGGAGGACGGGCAGGCAGGCGGCGGTGATGAGCACCGTCGGCTCGACGAAGTGGTAGGTCACTAAGTCGACCGAGGTGTCTGGGCGTTTGCAAGCGCGGGTTAGCGAGCGAAGCTGGGACGAAGTTGGGAGGGGTTTCACTTACACGAGAGGTCGGCGGAGAGGACGGAGACGCAGTTGATGTACGAGAGTTTCATTATACCGAGGATGCCGGTGCTGTTTTGCACGGGGAGAAAAATTAGTTGATTGATTTCCTGGGCGGAAAAAAAGGGGGGGGGAAACCTTACACGAAACCCATGCTCATGGCGACGCAGAGACTGTACTTCTCGGATTTCTTCTTTTGCAGGTTCCACATGATGAGCCATGGGAAGCCGGAGAGGAGGAAGTCGGAGATTACGCTCCATACTGTTGTGGAAGTAGGTTAGTATCTGAAAGGTATCGACCACCAACGGGGGGGGGGGGCGCTTACCAGAGACAAAGACACCAAAACGCCAGATTGGAGAGTTGTTGGTGCATTCGTCGTCCATCTTGTTGTCGTGGATCTTGATCGAGATGACGATTCCCGTTACGACAGTCGCGAGAATGGTTATTGCTGTTGTGACCTTGAGAACGTAATTGTGCCAGTAGATATGGCTGATTTTCCAGAGAGTCATTGCAATCGAAGTTTTTGCTGCTGCACCGGAGGCTGAGGTCAGGGCTTGGGAGATGGCGACGAGGGTGGCAGCTCCAGTGGGGAATTGTTCTCTGTCTTCCATGTGGAGGGTATAGCCATAGGAGTAGACGGATTCAAGTAGGCAGAAGAGGCTTGCGAGGGTGAAAATCTGTAGGTGATAGTTTAGAACATTGTCATCTGAGGTTAGGATGTTTTGTGGAGAGGGAACTGGGGGAGCAACATACCCAAGCTCCGGCCATCACATAGTCGTCAACGATGACGATCCTACGGTACTTGAATTTGCAGAACAGCCGAAGAAAGACGCCGAAAAATGCGATGGCTGTCATCGCGCTCATAGTGGTGACGAACTCGACGGTACGGTCGGAGGTACGCATCTTGATGGTGGTGATGAAGGGTAAAGTTTTTAGAGAAGAAAGGAAGAAAAGAAGAGAAGAGAAGAGAGGGGTCGGTCAAGCAGAGAGTAGCAGGTGTTGTAAGATGGCTTGCGGGCCGTGCTGGGTAGTGAAAAGGTGTACTTCAGTTTCAAATAGGCCTAAATTAAGTTCAGAAAGGCTTTTAATTGTTAGTTCGACCTGTAATAAGATAGTTGGCATGCGTCTTCAGACAGTAAACGGGCCTTTTTAGATAGAGCAAAGGTGTTCTTAAAGTTCAAACAGGCCTTCAACGATAGTTAACAGGCGTCTCAGGATAGTAATGAGCCTATTTGGATAGTGAGAAGGCCTTACGATGATAGTGAAAGCCGTGCCGGTGATATCTTTAGGGCTAACCTGCCCCGAAAAGCATTGCGGGGACTCTGAAGCCTTCAAGAAGGGGAGGAAGGTGCAGCCTCCAGACTTGTCCGGTGGCAGGAGCCCACAGCAATCTCAAATCTAAGCACCAAGGGTTTATATCTACCTACCTACCTATCAAAGGCGTTGTCAACGCCAATCGTCGCACTCTGACACGAGTTATTTGCCTGCTTTGTTAAAAGCAGGTTACCATCCACGTGTAACTGTGTAAGGTAGGTAGCGCGGCCGGAGCAGCGTTGAGGTTGCTCTCAGTCAGTGGAGATATGTACTTGAGAGAACCGTGTCTCTTGCCCATCCTCACTATTCGCCTGAATGTCGTGCTTCACAGGCAGGGAGAGAAAACACACTGGGAGGGAAGTTCAGATATGGGATGGTATCAATGATGTTTGACAGCACTAAGCTTCCAAAACTCAAGACACGCTCGAGATTTCTTGTTTCGTAGCGATGGACATTGTACCGGATGGTAATGTTTACAGGGCCCAGCACATTCTTGCAAGACCAAGATAAAAAATATAACGGTTGGAAAAGGGCCAGATTTATCAACATAAGTGACCAAGGATATTGATTGTCTATATACGGTCGCGGTTTAAAGGCGGTAGTCATCCACCCGATCCACTGAGCAGTTTGTCGCAAGAATACCTAGTGGTAACAGACTAATATGACTTCTAGAAACTATACAAGGTTTGACCTGAACCCTATTCCAACCCCCCGGTCGACATTTCAATATGTGGCATGTTGTGGCTTAAGCCCCTCCCTGCAGGATTTCTACTGGCTGCCGTAGCCTTCCGGGACAGGTCTCCGATAGTCCAACTCGAACGGGTTACTTGGCCAAACAGCCATTCCCTCCTTGCGCCAGGTGTCAGGTTCAACGTGAACATTGAGACGGTCGGGGTGCTCAGTAGCGTTGAGGACCAGATTCGTGGGTTTTCGGACGTCGTACTTGGGCCAAGTAGGAAAGCCGGGAACTACAAATTCAAAGACTGTTAGCACATACGTCCATTGCTGCAATCAAGAGGGTCGCACAGAAAACACACCTGAGATTGCATTTGGATCCCCGGTGTAGATGTAGCCAATGAGCTTGGCAGCAATTCCATGTGACAGCTGCAAATGAGCCCGAGATCCCTCAGGAATAGGCGGGTTGTTTCCATAAAGATTATGCTCCCTGGGGAAACGGAAGAAATAAGAGTATTCTGTGGAATGGGATGCAAATCCGGGCTTGAAATTGGTGAAGTTCGTGATTGGAAAAGAGGTCGGCCATGTATCGAAACGGTATGAATATGCTGTAAGACCAAATTTAGCAAATGCTTGTGCGAAAGCCCGCTGGCCGGCAATGACGAAAAAATCCCCAAACATTGCAGCAAATCTCCTGAATTGTGTGCCACAGCGCAAACCTCCAACAGCCCTGAACCCTTCGCACAACCGATCTGTATCGGACATGGAGAGGCCATATGGCGGACCTGGGATATCTGCCGGATAGGCTCGCATAATAAGGTCAAGGGTCTCGTTTCGTGCGTTGAGGAACAGCTGTTTGAGAATCGAGAAGACTTGCTGGTCCGTATCGAGGTCTTCGGGTATTGTGTTTGCGACACGAATGCCTTCGTCGCTGTTGGTTCCGATCAGGACAGACACATCGCGGCGGAATTTTCCAGACAGGAGCTGGATCGTGGGTGGCATGGAAACAAAATCTCCATCCACCATCGGCCCCCATGCGCTAAGGTCAGCCGTTGTCAAACTCGCCTCCCACAGCTGTCCCGCAGAGAGTCCTCGTAGACAAGCCAAGGAGTCATGGGCGCTGGCACAGTTTGTCGCCTGCAAAATGCGCCTGTAGCCTGCAAGGGCGTCAGCGCGCTTTGCATGGTGCGAATTTCCTACGCCCACCGATGAGCTGGCCATGATTGCTCCCCGGAAAAGCCTCTTCTCTCCACGCTGGTCTCCGTAGGCCAGAATTTGATGAGTGATGGAGTGGCTTCCAGCAGACTGGCCCCAGAGGGTGACCTTGTCTGGATCACCACCAAAACCTGCAATATTTTCCTGAACCCAATGCAAAGCTTTCCGTTGATCCTTGAAACCAAGATTGGTGACACCCTCCTCAGCCACTGGAGCGCCGCCGGGAAAGCCAAGAAACCCGACGCGATAGTTCAGTGTGACGGCAATGATGGGCATATGTTGGGCCACACTTTCTTGAACGATGTAAGATAAGTTGGAATTGATGTCGGCGCCGAAGCCGTCGACAAAGCCCCCACCGTAAAGCCAGACCACGACAGGGAGCTTCTTCTTATCGATGCCAGATGGTCGGATGATGTTGAGGTTGAGACATTCTCCTGCTTTTTCTGTGACGTTGGCTCTCTCCATCTCAGCCGGCGACGCGTAGCAATGGCAGATAGCACCATTGTACTCAGCTGAGCGGGATCCCTTCCAAGACTCGTCCCAGGGAAGAGGGTTTCCGAGCAAAGGGGCCCTGGCAAATGGTATTCCCAGAAACAAATCTTGAGAAAACTCAGGGAGGTGTCGACCCCTGTAAGTTCCGTTAATGGTGATGGCGGTAGGGGTCTTGTAGCCCCCAGCCAACGCGACAGGAAGTAGTGTGAGATAATGGAGCAGCATTTTCGTGATGGTTGCACCAGGCTCTGTTTGATAGTCTAGGCGTTCATTGAAGCACATGGCGACCCAGGTTTCTTTATAGCCGAACATCATGGAGATAGGGATGTTGCATGTTTCCGTCCTCGACTCTGGATGCGGGGCAAGGTGGACTTTTCCTTCCTTCTCAGCAGTCTCGAGGGCATCCAAAGCCTGCTTGCAGCTTTGAGAGGCAAGGCAGAATCTTTGCGCGGGAATAAGGCACGATTGGGCTTGCTGAAGGAGCTAAGATGCCATGGAACCGGTGTTCGCTAGAGCGGGAATGGGACGGTCAAGAGCGCAATCCTTCGTGCTCTACCTTACCTATCTACACTCACAGCAAAGAAAGCCGTCGAGTTAGCCTTCGTGTTCCCGGACCCGCCAGCACATGATCCCAGAATAGATTCATCCCAGAACTTATCTGAGTTAGAGTCATTGGCCGTTGAATCCGAGCAGCGTGCCGCCAGAACTGACCCAAGGTCAACGATGATGCCCTGAAGTAGAACACGGGACGCAACATTCCGCGCGCCCTGAAAAGACTGGCCTTCAGATGAACGCAGTTCCATGACTGTCCTAGGTGGCGCGTTCAGCATTTAGACACTGAAGTTCGGTGCCCATTAATAATCACAGAAATTGGGGTCGGTGGTAGGATTGTAGATAATAATCAGGGACCGATCAAGTGGGGAGGAATCTCGAGTTGCCAAGAGGAACATGGCCCGTGCTCAACAGCATCCAACGGAACTTGGCTTCCATGGCACAACACCAAGACTTTCCAAGCACAACAAATTTGAACCACGAGAGCTTGGCCAATCACTGCCTCGGTACCATTCATTACTTCATTTGGCAGTTACCAGCCTGTTGGCTTTTCAGGTTGGCCCTCATCAGACCCCCCGAGCTTGCCGACTGGATTACCACCTATGCAACATCATGGCTAACAGCCCGGAAACTGACTGATTGTGGTGGCGTGAATGACTGGAGACTAACAAGAGCCTGGGACACGATCTTTCACAACCATCGACATGTCAGATCTTACCCCTCAACTCGACCACAAGCCGCGGCAAGCGGGCAAAGACTGGACAGTAGATACGAGTATGATAGCTTTGGACATGCGGCCATTCGATAATCTACCTTTATTTGATGAGTTACATTGTGCAAAGTGGCAGAACTCTCCCCTTCCGGCAGAGCCTTGCATAAGCTGACTTCTGTGGCTTGCAGACCGGCCTCGCTAGGAGTTCGAGAGCGAATGAACAAGACTGAACGAACATCTTTCAGGCATCAGATCAGCGCGTCCCGCGTTGTTTGCATCTAATTCGTCCTTGGCAAAATAATGGGTTCTCGACAAAGACTGCAGGCGCCAATCGCGCGATCACACATCTCTGCTGTCCAGGCCTAGCCCTCATGGATATGCATTCCGAAGTCCTCCAAGCCCAACAGATTAGACACCTGCCTGTCCTTTGATAGCCTCCAGCAAATCCCACCCAGGTGTTCAATGCTAAAAACATATCCTTTCACGCTTGCATTAATCTTGAGGCAACTCCTGTTCATCAGCATCCTGACACATTTGATCTGCTGTGTCTTGGTGTTGATCACCCTGATACTAGGCTTTCCTTCCTCGACCATGTCTCGCCACCAATATACAAACGGTGTGGATATGATGGACACAGTCGAAATCAACGGCCGCACCTATGTCTCAACGGATTCACAGAGAGACTCCCGCAAGTACCGGTCAAAGGTGCTCCTTTGGAACGACCTGGATTTCCAGAAACTGGACAAATACCAGTATCGCCCACTTTCATCCATGCAACGACGTATTCGACTGCTCCGTCTCGAAGGGGGCGGTCACGGGAACCCGGAAATTTCATGCGAGCTTTTTGAAGCTGATTTTGACCGAAAGCTTGGTGTCCAAATTACACCACCCCATGACCAACCCAAGACTCTCTCGGCCTCGGGCAGCAGCAATTCCACTGCTGTCACTCTCAGACGCTTGGAATACGAGGCACTGTCATGGTGCTGGGGCGTCGAGAACAAGGATTTCGGGATCCGCGTCAAGAAGGACGGCAAGACGTTTCGACTGCCGGTCACGAGAGAGCTCGCACTCGCACTGAAGTACCTGAGAAGGACAAACCATGATCGAATCTTGTGGATTGATGCAATCTGCATTGACCAGGAGAATCACGAGGAACGAAACCACCAAGTTCAAATGATGTCGTTGATCTATACTTCAGCTATCCAGGTGTGCGTATGGCTTGGGGAGGACAACGATGACAGTGCAACCGCCATAAGCTTCATCCGCGAGATCATGCAGCTTGAAAATTTCGACGCCATTGCTGCAAACAAAGACAATGCGACCAAGTGGCAATCTCTACTGCTGCTAATGCAGCGGCCCTGGTTCTCTCGACGCTGGGTCGTGCAGGAAATCGCCTTGGCTCGCAAAGCCACCATCTACTGCGGCAAGGATAAGATTGCTTGGAAAAACTTTGCCGTGGCAGTGGAGCTTTTTGTTGAAGTTGAAACAGCCACCCATCGCCTATCAGAGGTGATGCAGAAGACTGAGGCCTTCAATCACGTACCTCAATGGTTTGAGCATGTCTCTGAGCTCGGGGCCAGCGTTCTAGTGCAGGCCACGGGGAAGGTGTTCCGTCGTGACACAGTCGAAGACGAACCTGAAAGCGAATCGGAGCCCCGTGGCTCACCGTCCTCCCGTCCTGCCGCAACGAAAGCTCGACAGGCAACATCGAACCGTGTGAATCATAATCCGCCGAAGAATGGGGACCAGACCACTCCAACGAACAATACCGATTCTCAGCCCGATGTTGCCGGCCCGGATGAAAAGGAAGAGTCGGGTCAAAGCATCCCCCCTCGCCCTCTTTTAGGACTGGAGTATCTTGTTTCCAGCCTTTCCGTCTTCGAGGCCACACAGCCTCGTGATGCAGTGTATTCCCTGCTTGCCATTGCTAGAGACACCACACCGATGGCTGAGCTATCAACAGCAACCCAAACTGTATCCAAAGATGCGATTCTCCTGATGACAGTATCAAGTTTTCTAGAACGGAAACCATTTCGTGTTGATTATGCCCGGCCATATAGCGACATCTGCAAAGATTTCATTGCGTTCTGTATCGAACGAGCGCAGAATACCGATCCGATGAGAGCTCTTGACATTCTTTGTCGCCCCTGGGCACCAACGCCACAGCCCTATGGGCGTGCTACTGTGGTTCACAAAAAGCCTGTTCCATACAAGGCGTTGAGGAAGGGGAGGAAACCACTTTGGTCGAGCAAGGATAAGAAAAAAAGGAAGAGTGCGGAGGAGAAGGAGGCCCGTAGACAGGAACTGGAGAAGTATTACGCCGATTCTACGTCAGCTTCTACAGCACCCAAAGATCATGTAACTTGGTTGAAAGAGATTGGCGAATTTCTTCCCAAGCGGCCTGCCGATTCCGGGCGCACTGCCTCAAACAATGTAGTTGATGACGAGGAGAATGGAGATCAACATACACAGCTATCCAATGACCAAAAACAGCTCGAAGAGGCCGACGAAGACCAAGACATCACGCTGCCTTCGTGGGTTTCCCCTATATCGGGCGCAGCGTTTGCCCTATACCACCACCCGGGTATGCAGAGTATGAAACGAATGGGAAGAAAGAATGCCGATCCTTTGGTTGGGCTTCCACTTGACGGGCATCGCAACTACTCAGCGGCGCAAAATACAAAGACTAACTTGCAACAACTTCGATTTCGTAAGAGATCGACATTGGGACACCACAGCCTCTACGTGGAAGGGTTCATTCTGGACGTGATCAAGGAAGTCAAAGAGCCCGCCCGCCTCGGAGCTATTCCCGAGACATGGACCCAGCTAGCCAAGTGGGATGACGCAGTGGAGGGAAAGACTGATCCGCCGGCTGAGTTTTGGCGTACCCTGGTCGCCGACAGGGGCAAGGACAACCGCAATCCCCCATACTATTACGCAACAGCCTGCAAAGAATCTGTCAAGAAGGGTGGCCTACGCGGAGGATCAGTCGACACAGGTGCCCTGATTGCAAGCGAGCGCAACTCGATCATCGCCGAGTTTTGCCGGCGCGTTCAAGCCGTCATCTGGAATCGTTGCATGGTCAGGACAGAGAAAGGGGCTCTTGGGCTTGCCAGCCAGGACGTGAGAAGCGGTGACCTAGTATGCATCATCTTTGGCTGCTCCGTCCCTGTGATCCTGCGGCGGAGTTCGCGTAAAAAAGAGCAAGATCTGAGGAGAGAGAAGTTGGAAGATGACGTAGAGGCTTGCAGGAGGTTTCTGTCCAAGGTGGAGGAGTCTTGTTTTCGAAAGTTGCGCTATGAAAATACCAAAAAGACGATCGCAAAGCGGGAAGCGGAGAAAAATGCTCAGGCAGAAATGAAAAGGAAGGCGGAGGCTAGGAAAAAAGGGGATAACCCACGAGAAGGTAGAGGGACTAACGAAGATGGTGCAATGGTGTTGGATCAGCTTGAAAAGGAGCAAGAGTCCAGGAAGGATGGGGCTGTTGCGTCATGGGTGAATGTTGTTCGGGAGGAAACTGATATTGTCAATGAGCAGATGGTTAAATGGAAGGAAGGAGAAGAGAAAACGAGGAAAAGGAAATTGGAGGATGAGGAGGAAAGTAAAGCACGGAAGAAGGCTGCGGCGGACCGTGAACAGCAGAGACGGACCCCGAAGGCACCGCCATCCCCACCGCCGACACTAAAGTATCCAGGACACCCGCCAGAAGACGATAGATATTATTCTTACACCTTGCTCGGCGAGGCGTACATTCATGGCATGATGGATGGGGAGGCAATCCGGGAGCATATCATCGAAAGTCTTCCAAAACGATGTATAGAGATCCGATAAAGTTGGAGTTGCCAGCTACCGCACTGGAGTTGGTTGTCATGTGGAGTGTGTGAGATAGCTAGGTAGGTACCTACAAATATGTTGAAACTACGAACTACACCCTGGTAATAACAGTCTCACAGTGCCCCGAGATCAAAAGACCTGAACACCACCGGGAAGCTCCTTCAGCCCTACAGAAATAAGCCGGTTAGCAAGCCGTTCCCCACGAATCACAAAGATTCCAAGGGAAAGAAGAGAAACTCACAGGTATCAGACCCAACATCCTCCCTACTCTGCTGCTGCTTGACGCAGTCATTCGCGGCCTTTGGAGTCTGCAGCTTCAAAGCCGGGCACTGCTCGCTATGGCAGTTCGTTCCCAAGCCATCCATCGCCCTTTGCAGCGCACCGTCCTCCCATCCGAACAAGTAATCACCATGGGCCCCGTAGCCTGTCTTGTCACCGAAGCTGTACACCAGCGGCTGCTTGCCATTCTTGTAGTATTCGGGGTTGGCAAAGGCGCCAGAGGTGTCGTACATGACTTCGTACATGACCTGCGGGATTCTGACGGGATGCGAGGCGGGACATCGGTCCCCGGCAAGGGCTTGGTTTCCGGGGGCGTAGGCGACGTGGCTTTGATGATCGGGGCTGTCGACATTTTTGCCGTCCCAGCAGGAGGGGAAGATGACGGTAACGCGGATGCCGCCGGGGCAGGGCTTGTTGGGGAACTCGGCGGTGTCAGACCTATCGCAGGGAGCGCCGTTGCCGCCCATGGTGCGGTCGTTCTTGGCGAGGCAACGGTGGCAGTTGACCAGAGGACCCGTGGACTTGGCTTTGTTGGTGGGATTACCGGCGATCATGCGGAAGCCGGGGGAGAAAACGGTGGTTTTCTTGTTGGACCCGCTGAAGGGGCGCATGTAGTAGACAGTGATGCCGCCCGTCTGGTCCATCAGGGTGCCGTTGAGCTGGCCGTTGGCCATCTGGGGGATGCGCTTGAAGGTTCCGTTCTCGGGGGACTGGAAGTAGATGGAGGCGGTCCAGTAGTTGCTAAAGTCTTCGACCATGCGGCAAGAGGTGCACTTGGACTGCTTGGGCGGGTCGATGGTGGCGGGGTCCATCGTGACGTTGAAGGAGTTGCCGCCGACGATCTGATGCATGTGGGGGGAGAAGAGCTGGCCGGGGTTGACGATGGGGTCGGCGCGCTCGACGACGAGTTGGGAACAGCTAAATCTGAGGAAGTCAGAGCCGCGGGCGCTTTGGCGGAGGTCGAGGGTAGCTGCGTGGGCTGCTGCGAGGAGCGCAGCGACCACGAGGATGGACCGGGTCATCATTGCTGATGGTACTGTACAATGTGGATCACTGGAGACTCTGTGGCGATGGGTGAGTATGACAGAAGGATACCAGGAAGAGGACGGGTTCGGATCTCCTACCGAAGCCAAGGGTAATATATACCCATTTTTGAGGTGGCAGGCTGGGTTATCTAACATGGTCTTGGGTCGGAATCCCTGGTTAATTTAAACACAATCTGTATAGACGTCGTGAGGGGCGTGAAATATCGGCACTTGGTACTGCTCGTCCTCTTTGCCCTGTCATCCAATCGGTTGATTTCCAGGCAAAACGACGTCGGTCCAGATCATATCTGCGCCACTTAACTGCAAATGGGTTCACGGCAACCGGCAGTTATGATGTATGGTAAGTTATTAAAAACTGAGAGAAAGTGGCCAACCAGCGTAACGATATGAGGAATAGTGTCACGGCTGCTCCAGACCACTGCACCAAAGCCACTGTGTTGCTATCAAAAGCTACACGTGAGCAATGCTTACCTCCGGCATTGCTCGCCCCGGTGGTGTATATATATGGTAGTGGCAGTGGCTGCCATCACAAATAAAATGCACTGGTTACTAGCTTTCGAGATCAATAGTGCCGACGTTTGACACGTTCACATGGCTTCTTTTTCCATTTGCCATGACCTAGGGTACTCGCTATAGGTAGAGGCTCATGATCGAGCCTTGTCATCTCGCTGTCGCAATCATGACTGCTTACCATACAAGGCACGTGCCAACTCATTCAAATCTTACCAATCCCCGCGCCGAGCTTCACAAGAGGGGCAACCAATAACAACGGCGTCAACTTGTATTTGTATGGCGCCTTCACAAAGTCTCCCACCTGCGTGATGTTCACGGTCGCTCCACCCCAGTCGTTCCCTAGATCATACATCTGTCAGCAGCCATTCCCATTCGAGACACATAGGTACCTAGGTAATGACGACGTCAAGCACACTTACTAGCTCCCAGGTTCGCATAACCATCCAGCTCCTCATCACCGCATACGCACGTATTCGGCGAGTCGTCCGGAATCACCAAGCCATACGTGCTCAGCGCCTCCCTCGTGTTGCCTCTGAAAACATTGCCTTCGACAAGAACCTGGTTGTCGGACCTGGAATGGATGGCCTGGTACAAGAAGTCGACGTACAGGTTATTGTACACGTGCTGGTGCCCGAACCTCCCCGCAGGGCCCCGGGTTCCTTCGTTTCGCCAGTAGTTGTGATGGTATGTAATGTGCAAGTGTCCAAAGTCAATGTCCCTGAAGTTGGCGTCGTTTCCCACTAACGAGGACTTCCAGTGGTCGTGAAAGTAGTTCCAGGAGACCGTAATCCAGTCTGAGCCTCGAATAATGTCGACTTGCCCGTCCTGTTGTCGAGCTTTTAGCGACTGAAACGACAAGTGATGGGCTGTCGGAAAAGACTTACATATTCGTCTGGTCCCTTCGAGATATCACTGGTGAACTCATTGTGATCAATCCAAACTCTTGTGGAGTTTCGGATGGTAATACAGTCGTTATCCAAGATGAAGCTGATCTTGAGGTTCTGGACAATCACATTGGTCGAGTTGACAATGTCAAGACCTGATCCTGTGATGTGTGCTGTTTTGCCCACGCCAATGACCGACTTGTTGGAGCCGATCTTGGGACGGGAAGGGAAGGTTAGTTCGCCTTCCACGAGAACGACTTTGGGTTCATCGCCAGAGACTGCTGCTCTGAAGTCGGCCACCGTGGACACTCTGACAGTAGGGCCGCCTTTGCCGCCTGTTGTTGGACCGAGAGGGTTGTCTTTGGCGAAGCCTTCGACGTCCCAGGAGGCAAGGCCGAAGAGGGAGTTTGGGACTAGCGGGAGGGCCCCGGATACGGATGCGAAGAGGAGAAGGATGTCGAACCGCATAGTTTCGGGTGGAGAAGCTGCATATGAAGGCCTAGAGCAGTCAGCCCTGTGCTGATGGAATGGATATTGCTCTTATACAAAAGAAGAGGTATACTGCCATGACGTGACGTGACGGATACTGCAACGAATAAGCTCGGCGGACGACCATTCCAGCGGGGAACCCTGTCTCCCAACACAGCGGTATGATGTCTCCTTCCAGTCACGGTCGTGGTGATTTATCCGTCTTGGCCAAGGGATGGTGCCAAGACCCCCCCTGACAGCCCCTGAGTGGTGGAAATATACTGTCCGATCGGATCAAGGTTGCGATACTACTGCTCTAGACTGTTTGCCAGGAAGAGAAATGCGTATCGACAACGAGATCTGTCGTCAGTAACTTGCGCCACCAGACTCAGGGACGGGCCCCTTCCAAAACCTGGAATGACCATAACCGGCAGCAAACTAAACATTCTTTTATCAGTCACCATTGCGAGTGGTTAAAATAAAAAATGTTTCAGTGAGTCGACGCATTCACGATTATCGATAAAATGAAACCGACAAGCCAGCAATAGCTATTTCGACTAGAGACCTGCACCCTAGCCCATCATCTTCACCATGCCTGGGTCCATTACTTGCAACACCTGTCGCATAGCCCTCCCGGACTTGCCCTTCATCTTGGCCTGCTTCTTGAACTGCTCTTCTCTCTCCTTTTTCATCGCGATTTCCTTCTCTAGTCTCCTGATGATTCCATCCATGGCCTGCAGCTTCTCCTGTCCAAACTTACCAGGCACTCCAAAGCCATCAATCTCCCGCTTTACCTTTAGCGTGTATTCCAACGCCTTATCTAGATTGCCAACCTGATAGTAAAGTCTCGCGGGGTATTCGTACATGTCGGACATCTGATCGGCCAAGCCTTCCTCCTCGACGAGCTCAAACATGTGTTCTGCTTGCTTGAGTGCGCCGTCAAAGTTGCCTTCTTCAGCGAGCTTGGGAATGGAGGCTTGGTAGGCCTTGATCTTGGCGCGGTTGTCATCGGACTTCTTGATGACTTCGGGTGAGGCAGTGCAAAGCGAGCATTGGCTGCAGATGAGTAAGTATGTGGATACTAGGATCAGCAAAAGTAGGATACCGACCACTTGAAGCCCCAGACATTCTCGAGAGCTTGCTTCCGCTCTTTGGAGGGGAGGCCAGCTGTAGTATCTACCATGCTATCGTGTTAGAAAGCTGTTGAGGTAGGTGTATGGGTACTGCTGATGGCAACCACGGCAACTCACAAGTAATCGATATCTCTTCACCGGGTTCAATGTCTCTGGACGCCCAAACCGTCATGGCGAGTGTGGTCTCGGAGAAGTAGATGAAAGCACTGCACTTTGTTAACAATGTGTTGACCAATGCACAGTAAGCGCCATCACTCACTTTGGCTTGCAGTCATGATTGAATCTCTGTGAACTGTCAGTGATCCATGTGGACATGTGCCAACGGCTGTCAAACTCACCGACAGGTCCGCAAACAAGGCAATGAACTCTTTGCCCTGGATACCAACCGTGAAGCTGTTGGTCAACAGCAAGTCCTCGGCATCAGTGGCCCCCTCACCCCTTCCCTTCTTAGAAAGGCCCAGCACTTTCTCTGGCTCACCCAGCCGGTTTACCGCCGTCGCCAGGAGGTCTTGAACCTCCTCTCTCATGACATCAGAAGGGTACTCAGCCGCCGCCAGGATGGACGCATGGTCCACCAGAATAGCCTTACCCTTCTCGATCTTCTGCGTGGCGATTACTCCTTGTCCTTTGCCAGGGATGTCAACAACCTTGTACGGTCTAGGCAGGTAAAGCTTGTCAGGGGCAAAGAACTTCTGATCAAAAGGGTGCTCGAGGATATTCAAGGTGCTACCGGCAACTTCTGGGGTGGTGACAATGCTGATGCCGTGACCTTTGGGAGAGGCTGCATTTGTGTAGACACACCACGGCTCTTCGTTGGCTTCGATGCAATACGGCCGGTGGGTCCAGGGCTTCCATGCCGCTGGGTCATAGGAGTATGGCCCGATGGTGGTCAGGGCGGTGCGGTCAAAGGGGGTTGTTGGAAGGCCACGGCCACATAGTTCATCGTCATCTGGAATCTCAGTGGTGGCCCTAGCACCGAGGGTGAAGTGGGAGATGGTGAGAGCTGACGTCAAAAATGTTGTGAGGGCGAGATAAGCCATGGCGACAACGACTCGGACTGTTGCTGAACTTGATTACCTAGGCATGATTTCCTAGAACTGTCCAAGCTTGGAGGAATAGGTACCAAATGGAAGTTGTTGACAGCTTGCATTGTTGCTGTCACCACGGTAAAGTGTGCATTTAGCCGACTACACCATGGCCGTGGTGTTCCACTGAACACTGCCAAGCACCCTCTCTTGCTTCCATGTTGTGAGAGCGATTGGTACCGGATCATTTATCCGAGACCTTGGAACTTGTGCTTGCCGTCCAGAGATCCTCCGTATCCGTCGGGCCCCCGTTGCCGTAGAACAATGGGAGTACGACACCGCAGAGTGTCATGGCAAGGTCGTCATTGCTTTCGCGCTATATCGAAGCAAAACGTCTGGTTTGGTGATAGGTATCGACGTGCTGTTGGCTAGAAGAATTGAGTGGAGATGACATGGAGGTCAGCGCATAGTAATCACGACCCTTTGTCATGAGTTCGAAAGAACTTGTGGAAAATTGTTGACGACGCGCTTCTAAAGAAATGCTTGGAAATAGAAGAACGCGCTATCGGTGTTCTAATTTCCAAAAACGACATGCCCGGCCCCACTACTACCCCACGCCGTACCCGGCCGGTAAATCCCACATCGGCCCCACAGAAACCGGACGTGGTGACGACATCACTCTGGAGCATCATGGTGACAACATACACTTATGGAAATTGGATATTTCCATCTTTTCATCCGATCTGTAGATAGTACCCAGGCACAACAACAACTACAACAGCAAGAATGACTCGCACCGATCGTGTTTTCCAGCTCGTTGGAAGCTGCAACAACTACCCCTGGGGCAAGCAGGGGGCCGAGTCTCTCGCGGTCCGGCTTCACAAAAAATCAGACAAGCAATTCGAAATAAAGAACGACGAGTTCTACTCGGAACTATGGTTCGGCGATTATCCCGACTTTCCCGCTCGAGTGTTGGAGACGGGTGAGCTGCTCCAGGATGTCCTCCAGAAACACAAGGAAACACTCCTTGGGAAGAAGGTCATTGAAGAGCTCGGGGGACAGTTGCCCTTTCTTCCCAAGATTCTCTCCATCGCGAAAGCTCTCCCTCTCCAGATTCACCCCAACAAGGAGCTTGCCGCCAAGCTCCACGCCAAAGACCCTGAGAACTTCACCGACCCGAACCACAAGCCAGAAATTGCAGTGGCCCTATCCAAGTTTGAGGTGTTTGCAGGATGGAAGCCTCTGGAGGAGGTGCAGGCTCTGTTTCAACGACTTGATGTGCTGCAGCAGTTTGTTCCTACAGGCATGAAGTCCTGGTCTGAATTGACACTGCGAGAAGTCACTCGGTCTCTCCTCCAGGCCGATGAGAAGACGGTGAAGTCTGTTGAAGAAGCCCTGGCCAATGCATCCAAAGAACAGCTCGGTACCCAAGAATACATCCTCGATCTCCTACCACGTCTTCGAGACCAGTATGGCGCGACAGACCCCGGCTCATTGGTTGCACTCCTATGCATGAACTTTCTTGTGTTGGGCGCCGGTGACGCCATCTACATCCCAGCCGATGGCATTCACGCCTATCTGAGTGGTGACATTGTCGAGTGCATGGCTCGCAGCAACAACGTTCTCAACGCAGGCTTCTGCCCCCCGGCCGACCGCAACAATATCAACATGTTCGCAGACACACTGACCTTCCAACCAAGCACAAGATCCAAGGACGATGTCATTCTGCCAGCGCAAGATCAAGGAAAGGTCAAAATCTACAAACCACCCATGAGCGAATTCAATATGCTCAGGATTAACTTGATTCAGGGTGAAGGAGAGGATCTTGATGAGCATCAGGGACCTGGGGTCATGATTGTCACACACGGGAATGGGACCATGCTAGCCGACGGCAAGACGTTCAGGTTGGAAGAAGGGTCTATATTCTTTCTTGCGCCTGGAGTAAAGGTCAGGATCGATAGTCCAGGTGGGCTAGAAGCGCATATGGCCGTTGTGGTTTGAATAGACAGTCTTTTTTCTTTTGTCCGTCGGGGAATGGTAGGCTGGCACGTCGCCGTGGCGATGGTGCTGAGCAATAGGCTGGCAGTGTATGTGACGGTGAATACCTATGCTGGCACCAACTGTGTTTATAGTTTGGTGACCTGCAGACCAGAATAAAAGTATTGGGAATTTCAATCTGGCCGCTTCTGCTGCAGCCGTATGCTGGGATCGAAGTCAAAAGCAGGACTCGCGAGGAACAGATGGTACATACAACCACATTGTCCTTTGAAGGCGAAGGTGATAAAAGCAGTAGCAAGGGGGAGTGGCAGCGCAGATGCGGACACTGAATTTGATGAGCAGACCAGAGACGGGGGGAGACGGTGTCCGAATCACCTTCCAAGAGCTGTCTCATTAGAAAGGTCTTTAATTTTGTAATACATTTTATTCTCATATCTTTCCCAACTCATTTTGGTAACCAGTAAAACCCGTGAAGTTCACGAATTGGTGATATGGAATGCCAAGGCCGGTGTAAGTGCTCGCCAGCTGGCAGCCATTGGTTCCTCCGTTCACAGGCGTTCCACACTCACGTCATCGATTCCGGAGCACCCATTCCACAGTCTACACTAGTTCGAACCATGGCTCTGGCACACCTGCGTCACCGACTCCATCTTTATCGGCCTTCTGATTGGTCGCCATTGATGTCATTGCCGTCTTTGAGATCAATACAGCACAAGCAGCAATCCGATAAAGCCATGGCGACGATGTCGATGCCACCCAGCCCACCACTTGTTGTTTAATTCTGCAAATAAGCTTTTCGTCGTCAACTCTGGACCCGGTTACCATCCTACCTACCTTACTTAGCCCATCATACTACCCACACTTTCCTTCAGAATAGAGTCAGGCGGTCCTGGAGAGCCTCCCCGGCCATGGCTTCAGCACAGACATCATCGGCTCCGAACGGGGCCCCAAATAGGCCACCGAATAGCGACAATGACAACAGCCTAGGATCCGAAATCATTGACTTTTTGCCTATTCCTGCCGTTAACCCTACATCCTCTACTGAAGGTCCTCACAAGCCTGAGCCAACCGAGAGCTTGGATAACCAACAAACACTGTCCCATGCCTTGGCCACCGAGGGCACCACCGAGCACCCCAAGGGCCACGTCCAACTCAATCACGATGAGGAAGTCCGCGACCTAGGATGGAACGAGCCGAAGCAGGAGATACCAGCGCCTCTGGTGGGTGGTATGGACAACGAAGAGCTCTGGATGCTCGTGCGCCGGTTCAACAAGGTACGCATCATGATCTATTCTACGTCAGCGATGGCGGCTAGTACCTGAGCTAACGTCAGTGCGATGACAGCAAATCTTCCATACCAAAGCGACGCCCTACCCTCCGCCCGGCGGTCTCGATCTGAACATAGCAGAGAACGAAGAGTTCTCGCCGGACAAGATGCGCGGAAACTTCGAGCGCCTCTATATGACGGTTGGCGTTGGGATGCTATCAGCTGTTAAGCACATCGCGAGACTGCGGTCCTGGAAGGAAACACGGCGCACGGCAGCGTTTGCCAGTGCATATTTTGTGGCTTGGTTGTTTGACTTCTTGACACCACTCCTGATTAGTGTATTGGTGGCGCTGATCGCGGTGCCATGGACGAGGGAGTATCTGTTTCCTCCCGCCCCAGTGTCACTAGTTGACAGCAAGACGGGAGGGATACAGAAACCAAAGGCCGGAGTGCTGGGGAGTCATGACAGCGCTACGGGCGCGCCCGAGAACCACAAGGGTGAGGCGGTTGAGCAGGAGGCTAGCAACTTTGTCAGCGGGATCGCGACAGTGGCGGTGAGCGGCGCTGTTGGACAACATGCTCAGGGGGATCAGGAGTCGGCAGAGCAGTCCACCACCGAGATGCACAAGGCTATTGGATCAAAGCCGGGGACGAAGAGGGACAAAACGGAGGTGCCAATGCAGACGGCGATGTGGGCGAAGCTTCAGCCTATTATGCATGGGCTGGGTGATTTTGTCGATACTTGGGAGCGGTTTGCGAAGTGAGTTCAATGTTGCTACTCACTTTGACGAGATTTTTGATGCTAACATGGCCTTCCAGTGCGCTGTCTCCTACTCCTCCGTTTCCTACCGACGTGCATCGTCTAAGATTTGTCGCGCTTATCCTGCCTCTTTTGGCATTGTCCTTTGTGGTCACCTCGTACATGTTCATCAAGGGTGTCACCTTTGGCATTGGCTTCGGTTTCTTCGGCGACCCCATCATCTCCCGCGGCCTGGACTGGCTTGACCGCACAATCCCCGACTGGAAGAAGTTGTTGGAACTGCGAAAGTATGTACTTGTATCCGTTATCCTTTCGAAACTCAGTACACTGACCATCTTACCTCGCAGCACTTTGTTGAAGGGAGTTCCCACCAATGCCCAGCTCACCATCACCCTCCTCCGCATCGGCGAAGCGAACCATGCTCCTCTCCCACCCCCGCCCCGTATCAACGAAGTGCCTCAAGACAAGCCTGCGCAGCTTACCTCCAATGATCTGGCCGCGGCAGGCGCTGACGCTCCTATGAATGCGAGTGCAGATGAACTACAGGAAGCAATCCACTACGATCCTAGCGTCAAACATGACAAGGGCGGCAACCAAGGGGGGCACAGCGTCATGGTGAAAGGTCAGGATAAGGAGCAAAACAAGAAGAGCAACAAGTTCCTCAATTTCTTCAGGGGTACTGCCAAGACTGCTGTCAAGACTGCCGTTGGCGCTGATACTATCAGGGGCAAGATGGGCATCAGTCACCATGCCAAAGACAGACTGGGTGTTGTTCCACCGGCAGAGAAGGTCCCCATCAGTGGACCGGTTGAGTTTGAGGCGAGATATGAGGGCAAAAAGGGCAATGTGTACCTGTCCACGGCGGCGACCATTCCGGTTGTTGCGTTTGGGACCAAGAAGACGATGGAGAAGATCGGGCCCGATGGTGAGGAGAAGGAGGATCTGCATGCCATGTGGAGCGTGCCGGTGGCAGACATTATTGAGTTGAAGAAGTTGGGTGGATTTGGCTGGAAGGCAAAGCTGGTGGTGGGCTGGAGTTTGGAGAGGGAGGTGAGTGATGGGTTAGAATTAAAGACGAACAGAGGGGAGGTGTACAAGATTACGGCGATTCCGTTGAGGGATGAGTTGTTTAACCGGCTGATTGCCGTTGGTGGACAGAAGTGGGAGGCTTGGTAAATGGGAGAAGGATGCCCTGTATTATGTTGTTTCAGCACGACGGCAAGCCTGGAGTTTGGATAAAGAACACGCCTTGTAGAATGACCTGTTTTTACGACGACTAGTGGTTGGATGGCCTACTATCTATCAAATGAGAGAATCAGTTCCTAGCGGCGTCCATCTCCCTGCTTTTACATCCTCACTCACCCTCTTGACACTATCTTGGTCTGCCTCGGCGAAGTGATGGATCTCCTCTAGCCACTTACCCTCGCCGTCGTGTTCCACACGCCCAACTGTTGTTATACTTGTTACAGAAACGAGAGTCTTAGCTTTGTAAGACAGTGCAAATAGGGGTGCAAGACAGGCCTTTTGATAACATTTGTATTAGGTATCTAGGGTATCACCAGGACACCTTTTCTGTATGTTTTAAGCACGCGCATCTCTTGAACCTCCTCATCGTGACTCGAGCCCACGAATCAACGGACCTGGACTCGGCGGTAGGTGGCTTGCCCCATGCTCCGCAAGCATCATCGTCCAGACCGGGATGCACCCATTCGGATCCCCTAGGCGCCACCGTGAAATAATCCTTTCCCCAACTTTCGAACCTCTCCGACTGCGAATCCTCGACTCTCTTCCTCTCATACTTGACGACTGTTTCTTGAAGCCCAGCGCAAAATTGGCTGCTTTTCATCAAGGCGTTATATCTCTCGTATAGGAGAGGGAGGATGTAAGCATCCTGGGCACAGTACTGTAGGACGTGCTCAGGGATGGGCCTCTCAAGAAACGCGGCATAACTGCCACCTAGTTCAGGGCAGAACGACTCCCTACCGGCCCGTTTCACAGCCTCGGCAGTTTCGAGCTGCGATGTTGTCAGGTTGGCGTCACGCCGAATACACTTTGCCAACCCGTTCAGATAGGGCTTGTGGGGGTTCGTGGCATGCTCCATCAGCTGGAGGTCCTTGATACCCTCTAGACTAATGCCATACAGGTGATACAAAGCGTCAGAGTCGTGGCGGACGTCGAAGAAAACCTTAGGGATCCCTGGCCACTCCAAAATGGACTTGAGTGTAATGACGGTTGAGTGGGCTGAGGTAGTGAAAGCAGCATGCTGGAGCCGTTGAACGTCGATAAGGTAGGTATGGTGTGTGGGCAGGATATGAAGCTGCATGATGGCGAGGGTTCCGTTCCGGCCGAGATTTTCGCCTTCCAGGTCGATATAAAGCGATGGTGGCGAGGTTGGCAGATCCTGAATCATCTCTACCAGGTCTGCCATTGCCGTGTGTGTATCGATGAGGGTGATCTGGGGCTCTGTCCGTGGGAGCTTGCTTTGAAAGACCGGCTCGGTAGAGGAGCTATCCTCATACTCGGGGAGGTTATCAAGGTCGAAGACGGTCATGCTGAAATCTCGGGGGGCGTGCTTCAGTAGACCACAAAAAGTGCGGCAAATGAAGCGATGTGTATCCAAGAGTATCAGGCAAGGCCAGTTCCAAAATGCTTCAAAGATGTCAAGAATATATAGAGATCGATCTCTTGAAGTGAATCAAACCGGACCCTTGGCAAAGTCTTGCTCCTTGCTCGTAGCTAGTGGCTTCCCATGCACGATTGCGCGGGCCAGCATTGAGAGACGGCAGGATCGGATGGATCAGAAGCAAAATGAAGATGTCGGGGTACCTTTGTTGGTACTGTAATAGATTCTCTTCTGCTACTGGTGTAGGCCTGAAACAAGTTCAAGTATTGATTTATACACGTTGAATATAACGTTTGAGAGTGCCTGAAACTCTGATGTTGTCTTCAAGTCTGAATGTGCTCCCCAAGCTTGTGGCCAGTCGTTAGCGCCCCAAAACTCTCACAACTTTCCTGGGAGCTTAATTGTGTAAATCTATAATCGATCAGCGATTATTCTCACAGACCTCGGATCGGTGTGTTCGCCCGCAACTGCCGACAGTTTGCAACAACTTCGAAGTGACATGGTCACGCATTACATCGGAGACGATCCAAGACAACGCTTCGTATACTACAAACTCTTGCGAAAACAATTCTGACTTGGCGGTGGGTACTGCAACGGGCGCTGATCCTTATATGTGAGTTAAGAAGAAAAAGTGAAATAGTAATTAAAAGGTGAAATGGTGAAATGGTGAATTGTGTAGATGGGCGAGGTGCAACTTCCGCACCAAATGCAAGCAATCTTAAAGGTATGTGGCGTTCAGCTGGCGCGAAATGCTGGCGGATACTTCAACGGCTCCACGTGCAGGCCCAGCCACAAATAACTTTATGAATCTTTCCGAATTGCTGACATCTCCCGGCAACTCGAGTTTGTTGCGGCGCTCCCTCCTTCATGGCCAGATCAGGTAATCCAGGCGACGTCAGAAACACAGTCCCCGACGGCTTCCGGTTTCTCCAACGGTAGCAGTGTCAAAGTAACATCCGAACCGCCGAACCCAACTCCGATCCAGTCTGTGGTCCAGACCAAGCGTCGCCTTCTTCTCCCACTCCACGATGCCCAATGGGGGTTGAGAGGCAATCAGTTCTCTCGGAAGGTTCTGCATTGGCCGGTAGCTAAGGCCCTTGGGTGTTGCCAGCGCGGGGACTACTGTAGGCCATGCCCATACCGTCACAGTCGGCAAGGTTGGTAAGAATCAGATATAAAACCAGCTGCGTCTCCCGCTCCAGAAGCCTTCTTCTCACCATCAGCATCGTGCAGGTTCACAACACTCAAAGCAAACAGTCCTTCTTCCATACCAACTTCACTTGCCGGTCAAGTGATTTGAACAACTGAACCTTTTCTTCGAACAATCCTTCCTTTGAACAAATATTTTCCAACTTCAAGCTTTTGGCTGCCGGTTAGCCCTTCGCATCACTCTTATCATCCAACAAACTTCTCACTTACAAAACCACCCACCACCTTCAAAATGAAGTACTCCATCATCTTCGTTGCCGCCATCGGCCTCGCCTCCGCCGCCCCAGCAGTCAACCAGCTCAACCGCCCCAACGGCGCCGTCGCTCGCCGATCTGCCCCCTCCTCCAACAATGGTCCTACCATGAACTATGTCCGCAAGCGCAGCCCTCAGTCTGAAGGCGGGCAGAGCAGTGGCAACACGAGTGGCGGCGGCAGCAACGATGGCGGAAGCAACAGAGACTCGGTGCTATCAGGAACTACAATCGCGTCCGAGGGATCGGTGTATTCTGATCAGTCCCAGCAATCTCAAAGCAGCACGGGCGAGACCCTGGTGAACCCGCCTTCTACCCCTTCTCAATCAACTCGCTCCAGCCAGGACTTCGGCTCAGACTCAGGCTCGTCGGACGACGGCCAGCGTCAGTATGAGCCCATCACGCCTGAAATGAGGCAGAACCTACTCAACAACATTCGCGTGCAGCAGCAGCAGGAGGCCGCGGAGGAGGAGCAGTGGAGGCAACAGAGAGATGCCATCACCCGGGCCGCTAGCGGGAGTGCAGGAGAGTCTTCTGGACAGAGCGGCCGGCCGAACAACGGTGGTAACAATGATGGAGCTGGCGGAGCTGGTGGCGGCAAGGTTTCCTCAAAGTAGATGACTGAGGGGGTGACAAAAATGAGAGTGATATGAAGTGACTCGATCGCTGGCGGTCGCTGGAAGCTTGGCTTTACGATCTCTCTAGGTTTCAGATATTTCACTCTTTCCTTTATGATAATAGAATATCTGTGACTTTAAACCAGACACTGTGGCATGTGCGAAAGTATCGGGACACAGTTCGAAATATCATTCATCCATCTCGATTTACCGCTACTTCACGCCAATGACAGTTTACAAATGAAATCCAAAAGCGCCTCCGAGTCCCCATGGCCCCTCCTGTGTCTTGACTTGACCGCCTTCTCCTCCGAGGATGACCACACGTTCCACCTGCACATCGGTATCAAACCCAAAAGTCCCGTTCGCAGCAAAGCTTTGCCCGTCCCAATAAAAGACAATCTCCGACTTGTTACTGTCCACATCCGAACTGACCCCGTCATCTAGGTACAGTTCTCCCCTAGCGGTTCCATCCTTCGCCGGCGCGACGATGATGTTGAAGTTCTTTGCCCTCACCTGCGCAGTGGTATTTCCAGATTCCGTTCTCATGGGAACAATGGTGCCACCCCTGATATGAACAGGTATCTCGTCCCAGTCCAGCCCGTCCAACCTGTGCGTCTGCCCACCTCCAGCCTTTTGCTCAAAGCTCCAAAAGTCGTACCAGAGGTCGTCGGGGAGGTAGAAGCTAACGCTTGTGGCGTTATCGTCAACGACGGGGGAGATGAGGAGAGCATCGCCAAACATCCACTGTGTTTGGATACCAAAGGTGTTGCTGTCAGATGGGTAGAAGAACCACAAGGGGCTTGCGTTGGGAGTGCCGTCCGTACTTGCTTTCCAGAGAGAGGTGTAGATATAGTCGAGAAGTTTGTATCGGGTGTCGATGGCCTTCTTGGCTGCCTTGGTTACATTCGGCCAGAGGTAGAACTCCTGTTGATTGGCACTTGAGTCGGCATGGTTGCGGTAGAAGGGTTGAAAGGCGCCCAGGAGAGCCCACCTGGCGCACATCTTCTCTGTGGCATTCTCGTTGAAGCCGCAGACGTCAGAACCGACGAATGGCATTGCATGCATAGCAGCAAAGGACATCAATTGACGTATGGTAATGCGGTAATGATCCCATCGAGACGCGTTATCCCCAAACCAGTGAGCTGCCACCCTGCCGGCTCCAGCAAACGTTGATCGTGTGAGAACGAAGGGTCTGAGAGTGGGCTTGCGGCTTATCAGAGCATTGTGAGTAGCTGCTGCCATCATGGTTCCATAGAGGTTGTGAGTGTCATATTGGTGGGTTCCGTCAGCGTTGGTGATATTGGTGTATAGAGTGTTGGCGGAAAGCTCGCCTGTGTACTTGTGATTTTGGATGCGATAGGCTGGCTTGAAGAGATCTCTGTTCGGCACTCCTTTAAACGGAACTGGATCTGCATAGCGTTTGTCGATGTAGCTGCCATTTCGGGTAGCCCGGGTTCCAGCTGAGCTCGACGGGAAGCAATCGGTAGTCTCGCAAAAGTTGCTGGCCTCGTTCATGTCCACCCAAAGCCCATCAACATTGATACCCGAAGCAGTATCATAGAACCTCTTGATCTCATCCGTCCACCACCCTTGTGTGTTTGAATGGAACCAGTCGGGCCATACCACTTCACCAGGCCATTGGCGTCCGCGGTAAAATGACCCATCTTCCGCTTTTAGAAACACGTCCTTTTCAGCACCTCGGATGTAGGTGGGGTAGTTCTCAGCCCTGTGGATTCCCGGGTCCAAGATCTGAACATAGTGTTGATCATTGCCGTGTAGACTCTGAACCAGCTCTTGAACCTTCTCAAGACTGTAATTGACTGGGTTTGTGGTGAAGTCTCGATGGCCATCCATGTAGTCAATATCCCCCCACATGGTCTCTAGCGGAATTCCAGCATCGGAGTAGTTTCGAACAACCTGTCTAACATCATCAATTGTCTTGTAGCCATATTTGCATTGGTGAAAGCCCAAAGCCCAATAAGGCACGAATGCTGGCAAGCCAACGACATCGGCGTATTGCTTGCTCACATCCGCTGGTCTGGGTCCAGCGAGGAAATAAAAGTCAAAAACACCGCCAATCACATTGTATTCGAGATATTGCTGTCCTTGATCCGATGTACCGAGCTTAATGTCCATGCCATTCGAGCTTAACAGAAAGACCCCATGTGTACCCGCCGCTCCCCGGTGGTCAAAGTACACTGGGTGAGAGCCATAGAGGTTTGCGTTGGGCGGAATGTTAGGTGACTCCGAGTTCCATAGTGTGCGCGTGTAATCCTTGGTTGGAAGGCGAAAGTCATCAGAGTGTTCACCCAATCCGTAGATATTTGGGTTTGATGGCAAGCGGGTTCTGAGTCGGATGTACTGGGTTTCGAAAATTAGTGGTGTGTCGGCTGTGTCGAAAAGGATGTCCCCTGTTGATCTCCTGGTGACGCTGAAAGTGAACGGACTTTGTGTAAAACCGAACTGTAGGTCCGAGGTACTTGTCGTTGCGTTCTGACTTCTTGGTCGGGGCAGGGCATGTTCTTGGACCTGAAACACCTCATAGTCTGTGTCTGTGATGAGGACATGCAGCCGCGAATCTGTTCCGAGTCAGTCAGCACGCGTGTCATCGTACCTGACAAAGTGTGGCGTATTCACCTGTCTGGTATTCGACAAGTAACCTCAAATTCTCAATGTCGTTACTGTGAGAACTGCAGTTTCCAATCAGAACGAGATGCGCAATCAGATACGAGTCTGCTTCCAGAACGTTGATGGCTTCGTAGCCAGGACATTGGTCGACCTGACCGAGTGCTCCCCATGCAAAGAGGAGCACAAGCGAGGCAATCCAGTGAAATGCCATCTTCCGGTGCTAGTTGGCTAGCTGCTTCCTGTCAGATGTCGCGATGTTGTAAAGCCGCAAGAAAGTAAACAATGCTGGTGGCAGCTGGCTGGCATGTGAGAAGGCAAGGGCGAGAAGGGAAGAAATAATTGGACTCGCCGAAAGATATCTCATCGCATCATCATGACCGCAGTGCCACCCCGATATCATGAATTTGCGAAGATAGATTGGGTGAACCATCATGTTTGCATGTGGTGAGCATGCGGTCCCAACAGGCCGTCACCCGTGACCGAACAACATGGCTGGCTGCAACATGGTGATCACCAAGGTAGGTACCCCAACCCACCACCAGTCTCCAATTCTCTCGACCCGCATGATGGGGTTCTTCTCGCGTTCCGTGGGACAGGATGCGGGGAATGCTGCATGTGCGACAGAAGAAAAGCTTGATAAAAGATGGGAGGCTGGTAGGAATGCTGCTGCACGATGAGATCGACATGCCCCTTTCCCCGGATTTGCAACTGCCGGCCAGGGTTCTGTCTAACGGTGAACTGTAACCTTCCCTTTAGGGCCGTGACTTGGCTTCCAGAGAAAGAAGCGGATGACCATGAGGTGGTCAGCAGCTCTCGGTCATTGAATTGTTTGCTGTAACATATTGTGTATCACGGCATGCCATGCATATGCTGCGCTCGGTGCACCTCAAGGAGAATGACCGTTTGGACAAAATCCTGTCCACGTTGAGGGAGCTCCGGTACGGAAAGATGCGGCCTGACGCGGCTCGCCGGAGTGGGAGGCATGGAAACGTGGGACAGCAGAGGTCGGCATGGAATGGCGAGAATTTCGGGGACAGAGAAAGAAGGCGTGACTTGGATGGTAGCTGGCAGACCAAGTTTAGTAGGAAAGTGCGGCCTCTTTTTGGTTTGCTGTCAAGAGGCGAAAGTTGGTATGTGGCTGCCACTGCCATCAAGTTGCTGTCAAACACCAGGCACTTGCTCTCCCTGGCAAGTTTTCTGTCACGCCAAAATTGCTGTCAAGCATGACTCCACTTCCACTTGACGTGAGACTTGCTGGCAGGCACTCACAACACCCAGACGACGGGAGCATCCCAGGTTGCTGTCAAGCACTTGCCGTCTCCCGCAAGACGTCAAGTCTCATGCGCAATTCTCTACCACTCGCCACTCGCCCCTCCCGGAACCTCCGCCGGCATACATGGATGAAGGAAGCAAGAGTATGGTACAAAAGTGATGTTTGGTGATGGGCTCGATTAAATGAATGAGCAGCCTCCTCTGCTCAACATGGCAAAATTAAATAGTGCAAATGTCTACACATCTGCTACATAGCTGGTATACACTGACAAAAATTAGCAAATAACCCTATACACCCTCTTCCACTTGGGCCACGACGCCCTCTCCTCCTCTTCCTGCGCCTTGATGATCCCCAAACGCCCAAAATCTCTCCTGCCCGTGTCGATGTCCATGTCTTCCACCTTGATATAACTTGTCCGGTAATACAGCTTGTGCCCAATCAGGAATATCAGCACCACTGGAATTGCCAGGCACTGCAGGAAGAAATTCTGCGCTCGCTGCGACGGCGACAGCGGTTCGTTTGTGATGGGCCAGATGGCAACCCAGCACTGCCCGACAAGGATGAGGCAGTTGCAAAACAGGCCGATCCAGCTGCCAATCGTTCCCCCTTGAGCACGAAAGGCGATGTCACTGACCGACCTGTGATGATACGCCCATGCCTTCCGAAGTCGTACGTGAGCAAGACAGGTGCTGCCCCATGTAAAGACACTACTAAGCCCCGATATGGCCAGCAGCCAGTCAAATATCTGGCCGTGAACTTTGGAGTTGGCCATGAAGGCCAACAACCCAACGCTCGACGTCGCGAGGATGGCGACGAGCGGACGACCGCGCCGATCCACGTAGGCAAACACCTTGGGCGCCTGGCCAAGCTCGGCAAGGGCAGCCAGTGTTCGGGAGGACCCAAAGACTGACGAGTTGCCGACGCTGATGACAGATACCAGAATAACACCGTTCATGATGCTGGGCAGAATGGTCGTCCCTGCGCTCTCGATAGCGATGACAAAGGGGCTCGCTGACGCGTCGGCGATGCTCTTGGCACCCAGTAATCGAGGTTCGTTGTACGGCACCAACAGGCCAACAAGCGCTAGTGACACGATGTAGAAGAGCGTAATTCTCCAGAACACCTGTTTGATAGCGGTAGGCAACGACTTTCGCGGATTGGCAGTTTCGGCTGCAGCCAAGCCGACCAATTCTGTCCCGGCAAAGGCAAAAGCCGCCGTTACAAACACGCTGCAAAGACCCTTGAAGCCGTTGTTGAACGCGCCTGGGTCGGACCAATACTTGCCGCCAATGTAGCCGCCGGTGGGCGTACCTCCAATGTTGATGACAATGCCGAGGAGGCTGGTAAAGCTGTCAGTAACGTTTCAGACTGAAAAAAGATCTGTATGCACTCACATGAACCCCACGACAGCGGTAACCTTGACAATGGCAAAGACAAACTCTGCCTCGCCGTACCCCTTTACGCCGAAGAGATTAATGGTGATGATGACAAGCAGAAACACGGCCACAAATATGGACTTGTTCAGACTCTCGTTCCAATAACCAATAGTCATTGCGCCAGCAATAATCTCCAGGGGCAGCACCACTATCCACTGTAAGGCATAGCTTGAGTCACAATCACGTTAGCATCCAACCACCGCAGCAACAGAGGGGGAGAGTGACACAAATATTTCCCCACGGCGAGAAGAAGAGCAAGCAAAAAGGCAACTTACTTCCAACCCATAGCAAACCCCCAGCTTGGGTCCAGAAACCGCGTCGAGAAGGCCGAAAACGATCCTGCAACAGGGAAAATCACCGCCAACTCCCCCAGTGCTTGTACCGTGCAGTACAACATCACTCCCACAAAGGTATAGGCTATCAACAGAGCCGCCGGGCCGCCCTCACTCAAAGCCTTTCCAGAAGCAACAAAGAGGCCTGTGCCGATGGAACCGCCAATCGCAATCATCTGCAGATGTCTCCCCTTCAGCTCTCTCGCCAGCAACGTGCCCGCTGTCCTGGAGTTGGCCGTCCGCAAGTCGTAGTACCGCTCCCCATTTTGCTGCCTCACCACCGCAACCCCAGACGCCGACCCGAACCCATTCGTTGTTCTGGTGGTAGTGGGCGAGTCGCCGGCGCCTTCCGGGTCTGTGACATGCAGCGCAAAGCTGGGGTCGTCGTGATAGCGCACATTCTCTGGATGCTCGCGGCGAAAGCTATCAATGAGGCGGCCCACACGGGCTTTCATGCCTCCACCTCCTACGCCGACGGCATTGTGAGGGTGGCCGTGGTGATGGTCGCCGTCCGAGGTCCGACTTTGTCGACGGACGGTGAAAGTGCTGCCCTCTGCCAAACTGCGGGTGCGATCCAGCTGGCCCATCTCAATCTCTCGGTCGACCGTCATCTCTGTCGGATCATTGGAGTGGCGGGGACAAAAACGTTATTGGCTGTGAAACAACGGTGTGCTGCACGACTTTGTCCAACGGCCCGTAATTGCATGGGCTATTCCGGCCTTGCTGTTTTGCCTTATTTTCTCGCGATGGTCCGTAGACAACACAAAATTGTTGGCTTGCCGCTGGCAGTGAGCCCCGAAGACCGGAAGTGAGGGTCCACTGATAAAACGGTTGTGTTCGTGGAGAACCCCTGGCGGTTGAGTGTGCCGAAGATGGATGACCCTTGGTGATAAGATCCGCAGTGGCCTATCGTTCACAATGCCGTCTGTCACAACAGTCAAGGAATCCACCACAGAAGGGGCCGTTGGAGATGGCCTCGGTGTCGGGTGTGGAAAAAGGGAAATGCGTGTCGTCTAGCAGCAGTCTGAAAGATAAGAAAAAGATGGGCCGTCGTAGCGGTCCTGCCAATATTTGCCCCGCACTGCCTGTCCTCCGAATTGGGCGTCCCTGTTGTTCGTCAACGGGTAGGTTGCCGATGCAGCCGTTGATAGGTGGTGTGTGGGTGTGGGATATGTGAGGTGATGCCCCTGGGAGACGCTCCTCGCAACAGTCCTGTTGGTTACTCCCGGGTGACAGGAGAGGGCAAACAAAAGGATAAAAAGGTGAAATCGTGCAGCCAGCAATTCCAACATGATCGCCACCAGATTGTTGGGGTCGCAGCGAATCGAGCGTCCCTGAAAAAGCCGGGATTGTGGACAGAACAAGAGAGCTCCACCGTGCCGCCCCCGACCAACAACTGGAGTCGCCTGAACCAAGCCGACAGGGGGTTTCTCTGGGCTGCATTAGCGCCTTTTGGGAACCGATTGCGTGGTTTTCAGGTCTCAGACCTCGAGACTCAAGAGTGTGCCTGATGTTTCCTACGCTCTGTTCCCGCAGTACCTTTTGCTGTGTGTGGACGAGGCGCAAGAGGGAACGTGCCCCGGATAGGTGGGACTCGAGAACACAATGCCTGTGGCGCACATGACAAAGGCCTTGTTTGAGATATTAGGGGGAACCAGGCAGAGGTGTAGCAAGGAGACAACGCCATGATTGCGACTGTCACCGTCACCCTACCGGGCTTGCCTTCTCTTGGGTTATCAAAAGAGCAAAAAGAGCGGTGGGGGGTGGGATCCAGCCGAGATCGTCCTCATCAGATGCAGTCAAGGTCCTGGTCTGCCACGAGGTTGTGCCGCTGGGTGTCTTGTGTCATGGGAGCTCCACAAACGATCATCCCCCCGCCCGTAAGTACCCCGCAGATTCAAGGGGACACTCCACCTGGGAAAAAGCAAAATCACCCGTAACCACTACCCGACACTTTCGTAGTCCTTTGCTGGTGATAGTGATTGATACCTAGGCACCAACAGATGAAGATGGCCTCGCGAGGATGAAATGCATATGGATGCAGGGGCGGATGCATCCAGGGGCCATCTCGAGGTGCCATCTTCGACGGGGCGAGACAATGGTGTAATTAGGCCATCACACCCAACCACCGCTAGCCCATGTCTTGCACACCACCGCCCATGTGCAAGTGCCAAGAGATGTTGAGCTTCGAGCTATCATCAGGTTCGCTAAAAATGTCCAAAAACTAAACACTAAAAACTAGGGTAGGTGTAAGATAGTAGTAGTACATGAGATGGCAACGTCGTCGTCACAATAAAGACGATGTTATTACTTTCAGCTCCGTCAGCGCCGCTGTTGCTGCCCTGCCTCCGCCTGATTATCTGGCAACGGATTCATCTCGCGAAGAAGGATGCTCGAACCCCTCGCCCGTCCCTTTGCAGTCGCCGTGACCGCCCCGTGAACTGGCGCCAGACGGAGCCCGATCTGGGCCTGCTTTTGGCACTGATCGTGTTCCTGACCATCAGAAGAGGATACAGTTACCTCAAAAGTGGTAGTTTTCATCACCTGTGATCCAGGCGTGTGTCTGCCTCTGGGGATCAGGGAGTCCATGCTCGCTGATCGGCTGCCGTGGTGTAGCCTGGGAGACTTGATTTCCCTTTGGCCATCTTCGGTCTGCTTTGATGTTGACGGAGAAATGTCAGGCGTTCTCGTGCGAGCCATGACACCCCCTTGTCCTTTGGAATAGTCGGCCTCGAGATCATCATCCTCATCCCAAGATGGCTTCTTCGAGACGGTCGTCGAGTCCATTCTTGAGTTTCTTCTGTTTGCTGATGATGCTGTCGCTTCGTACTTGAACTTTCTTTTTTTGGCGCCCTTGTCTCGCATAAATGTGCCAATGGTAAGGGCGTTGGCTGCAAAGGTTGCCATCAGTATCTCTGCTGAGGCCCACGTGGTCCTTGTCGCTTGGTATCCTTGCTCGTTGATGATCTGCGGCACCCGGTAGACGGCAACCACGACAGTGAAGATGTGGAGACAGAAGAGGGCAACCAGTAGAGACTTGTGTCCCACCGGAAGTCGACTTTGTATGACGATGGGCACAGGGAACACCACCAGTAAAAGATCGGTGAGGGCGTTACAGACCGAGACCGTGAGGAGGTTGGCGTAGCCCTGACGACACTGAGGGCCCGGGTCCGGAGTTACCTGCCAGTATTTTGGGAATGGTTGACATTCCGCAAGGTCGCTTACGACGACGGCCACGAAGGTTACAACCAGGGCAATACGCATAGACCGTAAAAGCATGGTGTATCGATTCCTCCCCGATTGCCCCACGAGGCGATCAAAGAACTCAAGAGTAACAAGCTTGAGCAGCCACAATCTGACGAGCACATTCCATGTTAGCTACCCGCATTACCGTCCAAAGCATATTGAGGGACCTTACACCACTGCGTAAATGATACGGCTGATCAGCACCAGACCACTCCCGATGGCCCGCCGTCTAAGGCCTTCGTCCGACACGTCCAGCTCATCGTTCAACTCCACATTGTTGGTCCCGAACACCAAAATAGGGTGCACGAAGGCCATGCGCAAAAAGAGGGGTATCAGCACCAGGGCGGCGACCTTGTCTTCCCCAAACAGCTTCTCGACCCGTACAAAGCGTCCCACGAGACGGAGCAAGATGAGGAATGCGCATAGTAACGTGATCCACCATGAGGTCAACAGTGTGGGCTTGTCATCGCCGAAGGGTCGTGCCGCAGGCGGAGACGAATAGAGCGTCATAGCTGCTGGCACATGGCTCCTGTCGAGAGGAGCAAGTTTGCTGGGTAGCGTCTGGCGTGACGCCCGTCGACGAACAGCTTCAACAGCTCAAAGAAAGCGGGAGCAAGGACGCTGTTAACAACAACAACAACAACAACAACAAAAACAACAACAACAGTGAGTGAGGCGAAAGAGACTAGAATCAACAAGCGTCTGCCAGTTGCCGGATTGACAATGAAAGAATAGGCACCGTGATCAGCAGCAGACAGTCACCCTTCCCGAAGAGAGATCAACAGGGTCTTACCTAGCCTCTTTGTGGAGTTCGGCCGGAGCCCGTCATTCTTCTCGAGGTTGACGTCCACAAGTGTCCGACCCTGCTTCCCAATTCGTCTGGTTGGCAGCACTGGCAGGCCGGGCGGCTTGTGGGAGAAGTATCGAACCATGACACCCAGCCAGAGGTCGGCTTCAGCCGAGCGTGATTGGTCAACCTGATGTGGGGTGTCTCACCCAGCGTAAGGTCTCCACATGTGGTCGTCCAGGGGTAAAGAGGTGATACTACTTTCCTCGTTGATTGCGCATGCAGCCAACGTCGTTCCAGCAAAGTGGTACGGCTAAAGACCTGGGGAATGACTAGCTGGGCGTCGATAAAGCTGTTGGCCGTCGGTTTGTTCAGGTACCTAGGTACCTATCCAAGGTACGGTAATAGGTTTTCAGGCAGTGACCCAGGGAAGCCCATGTGGTGTTTCGACCGCGAACCCCTGGTGCTCTGCTTTCTTGCGCTCCACTCGTATTTTCTCTCTTGAAGGATTGACTGAAAGACTCAGTCCAAGCCTTTTATGCAGCACTAGCTAGAAGAGGCCACAAGTGTTTGCGCTATTAGGTATTCTGTCATGCCAGGCCCTTGACCGAAACCAGTTCAGTGCAAGCCACTTTCTCAGACAGGCCGGGCCCTTACGCACCGACATTATCAAACCTAATGGCGGAGCGTTCGGGGAGCTGCGCCAAGAGCATCAGGCACAAGGATCAGGGGAACTGATTAAAAAAGATTGCCTTGGCGTGTGTGTCTTTGACATTTCAACCCCTGCCAAAGTCACATGTCTTGTTGCCAGTTCATCAGCAACGACACCACCCAACCATATCCGGAAACAACCGCCATTACCTACCTATCTTCTGCCTCGCTCCCCGATCATGTCAGCCTCGAAACACCCAAGGTTTTTTCCCACTCCAAATCATGGATAGGTAAGCACCAACCGCAAACGCAGCATGCAGGGGCAAATGCACACTGGCAGCATCTGTCATATCCTCCCATATGCCGTCCATAGTGCCAAGAACATGCCCACCCAACGGTCAACCAACCTCTCGTGTCTCGGGTATTTCAACATGCACACACGCGCGCCCGGGCCTTGCCTTTCAATGTCGGTGCAATATGGAACCGTCTCCCCGGCGCTCGCGTGTCGTTCGGAACCAAGCGTCGGTAATGAGCAACATGTGAGGCCTGGCGTGTTGTATGCGGGAGATGTGCAGCCCACCGGGCCCATCGGGCCCGTCAACCCAGCCCTATGTAGTAGGATGGATCGTGTTCCTGCCACTAGAATAGCGAGGCAAAAGACCACATAAAACTGAGAGAAGAGGAAGGTGGTTTTGGAAACTGGGCGTGTGGATGCCGGTATCGGCAATGCGGTCTGGGGCCCAACTCGATGCTGCCGAGCCGAGGTGGCGCCGGCGAATGTAAAAGATGGAGGGGTTCTGCCTTGTACTTTCTGAAAAGTGCCTCAATGACAACGTATCTATTGAACTCTTGCTGGCTTTTGCAAGTTTCGGAGGTGTAAAGAATCGCAATGTGGTAGGTAAGGTAGTGCTGCGCCGATATTTCTCATACTTGTCGCCGCTTACGTACTATGAAGCAAACGCTTATCATCAGCAAGTCTATTTGTACTATCTAGTCATTCTGGTAAAAAGAAAAAATGGCCACTTGGTAAGCTTCAGTGTGGCTGAGATTACACAAGCTTTCAGTTAGGAAATCTAAATCCAACCTTCACCCCCTAGTTCCCTCTTTACACGGTCATGTAGTGATACCTTGTAGCCATATCCCACTCCAAGATCACCTCCGCCTCCATCTCCTCCACACCAACCACAACTTGCCTCCAAAGACTGACATCATATGCCCCAGGCAGAATAGCAGGTAGCACCATTGAGCATAGATACCTCTCCCCTTTCCCACTCTCGTGTTCTCCAGAAGGCGGATTGACTTGCGCCCCATTCACATCCCTCACCCTCTCCCCCACAGCATCAACACGTGAAAGCACCACAGCCATCTGTTTCGGTCCCAACGCTCCCACCTTACCTACCGCATGGTAAGAGACAACCATTCCAGGCCTAATTCTCTCTTTAAACGGGATATCCTTGGCCTCTGGTGATGTCTCGATGTCAGCGCTGGAATCCAGCCTTTCCATTCTCGTCACCTTGGTTCCAGGTTTGTCGTTACCCGCAGTGGTCGAGGTTCGGGAATGAGTGTTAGTATCGATATGTAGCTGCCAGAACTTGCTCTGGAAAGCGGTTGCATGTTCCAGTGAGACTCCGGGTGTCTTGAGGCAGCGGGAAATGAACTCGGGGATAGGAAGCCGAAGGAGCTGGGCGCCTGATTCTGTCGGTGCGAGCACTTCGCATGAGATGGGGGGTGTGCCTGACTATCACCGGCAACTGTTAGCTTCAACCTTCTCGCCAGAACTGGAAGTGCACAACTCACGCTCTTGGTGATCCATTCTCTCAACTGTTCATTATTCCACATCACAGGCACATTTGTGTGGTCACTCAGTGCCTTTTTTGTCGGCACAACCACTCTTAGCATTTCAGCATACCGCAGAGTGTTTTTGCTTGCGCTGGTATCGGCCAAGCAGGGGTTGACACAAGCCACAACCACCGTCTTGCAGCTTCTCCTGGTGCCAGCCGTAGGTGATGGGTCAAACACATGCTTGAGTGTCTTGGTAAGGGTGCTGTGTCGGAAGGGCACATAGGCGTTTTTGGCGCCGCTACCAAAAGAAGGATCGAGGTCCAACAGTGCTCGGCCACGAATGCAGTCTTTCAACACAGAGAGACTGGTGTTGATCTCCTTGGCCTCCTTCATGCGAGCAGCATCGTGCGTTGTCTTGTCTCGGGCTGCTTCAGAACCGGCGAGGTCGATGATGTAGAGCAGCCCATCCTCTGCCCATGGGATGGATGGATTCTCGATACGGATGCGACAAATGGCGTGGGAGCGGGATGAGGAGTCATTTTTCAGAGTTGGAGCAGTTCGTCGGAGGGAAGCGGCTGCTTCGATAAGCTCGAGAAAGGAGGACTTGGTCGTAATATGCTGCTCGAGAGCTCCAGCCAGTTGGGTGTTGCCAAAGGAGTCTTCAAGGATGGATATTTGTTTGCGGGAGTTTAGAAGGTCTGTACCTGGGTATTAGCTTCAGGTCCCGGCGTCAAGTCAGAACTGCCAAGGTCGGTCCAGAAGTGGCTCAGGGTCGACACAGGGTCAGTCCAGGGGGAAAGCTTACCAAACGACTTTTGCCCGGCCAGCTCAACAATCGACATGTGCAACTTCCTCTCGCCCTCGAGTCCACCATCCATCAACGTCCCTGCCACAAGTCCCTCCAAGTCACTGACAGTAAAAGTCTTCCCGGATCCAGTCTGACCATATGCAAACACAGTACTGACCCCTCCACCCCAAGCCCAAGGGACAAGCGGTTTGATGATGGCATCGTACATTTGCCTGGTCGTGCTTTCGGGGCCAAAGATATGGTCGATAGGATAGCTAAATGACTGGTTTTGTTAGAAAATCATAGCTGGAAATCTCAGTGGTTGGTGATGATGACTTACATTGAGAGACGGAAGACCCCTGATCGGCTTCTTCAACTCGTGCAAGTCAACAACACTCGTGTCTCCACCTCGTGAGAAGACACTCTCAGGGGAGCCCTGGGATACCTCATCTGGCAGCAAGGGCCTGATGCGAGCGCTGATGAGAAAGTCGGGATTTCCTGTGCGTCCACTAGTGCATTGTTCCTTCTTTGGCTTGAAGGCCCGGACCAGCTGTTTGTAGCGGTCGGCATTATCGATCAGGAACTGCTCCATATTTGGTCTGTTGAGTGCAAGTTGGAGAGGCAAGTTGGAAAGGGAAGAATGATTCAAGCCCAGACGGAGATGGGAATGGAAGAGGGCTTTAAGGCAACTTCATTCTTGATGAGCTTTGAAGTCGTGGAGCAAGTGGTGTGCTGAGCGGTGGAATCAAACCTCCCTACAAACCGAAGATTTGGGTCCACATGGCGAGTTGCCCCACAACACCACACAAAGACGGCTGCGACAAACACACACACGCGCCCCGCAACACCACAGGCTGGCCAATCCCCTGAATTCAGGCAACCGAGCGTCGGCCAGCTTTGACTGGTCGCTACGTGATAAATCACAACATTCAATCATTGATGCCTGGCAAGGGGCTGCAGATGGATTGAACTTCTCGTGTTGCCTGGTATTTAGCGAGAGCAATGAAACTCCATGTCTTTGTTTACTTGGTAAACATCGTCACCTGCCCGGTCCCTCCACCAATCGCCTTGACTCTAGAACCAATATCCAGGGGGCTCCCCTCAGAGATCACAAAGTGTCCTTCCTTAGATCCAGGCTGCTTAAGTCCCATGAGCTTGTAGACATTACCGCTGACCAGGTCCAGAGCGCCCTTCTCATCAACCTTACCGCCGCCATTGCGGTACACAATGCCAGCCAACAAGCCCAGGTCCCTTACCAACCAGTCTTCCTCCAACCCAATCGCTGTCACAACACCAGCCTCCAGCAGCCTGTCAACGGCGGTCCCGTTGGTTAGCGGAGCTCCAGTCAGAGCTCGTCTCTGATCCCAGCTCGCGGCATAGGACTGCAAAGGGGCCAGCACGACACCAACCTTCGCATCTGCAAGCCCCTTTGCGACAAGCCAGGATTCGGCACCTCCCAGAATGACAAGTCGGATCGACGTTTCTGAGACCTCCTCCACCGCCTTTTTGACCTTGAGCAAAGTCCCAATGGTGTCGGCGCTGTGGACAGTGATGACGAGCGGAAGTGAGCCGTTGACCACCTTCTGGAGGAATGCCGATTCGGAATAAACGTCCCTGACAGTCTCGCTGGAGTTGAGTGAAGCGTGGGCCTCCAGTAGCTTGCGACGGAGACTCCCGATGGCGGCTGAGATTGATGGAGTGCTGTCCTGTTTGGCCGACGAATCAAAGGTGTAGTGGACTGACACATCACTCGCAAAGACGGTGTCCTGTCTCACCACGGTCTTTACCCCAGTCAGGAACCCCACACTCGTGCCATGATGACTGAAACCCCCCTTGAAGGAAGGGGCTGAAATAGCCTTGGTGACACCGTAGGTGTATGACGCGTTCAGCTTCTGGTTGTCGAGAACAAGACCATCTTCGGCTCGAACGAAGGTGTTGGGATTCGGTCCGTTATCGGTATCATCCTCTGCGTCGATAGCGTTGAGGCCGATCTTGGAGCCAAAGGCCGTAAACGACTCGGTGAGGTAACCGTTCTTGAGCTGGACAACGGGGGTGTTGGTCTTGTGAGCCGCTTGCAGCTCGGCTTCACAGTCTCCAAGGCAAGAGAGCCGTCCTTTGGAAAAGACCACGGTGATCCCATTGGCATTGGTCTTTTGACTCGGTTGCGTTTCGTCGAGAAGGACACGCGTTACTCCGGTAAAAATCACCTCATCTGCTTGGAATGGCTCACCTGGGAGAGAGGTGAGATCTTCGTCAGGTACAATAACCCCCACCACCGGTTTGTCCAACTCAACCGCGTCCTTGAACTGAGCTGTTCCGTCAATCCACACTTGAACGGGTGCTGCGCCAACACTCAGAGGGTCACTGTCCCAGACCACGACATCAGCGTCATATCCGGGCTTGACTTTGCCAAGTCGCCGCCCGAGCCCGAGGCGCTCTGCGGGCGCTGTGGTGACGGAAGCGAGAGCCGCATGGTATGGCAGGCCGTACTTGTACGCTTTGGCAGCCTCGAAAACAACATGCTGAGCATTCAACACCGGGTTGTCACTGACATAGATAGGTGTCAGGCCGCTGTCCCACAGTATTTTCCCAGCAAATTCGCTCGCAACATTGGCCTCGGCCTTGTAGTACATGTTGTCCGCGAACAAAGCCGAGGCGGGAGGATCTCCGCCATAGGCACGTTTCAAGATCTACCAGACCGTTAGCCAGCCATAAACATTCGCTGCGAAGGCCAAATGCTCACCTCGGGAACCAGAAATGTCTGGTGGGCATGGTGGAATGCCCGGAGCTTAAACTTGAACTCGTTTGTGTGGTCAATAAACGTCTCCAAATCACTGATAGTGTAACAATGTGTGTGCAGGTGCACCTGGCCGCGTAACAGGGCACCGAGTGACTCCCACCGTAGCTCTTGTGGAAGGTAGTTCTTGACGCTGTGCACACCATGGGTCGCCGCGGCGTCACACCAGTCATCTTGTTCCCGCACGACTTTGGTTGCCTGTTCAAAGGCGTGGCGAAAGTCCCAGCTCTCCCCCATGCGGCTCATCGGTCCCGCCTCTCCTGGCCTGCCGTAAACTCTTTTGGCATTTTCACCACATGCCATCTTCATGTACCTCCAGTTGCGGTCAGGATCAGCCAATAAGTCGGCGGCGCTTGTCTCATTTCTACCATCAGGCATCCCCACGGCATGCTTGATGACATACGCCTCACCACCCATATTGTTTCCAGAGCCGGGCAGCACAAGACTTGTTGTCACGCCGCCGGACTTGATCACTTGAATCTGAGGGTCACCCGGGTGGAGGGCATCAATAGAACGCACAAAGGGGCTAATATTGGCCGACATTTCGTTGGTGTCTTCGTTGCCCCAGAGACTTGGCAGTGATCCCACACCGGCGTGACTGTGCATATCGATGATACCGGCCGTCAACGGTCGACCACGTGCGTCGAACACGATGGTCTCAGATGCCACAGACGACAAGCTGATGGCGGCTTCGACCTTCTGAATAAGTCCATATTCCAGATAGACATCAGAGTTGATCCAGCCGTAACCGGTGCCATTGCGTGCAGCCTCGGGAGAGGTGCCTTCTTTTGGTTCGCCTATCCAGACCGTGGCGTTCTTGATGAGTGTGGGGGCATGGCCGTCGATATATCGGCTGTTTCGTTTCCGACCAAGACCGATAGGATCCTGAGGTTTCTTGCGCAGAACACTACACGTGGCAAGGTTGTCCTGCAGGCGCTTGACCGAGAGGCCGTGTACTGTGATGTCCGAGTTCGCCGGCGGTACAGAAGGTGGTGAGCTTGGAAGCTGTCTCCACTGCGCGTACGCGATAAAGCACAAACACGCCGAGAGCAGCAGGCCGGCTGTTCTCCGAACAGATCTCCGAGATCTATGCCTTTGCCAGCGCGGGCGCCTCGAGGCTGGCTCTTGAGAAGGCAAACTGCTCTTGCCGTCCATCGTTTCAACGGACGAGAGTCTGGTGCAGGAACTGGGAGACGGGATGGAACCATCATCCATCGAGTCGGGTGCCGGTGTCGACGTGACAGAACGCACTGAGTGGGGGGCTTCCAGGCTTTGCTGGCGGTGATCAGCCAAGCGAGCCAATCAGGGGCATTTGGCCAGTAGACTTGAGACCCACAGGCTATCTAGCCCTACCACTTGAGCACTGAAGACTGGCCGCCCCAGGTTAGCACGCGTTAGGCGTTCTCTAGGTAAGGCCCGACACGCCATCTGCCCGAGGACACTCGTTTGTCCAAAGGCTTCTTATCTCGACCTCAATGTTGACAACATGTACCATGAAAGGCGCCAGGTGTAGCCTCAGATGCAGCTGACCAATGTCAACATCCACCGCAGAAATGAGCATGCCACAGTTATGGCTACTCTGGTGCTCCCAAAACAATCACCTCTCTAGGCTCTCCTCTGCACCGGGCTGCCGGTGGCTGCCGGCTCGACTTCATAAGTGCCTTCAACAATAGCAGTTTTGGTGGCTACCTAAGCTATCTCATCCTCGCTTTTGGTCTATACCAAGGACGAAATGCCACCAATATACTATGCCCCATCCATCATAGCCTCGCTCGTCGTTCGAGATGCCCCACCATCACCACCACCAGCCGAAGAAACATCTGGCGTTGTCGTCTTGTTGGCAGTCCTAGGAAGCACCTTATTTGCCATCCTGTTCTTCTGGGGAGTAAAGCGTTGTTACTGGGACGGATGGTGGTACACGGGTTCCTACTATCCCATACCAGTGGAAGTAGTCTGGATTCCAAATAATCGCACGGACAGTTGCTCGACTTGTTCGGGCGAATCCCACATCACGGTTCCCAGTACGGACAGTTCATCTTCATCCTCATCTTCACCGCATTCTGCTATCAAGTCTGGGTAACCTGCAGCCCTGCCATTCTACCCTCTCTGGTGTTCTCGGTTCTTACCGATCAGTGCTGACTATGCGGCAGTGCCGGCGCGGGTGCGGTTTCTCTGACGTCCAAGGATGTTGTTGGGAATGATGTTCAGAATGACGAGCGAGGAAAACGAGAGATGATAACGCCTAATGAGACTATGAATAATGAACTAGAGGGTGGGATTCCCTTGGAAAGAGGAAACGGAGCAGGAGCGTGTACAACAATATCCAGATGTGTGGACATGAAACAGCTGGACTCAGGCCCCTCATCAAGCACCGTCATGTCACAGTGTGGTACCGAGATCAGAACTGCGGGTTACAGAGTTGAAGTCTGCAAAGAAAGGGAAGATGAATCTAGATCGTGTATCTTGATGTAATGTCTGGGATTAGCAATTGACAAGAGTGCCAGCTACGGAAGAAGCAAAGGCGGATCAATGGCTGCTGCAAGCCCCCAATATGCCACGCCATATCCGCGAATAGGAAGTGACAGGACGCCCGAGGTGCAGCTGGAGGGAACCCCGCCAAGTCTCGCCATGGCACTGCAACACGCCATTCGGATTGGGCCGCAGGATCTGCAACTCTGCACGACAACGCATCCACATCTCTCTCGGCAGCTCCTGTACCAACCTCTCTTTGCACACATGTTTTCAGCTCCATTTCACCGCTGCGCCTTTGAGGCTCATGGTTCAGATGCAGCCGTACATCGTCGAGGACCAGTACGCTGACCCCGTGCCCATCATTGACGCATGGGCAGCATTTCTCGCCGCCAGGTTCTCCAAGAGAAAGGACCTCTACGCAAGCTTCAAAGGCCACGAGAAGGACATTGTCAGAAAGGAACTGCGCCGCATCAGCTTCTTGAGGGACTATTTTTCTGGACATCGGCTCTCCCAATCTGATCGAATCACGTTGCTCGACTCGCTTCAGCGAGCTCATACCAGCTGGACAGACAGAGCCTCTCGGCGATGTAAAGAAGATCTTCCCCGTATCGAGATCGAGATTGCCCGGTCAGCTGGATCCCGCCGCCAGCAGTACAACAGGAATCGCCTCATCCTGAAGCAAGTCCAGCAATGGCCAACGCAACAGTATACCAATCTTCAGCGATCTGTAGCGCCAGAAAGTTACATCGAGGGTCTCTATTCGGAGGAAGACAGTATCGATGACGACCACACCGTATCCAATTATGGTTACAATGGCTGGTTGATTCAGTTTGAAAAGGGGAAGGGTGGCGTGAATCTTGATCATCCCCTCTGCCACGGCAAATTCCCACACCAGAAGATCGCAGTCCAGAAGCTTCTCTACGATAAAGAGCAAACACCGTTGAGACGCACAGAAGATCGCACAAAATTACGATACTTCCACCTTCAGGCTAACAATATGAAGTGGGTTGAGGTAAGAAGAGACTTGCCCTGTCTGACGATACCATTGCCTGCTGACTGGGCTTGAGGACGCTATATCGCGATACTATGGTGAGGACGATTCAAAGTTTGACACTCACCGAGGTTTACACCAGCGAAAGCTATTTCAACCAGGTGGCAAGAAATCCGAGTCCAACACTGAGAAGCTCTTGAAACGTGAGCTTTGGCATGGGCAAGAACGCGGCGGCGGCGATGGTCATATGCCTCCTCACTCACGCCAAATACGCCCTAGATGCGCACTCATTCCATCACCCCCTTCCAAAACCAACAATGATCTTCCAGCCGCCTCGGATAAGTCGGTCTTAGCCGTGTATCATCATTCTTCCAGCCAGCCTCAGGATATTGTGCTCTTTGTAAGTTACCTAGGTTCTACCCCTTTTACCAATGGATGCCGGCGGTCTAATTCGAGTTGCAGATGCCCTACTTGCACTGGGAAATAGAGAAGAGGCTGGTGAGAATGACCAATGTTATTCGAAAGACACGGCTGGAGAACGAAGAAGAGTTTGCCTATGAACGTCTCAGTAAACGCAAAGGCACCTGGGGCAGCGTAGTTGAAAAAGCCCGGGCTCGGGCTCAGCGGATGAACAGCACTACAACGGAATTCGAGTGGGACGAAGGATCACCGTCGTGGAGACCGCAATCACCTCTCGGGAGCTACCTGTGGCAAGCTTCGAAACTGTATCAGCTCATTGACGAAGCGGCGGATTGGCGCCTTATCACCAACCATCTCTACACGCCATCACCCCTTCACCCGCGACGAACACTTGAACAGTATTACTACTGGACAGCAGACGACACAACACATCGAGATCGCCAACAAGTCGTATACCGCGCCACCCAAATGAGAAGTGACCCCGAGGCGATTCCTCGGGTAGTCATGGTTGATCAACTATGGCTATGGATCTTGGACGAGAGTAGGTCGACCTAGTGTGGAACACGGTCTTTCAGTCCGAGGTCTTCGCTGACAAAAAGGTCTAGACACTATCCTCTCTGCGTTCCCTCGCCGGTGGGGACGCAACAAACCAGACCCTTCGGCTGTACATCGAGCGATACGAGACCACCTCGGAGCAATCGATCATACACAGATCACATCAATATACGATTTGGCACTAATCATCATTGACGAGTGTTCTAAAGTGTTCTTTGACCGCACCAAGCCCGATCTTCGCCCAGAAGTTGTCGACATGTTTGGGTCAGCCATTTCGAGCATTGTGAGTGACTACCTAGATGGACACCACCATAAGGCGTCTTACTGGTGATGCTGACATTCATGACAGTCTGAGAAAAAGACGGAAGCCTACGAACGCTTCGGGCGCGATGTCAAGAGGATGAACACGCACGACCCTCTCCAAACAGCGGAGGAGCTGCTTCGAAAGTCTCTCAACATCAAGTTCGAGTGGTCGGTTCTAATGGAAGCCCAGAACCTGATCGACCAGCTGCAGATCATGCAAGAAATATTCACGCAGCAGATCACCGTGATGGGTGACTTTGAGAAGGCCCTTAGAGCTATGAGCCCGGAGTCTCAGGGTTCACCAGATCTCAAGTCTGCCCTTGCGCGGGCAGCGACCTTGATCGAGGACATGAAGCTTCGCCGGGACGAACTGTCCAATTTGGAGAAGAGGCAGGCCAACACACGTAGCCAGGTAATTTTCCGGGTTTGTGTTCCCCTTCTTGGACTGGCTTGGCTGACGTCGCTTCAGTTGCGAGAACTTCTCGACATGAAGCAGCAGCAATCCGGTATCATTGAGGCAAAGGCCGCCATTCGAAGGGCAGACGAGAGCGTTGTACAAGGCAGATCGATTGTCGTGTTCACTGTGGTGACCATTTTCTTCGTAAGCTGACCTGTTTTCACCGCCCCCGTTAGCCTTGTGACACTGTAGGCTGACTAGCTGCGCATCGTCAGCTTCCACTTTCCTTCTTCGCCACCTTCTTCGGCATGAACGCGCAGGAATTGAACGAAGGCCATATGAGGCTGGGAACACAGCTGATTTGGATGTGTAAGTTGCATTTTTGGCTTTGCCGTTGGGCTCTGGAATACGAACGTCGAGTATGGACAGAAATGCTGAGTGTAGTACTGCCACAGTTGTCCTATCCAGCATCGTCATCTGCGCCTCACTGGCTCTCGCATTCAACACCTGGGCTCGGACAGCCTTTTTCTCTGCATTCCGGGCCGCCTTTGCGCAGATATCCAACGCCGCCAACAAGGTGGGCGGGAAACAGTCTCAGGCTGCGACACAGTTGACGGGTGCCTCGCCGCGCGCTCTCAGAGAGTTCATGATTGAAAAGCGAAAGGAACTGGAGATGAAGGAGCAAGAGAACGGGATTGCGCTGGCCAGCGGGGCATTGCCGTTGCACCGCAGTAATGGCACAGAACTGCAGGGGGGCAGAAGACCAAGCCGAGCAAGCACAATTGCCAAAATGTGGAGGTGGAAATCAGTCTAGGTGATGGATCATCAGGCCGTCTAAGATTGTAATCGTAATTCGAATGTCTATCAGGGGGTATCATTCAACCAAACCAAACGCCTACTATGCGTATCTGCGCTAGAACATGTTCCAATGATGCACCTAATTCTTCTGGATATCGCCAATCACTTCGCCCGCCAGCTTCAGAATCTCGACATGCACGCTCTCGTCAGCGGTGATCAAACCCCAGTTATTGGACAACTTCCTCCCGGCTCCAAAGTCTATCGGCCTCCCTTCCAGATCCGTGACCTTTCCAGCCCCAGACTCGCTGTAAATCAACTGTGAACCTGCATGATCCCAGAGGCACCACGGCGTGGCCTCTCCTTTTGCCTTCTTCGGAAACCGCACCTGAGCAAACTCTCTCCCTCCCAGAACCATGGCTGCGTACCGCATGTGCGAAGAGTAAATCTCCGTCCTCTCCGTCTCCCTCGCCCCAGCTCTTTCCGCCAGTATCTCCACTTTTGACGAGTCCGTTGCACAGCTGACAGAGGAATCTACAAAATGGAGATCCTCCATCCTCACCGGTATCAGCTGCTGCTTTGATCTGCGTCTGTTGATCTTCCTCACAGCGCCCTGCAGCCTCCCCTTGCCCATCGGCCTGAGTAGCGCGTATCCACTTCCCCTAACCGCGGAAAGCATCACCCCCATTCCCTCTGTATCCACTACATCCTCCTCTATCCGTTGCCCGGCATCCATCGCCGCCCGCAGCGGTAGATTCGGACACGCCAGCAAGCCGAGCAACTCCTTCCCATGCTCATCGATCAAGGCCAAGGAAACGGCATACTGCTCTCCCTTGAGAAAGGCCGATGTCCCATCGATAGGATCCATACTCCAAAACCTCGCTTTCCTCCTTTGTGTTGGTGGAGAAGAACACCCCAAGTCAATCACCTCCAGCATCTGCTCCACCGTCTCCGGCCTCCTCCCCAGAAGGCTCTCGGCTTGCTCATCCTCCAGCCTCGTCTCCCTCACCAGCTCCCACACCTGCGCGCAGAGGTCGGGGTCTGATCTCAACGAAGCTGAGTCTTCCTCGCCGATGAAGGAGTCATTTGGGAAATGCGAGTGAATCGCGCTGATCAGAAGGGCCTGGGCGGCAAAGTCGGCGATGGTGACGGGGGAGGCGTCGGACTTGGCTATGCTGAGCCTCCGGCCGGGGTTGTAAGAATTGGAAGGGTGGAGGGATGACGAGGGGAAGGACGAGGGGAAGGACGAGGGGAAGAAAGAGTGTCCGTTTATGGGGGTTGAGCAGCTTGGTGAGGGAGGGGTTGGGAGGTTCTCCAAAGTCCGTAGGACGCGTTTTGTCAGGAGAGCGGCGCGTTGGATGGCGAGGGAGGCGATAAGGAGTTCGTGAGAGAGGTACTCTTCTCGGTTGAGGGGTGGTGGTGGGCTTATGTGCATTGTTGTTGTTGTTGTTGTTGTTGTTGGTGGGTTTGGTGGCTGGTGGGTGTTACAATGTAGGTACCTAAGGTAGTAAGGTGAAAAGAGCGTGAAAGCAGTGGATATGTGATCTGTATCCGTATTTATTGTTTTTGTCCCTCAACGGCTCACCTGTGAGGTCGCCAGGCCTCAAGTGGTGAGGCCATGTCCCCGTTGGCGGCCGCAAGGCCATGTCATGAGTGCTCATTGGCTCGGCACACGTGATGGGGCGAAGCACGAGGCGCAGGACGACCACTCAGCCGGAAGATGCAAATGGGAGATGAGGTGGGGTCCAGATCTCGCCGCGTCACGTGTTGCCAAGATCGAAAAATACCGAATGATATCCCCGGATCCCGCCATCGTTTGCCCTGGCTGGTGATCCAACGACGACAGCAACCGCACGACACACCATCTGGGAACGTCACGCCGGCATCCCGAAGATGAGATCTTCTCGGCTACCTCGCCCACCATGCTGATAGCGCTAAGCCCATTCCGGTTGGTCCCAGCTACGGGTACCGGCTTGGCCTCTCGGTTCAAGCTCGTCATTGCCCAGCCACAGCGGAGGTGGATGGATCTGAAGCCGCACCAAAAAGAAAAATGGAGGACCCTACCGTGGGACCATCAGGTCTATCTCCAGTTGCTCCGAAAACACAAGGCCGCCATAGACTCGGACAAGGGTGACAGTTTGGGGTGGGACCGGCCCCTGATGCCGTTTGTCATGAGGCGAGGCACCATCATGTATGACATGTCCCTCAAGCATTATGTGCTTCTCTTAAACGGGGTATCGATATCAGCCAGGTTGGATGATCCAATACAGGAGCCCGTCTTAACGGCGGATGCATATATGGTAAACATGCACCGTGTTCCTGACCCGACTACTGGCTAACGTGGCGCGATGCATCTAGCTCACTAGTAAAATCAAGGAAGCCATCCCTTGGAGGGTTCACTGGGCCGGTTTGGACACTGAACCTAGCGTAGACCCCAACGAGGCGCCTTGGGACATACATGTCCGGACCGAGTACGACATACGGCCCAAGGAAAACCCTAACCTCCCAGTCACAAAAATCTCCAGGTTTTTTGACAAAGAATTTAGTCTCCCCATCATGGGAACCGGAACACTGACTATTCCGATCAAACACTTGGCTGATGCGGTTCCAAAACGCTGGTTTTCCGCCACCGAAGAGTCGATGGGGCGGCTTGATCCTTTTGCTGTAATTGGCCCAAGGACTCGAGACCTTTATGCTTTCTGTCCGACACTGCTAGATGCTGATGTTGGTCTCATTGACGCCCATCACCATGGTCGCAAAGACATTTCCTCCTCTTCGGCACACTGGCCGTTCGAAAAGCGTACATGCCTTGTCTTTTCACATCAAGGACCAACGAAAGAAGAGGGAAGGCGCATGCTTTCGGCCGCAGAGAAGCTAGCTCAAAGGTTCAAGGAGCTAGGCCGCGTTCGTACCGCCACGGTCAACAGGGTTTCGCTCCATGACATCATTCAAAAGGTGCTTCCTGACTTTGAGGATGGCAGAAAGCCAAACAAGAAGAAACTCAACCTCAGCCGTATCCTCATTGCCCGAGCACTGGAAAAGCGGCGTGGAACAACAGTCATGATCTACATATCAAAGGACATGCCAAGACTCGCCTTTGTACAGCTGCTGGAGGCTGCCAGCAAAATGCAGGAAGACACGGCTGTTATCCTAGCTGTAGTTGGACGGGCCCCCTACAAGCACATATTCAACCACGAGTCCGAGCTCGTACGCGAGACCTTTGCCACCGAAATAATATTTAGGCCACCCCTGAAGCAAGCGTTACCACTTACGCCACAAGAGCCTGAACCCACCCCTGAGGAAGATGAAAAGATGAGAATCATCATGGAAAGGCTTCTTTCTCACCACGAACAGAGGAAGATTCGGGAGCGTGAGGAGGCCGAGAAGATACGGAGAAAAGAAGAACACGAGAAGAGGTTGGCCGCGATTCGTAAGGAAGCCAAGAGGCAGCGAGAGGCTGAAATTCAAGAGCGGATTCGAGAGGAGAAACGGGCCGAGAGGGAGCGGCAAATTGCCGAGGAGAAGAAGATTCAAGTCAAGAAAGACGTGGACGCGTGGTATGAGGCTGCAGTTCAACATGAGATTGCTGCCTCTCTGCGTGAGCAAGAATTGGAGTCTCACGCGACTAGGAAGGCCGGGCAAGATCCTGATACCTTTGGCTCTCCAGACGATACCGAGATGGAGATCGAGGAGGCACAGCCAAGCAAGGGGTCCATCGCCATTCAAGATGGTGATATTTGCATGGAAAAAGAAGGCTCCATCACGGTGATGGATGGGTTCCTCAACAAGCGCGACGGCTCCATAGTCATCAAAACAGGTTTCGTTAACATGGACAACGGTTCCATCGCTTTTCTACAGCGCAGCGACATGACGTATTTCGAGGAGGACCTCGGCACGCTGTCCATCAGTTTCGAAGACGGAGTTTCCTCCCACGCCAGTGGTCCCGCCAACAACAAGCGCCTGGGCCTTGTCACCGACGACGAGGTCGGCGCTCACCCAGACCTGATGAGTCTCACAGACGCTGTCATCACCATTACGGACGGTTCAATCGAAATCAAGAAAGGGTCCATCAAGGTCGTTGGAGAAGAGGGCTTCGACGACGCGAAGAAGATCCTGAGCTCCATCCGAATCAAGCGCGGCGCAATCCATATCGTCAGCGGGTCTGCCACCTTCAAGGAAGGAATGAAAGGGTTCATCAAGTGCTCGTTTGACATTTCGGAAACCACCCTCGACTTTAAGGACGGTTTCTCCGATGTGAAGCAGGTTGACGACTCACACCTGTATTCGGTGGGCAACTGGGGCACGGGATACAGACCAATGATTGACAGCAACGGCCCCTCCTATAACAGTTGGGGGGGCTATGAGCCAAAAATCGTGCATCATGATACCGCCAGAGAAAGGGTTCTCAAGAGACAGGAAGCCGTCCTAGCAGCGGCGAAGGCAGAGAAGGAGGCCCAGATGAAGAGGGAGCAGGCGGAGAAGCAGGCCCAGATGAGGAGAGAGCAGGAGGAGAAGGAGGCCCAGATGAAGAGAGAGCAGGCGGAGAAGAAGGCACGGATGGAGAGGGAACAGGCGGAGGAAGAGGAGAGGAAGAGAAAGGAAGTGATCGCCCAGAAGAGAGCAGCACTGTTGGCGAAACTTCCAGTGTCCTTCCTTTCTGAGCGAAAGCGCAAAGGGAAGTAAGGACCGAGTCGTTGTGTCTAGATCTCTTTTCGGTCCTAGTTAGGAGAAGGTGAAACAGAGCCTCCTAGACAAGACTACCTAGGTACCTTACCTTATATAGCCCAGCCCGGATATGACACCAGGTTTGCGTCCACTCAGGTACCTAGCATACACGACACCTGAAATGCAGTACATCAAACCCCAATCTACCACTTCCAAGAAGGCTACCCACACCTCAGCGCTTTATCTCGTGCTCTCAGTTTGCTGTTTTTTGTACAGAAAAGGCGCAAGAAATGGCATATGTCACCGACTAGTCCAACACGCAGAAGAAGTAAACTGTAAACAAAGCTAACGTCTTTCAATATGCACTATAGATTAATCAACCGGGGTAGGTAGAGTCTTATTCTCGCGCACAGGAGAGTTACAACAACTGCAAAACAAAGAAAACAAAAGGTAGGTAAGAGAGTATGTATGTACATCCAAAAAGGACAAACAGTCACCAAAAAATTATATCACCACATTACATTATACTTCATCCCCGGAAAAGGCCATCCTGTTAGTAGGTATCTTGGTATCATGATACCATGGCCCCAGAGATCTTCCTTTTTATTCATCATTCCCACCCCTTGGGCTTAACCCAGTTACTCGCCAGCGCCGGCTGCGTAGGCTTAATAGTAGGCATCAGACTGTACCGATGTGACCCGCCAGTCGTCGGTCTCGATGGTGGGTTTGGCTGACTGATCACCGGGATCACCGGGGGCACAGCGGGGACAAGTTCTGGCTGCAGCGGCGGCCATTGTGCTGTTGATGGTCTCGAGGTTGCCGCAATGCTTGGTGCGGTAGAGGGTGGCATCGGCCAGGAGATCAACGAAGGGGAAAATACCCCGCTGCTGGCGATACTTGCTGCTCCAATCGAATCTTGACTGGATCGGCGGGGCATGGTAGGTGATGGAACAGTAGGGAGGCCTGGCGCCAGAGGAGAGAAGTCGATGAGAAGTTGGCTGGTGGGCGAGGAGGCTCGCTTGTCCATCAACGTCAGGTCAAGAGGTGGAGGGCTGTCGAGACGGGGAGTGCGAGCTTGGGTTGGGCTTGGTTGGGTCACTGGCATTGTGGCCATAACGAGTGGGGGAGCAGTGTCGATCGCGCCGTAGTTGAGGCTGCTTCTCTTCTCGTACATGGCAGAGTCGGATGCGTCCCCGACGTCGCTGAAGAGCAGGCCGTTGCCCATCGAAGATCTCTTTTTCTCTTTCTTCGTGTATGGTGTGGTCTTGAATGGTGTGCACTTGTTAAGGAAAGCTTGCACGCGGCGGGTGCGGCGGTAGCGATAGATGAGAGCGATGAGAATCAGCAGGACAATGAGAAGTGCTACAGACATGTTAGCCAGCTTGTATCAACAAGAATAGCAGCAAGACAATGAATCTTACAAACAACGGCTCCAATGATGCCAACCACGGGACTTGCGCCTTTGCTATCGCCGGGGCTGTCGTTGCCAGGACCGGTGCCCCCTGAACCGCCACCGGTGTTCGTTCCTGAACCTGGTCCATGGATGCCCCCTGAGTTCTGGTCGACCTCCCCGTGATAACCGTAGCCAAACTCGTCTGTACTAATGTAGCCCCCTGATCCAGCAGCAACACCACCGCCTGTGGTTGGGCTGGTCCCCTTTTGCGTAACTTCGTTCTGTTGGCCCTGGGTGCCGTCGACAGCTAGGAGGGCATGGCCTGCGGTAGAGGGAAAGGCCTTTGGCGGGCCGGTTGTCGTTGAACCAGTTCCCTGGTTGCTGTTTCCCGCATTGTTGTTTGAGTTTGAGTTGCCATTGCCAGAATTTCCAGAATTGGAGGATCCAGAACCGGAGCCCGATCCTGAGCCCGATCCTGAGCCCGGTCCTGAGCCCGACCCTGAACCTGAGCCTGACCCTGAGCCCGAGCCTGCGTTAGGGGTACTAGAGCCAGTCCCCGAGTTCGATCCTTGGCCAGAACCTGAACCTGTACCCCCGCCTACACTAGGAGACGAGCCTGAGCCAGAGCCACTCCCCGAGCCATTTCCTGAACCGTTGCCTGAGCCGTTGCCTGGAGTATTTCCTGAACCTGAACCCGACCCAGATCCATTTTCATTTCCATTTCCATTGCCCGACCCCGAGCCATTACCGCCTCCTGGGTTGCCGGGCGCGTTATTCTTGGGCGGATCAACCACTGGCGGATTGTCGACGGGTGTCTTAACAGGGTTGGTAACTGGAGCATTCTCCACAGGGCTCGCAGCCGGTGTGGTCGGAACGGGCGCGGGGACCACGGGTGCTTCCAGAGGAGGATTTGTCGGCGTAGGTGTTGTCGGGGCCGGCTCCGGCCCGGGAGCAGGTGTCTCCTGGGAACATCCTAAAGAATTGGGGAATGCTTTGCACAACGGGCTGGTGAGCTTTTGCAAGAGCTCCTTGATGTCCCTTTTTTCTAGCTCTTGGCCTGGGACTGGGAGATGCATTCTTGTAACTCCAGATTGCGAATGAAAAGGACGAGGATCAAGGCCACATGCTTGCTGTGTTGAGCGTGTTGTTGTTTGTGATTGCGTCAGTCAATTGTAGTATCTTCTCAAAAGGAGGGTATAACGATGGAAGCCAGCTTCTAGAGACGAACGAGTGAAGGCTCCGGAGTGGCATCAAGGAGGACGAGAGCAGAGAGGAACCACCTCTGCGGGGTGCAGGACGAGGGTGTTGGTAATGTATGTCGACTCCCATGTTGGTCTCGGCATGCTGGTCACTGAAGAAAACCTGGCAGTTTTGCTTTGATGAGTGGCATTTGGCAGAAGCAACATGGTGGCCCCACAGCTGGTGACATTGGGGGTCTGGACAACAATGGTTAGGATTCATGGCGTCCCCATGTTTTGGGAAGGGATCGTCAGTCGGTTCCTGGCACTATGCCCTTCCTGGCCTAGCCTCTCTTATCGTCTCTGACCCCGGCCATGCACCGCCCGGCTGGCCCAGCGGGGGCGTGCTGTCCCGAGTGGTCTCCCACTGTTCCAGTGTGCTGCCTCACTGTCTGTGCTGTACATTGACGAGAAGAAAGCAAAAGAAAACTCCGCCTGCCGCATCGGAGCAAGACATCGACGGAGAATTTGCGATGCACCCGCTTCCAATAGCGCGAAAGAAAACCTACACGGGTAAAAACGTGCAAAAATCACGCCGAGCAACACGAGATTGGCAGCCTGTCAAATTTACCTGGCACATCCCTTCCACGGCTCGCGTGTGATAGCGGCACCGTGCTGCAGGTCTCCCCGCTGCATGGGTCTCCCCTCTCTCTTGGGCACCGTTGCAGGCGTCTCGACAGCATCGAGTCTATCGCCTGTTTCAGAAACAAGGATGCCGATCACCGGATCTCCCTCCAATTTCCATATCAAATCTTGCTCCCACTTCGGCCTCCGCTCTTACCCTCTCCCCAGAAAACGCAACCTCGCCAATCCCACAACGCGCCGGATCAACAAACGACAAGGGCAACCACTCCGCTGCAGATAGCGACGCGACATCTGCTCCTCCACCGATCTGATACTCCCCCGATCAGTATAGCCATGGCCATGGTCATGATGCTCTCCCGAGCGAGATCGTATAGACGCCGATGGCGCTTGAAACGTGTGGAAACGATCGGCAATCTTCTCAATGGGCAAGTCTACTACTCTGTCATCCAGTTTATCCAGACCAGCCCCTGCGTTATGTTCCATTGCCTCGCATACTGACTGCAAACGTAATAGGACCGACCGCCAACCAGTTCCCTCAGGATGAAGGACTCGAGGTCAATAACGGAATACCAGCCAAAACAGGGTTTGGGAACCAAAGTTCGAGCCCTTGGCACCCCCTGTATCGCGACGACTGGGTTCAGGGGCATGTCATCGCTGAGTATCCAACGGCCGACGATCTACCGAACCGAGAGGGTCTCGAACAAAGCCAACCTGGAAGACCACATGGGCGTGCTTTTCACGTTGTCAAACTGCGCGTACAAAGGCCTCACGTGGTCCGGACAATGGGTATGGGGAATGGGAGAACAATACTAACGTTGAGGTGCTGGAGGACCTCACCCTCGTAAAGGGGGTAAAGCGGCCAGTTCATGGGTACGTACGAATACCGCTTGCAGCGTGGCTTCAGGGCCCTACATCCTTCAATCACCCCACCATGGTCCCGAATCAATCGCACCAAGCCCGCGGGCCCAATCTCGGCGAGGCCTTCGTGGAAACAGTCATCTTGGCACTCAAGGGGCTGATTCCGATGGTTTGGCTCCGAAGCAAGACATCTCCGGTGCAGTTTCTGGTTGGAGGCACCGCTCTGCTCCTGCTTGTCCTTGCAGTCGGCCATTTCCATACCAAGCCTGGCAAAGCTGCGGTTCTGGAGGATGGCAAGAGAAAGGGCATCCTGATCAAATCACCGAAACCTCGACACACCTACAGGCCTAGGGTTGCATTTGACGCTGCTTTGGAAACCGGAAACAAGGCTCTGAAGCGGAGTCACGACGTATGCACGGATGGGGGGGTGATGTGATGAAGAATGCAACGCCGGAATTGTCTTTGCCGTATGAAAAAGTTCCTCTGACCGTGGTATCTGAACAAGGTAAAATAAGCCACCCATACCTTTCTGCCAGTACACTGACAGAGCCCCCAGGATTCTTGACTCCCCCAAAGCCCCTTCGTACTGATTACCGCTTCTCTACCCGTACCATCAAGCCACGGATATCCCATATTGTCGGGTTGTCAATAGTAGGCAGGCGGAGCGGATCCGGTAGCGACCAATTGTACCGTCTGAGTAGCTGTAATGGAAGTCAGTTAGCATGTCGGAATTCAGCCAAACCATCTCCTAGTGACAACTGTAACTCACCTCTGGGAACACCTTGTTCATTTGCATAAATGCAACCTTCTTCCCAGCACAGACGAACTTGCCACTCCCAAAGATCAGATCAACACATCTACCCATCTCCGTTCTTCTGTCTTCGTCGGCCTCCAGCCACCTCTCTGGTCTGAAGACATTTGCGTCGGGGCCCCAGAAGCCCTCGTCATGATTCATACTCCACATGACACACCCTGTGCCAATCGTTGTGCCCTTGGGCAAGTAGTAGCCGTTCATGCTATCTCCTTCCTCGGGCACCTCCTTGAAGAACGGCACAATAGACGAGGGTGGGAACAGTCGTAGTGACTCCTGAATGACAGCCAGCATGTACGGCAGATGCCTCTTCGCCTCGTCGTTCGTCACTGGCCGGCTGATTTTGCCTGTCTCGGAGGCGTCGTCAATCTCTTGCTGCAGGCGTCGGTATGCCGCCGGGTGTGTCATGAGCAGCAGCATCGTCATCCTGATGGCTGACGCAACAGTGTCTGATCCTACAAAGCTGGGGACTGTTAGCTCTCTCTGTCTCTCTGAAATGTGAAAAAGGAAAAAAGCAAAGACCTACAAAGACATGGCCACCTCACTTCTCAACTCATCACCTGCCAGCCCATTGTCCATCATACTCTGCAGCATGTCCCTCTTCTTGTCCACCCCTTGCTTCTCCTCTCTGGACCTTTGATTGACGAGATCCAACGCCAGGCCAAACACCGCCCCAAACCCAACCCTGTCGCCTTCCCTCGGCAACAGGTAGTAAAACGGCCACTTTTGGATGATTTGGAAGATCTTGTGGTGGTTGTGCACAGCGCTGAGCATGGGGAAGGTCTCGTCGCCCGTCTTGACGATACCCAGCGCATCGCTGTCGGTGTCGAGGGAGCGGAATGACTGGCTGTAGGCGATCTCGCCAAACGAGTCAAGCGTGTAGAAATGGGACTTTTGGGCGAGGTTCATGGGGACGAAGTGCGAGGGAGTGGAGAGGTACTTGGTGTCGATTAGGTCGAGGAGGGTAGCAATTGTCTTGTCAACGGCGGGCTCGAAGTCGTCTTGGTTTTTGCCGGAGAACTGTTGGTTTTTGGTCAGCAGGTCATTCAGTTGCAATGGAGGTGAGTGTACTCACTGCTGGCAATACATGTCTCAACCTCTTGGCCCTCAGCTTTGGATCTCTCATGGAGAGAAGGTTGTCCGCCCCTGGCATGACCCGAGCTAGGATGTACCATTCCCCTTTCTTGTAGTCTGACTTCGCGCTGGTGATGCGATAGATGGTTTTCATGTCGTTGACGATGACCTTGGTGGGTGCCACCCGGACGACAGGGCCATATTTCTTGGTGAGGGCGTGCATGTCCTCGTAAACCTTGTAGCTCATGAACCGTCTTGTGAGCCACAAAGAGGTCCATCCTGCTAGGAAGGGGCCGGGGACATGCCGAAGTTTAGACCAGCGGTGGACTCGGTAGCCGAAGCTGATGAAGAGAAGCGCCAGCAGGAGGAAGAGGAGCGTTGAAGTTGTCAGGAGCTTGGGTAGAAGTGGGAGTGCCGGGGAGGGCAAGATCAGGGAGGCCATTTTGACAGTCGATGTCAGGTAGGTAGTTTCTTGGGATAACAAGACAAAACTCTCGATCGATTGGAATAGGGCCTGTCATAGTTTAAGTATCAGTAGTGGCACCAAGTTGGCTTGTACACCGACTCACATCTAACCCTCCCACTTGAGTACCACTGAGACCGGTCAACGTAGGTACGTATCGTTCCGGCCACCACACCTTGCAAGTCTGGGCCCTAAGCTCAAGGGAAGCTGCTTCCTCTATCCCCAACGGCATGCTTTCTTAGGTAGGGAAGTGGCCTGGCCACGGCGGGGTTGCCCACACTCGCCGTCTGTGGCGCCATGTTTGTCTGGCGGAATTGTGTACGATACGCGAGTGCCTAACTGAATCCGGATGTCGATAACTGTGTGAGGGTGTGCTGGGGTGGGCAGTGATTCGAAATAAGCCTGTGTGCTATTGATCCCATGCTTAGGTTCTTCCATGTCGTCGCAAGCACATCCGCAGTTGTGTCCTACCGCGATATGCGCCGCTCAGACCGGCGCGGGAAGTCACTGAATGCCGATGCTAGCCCCGATTTCCGAGTGTAGGTATTGCTTGCTCTCGTGTGATGCTGTGCCGGAGTTTGGGGGCTACCGACTTTCCCCTCCTCGCCTACCCCCACACCACCCAACTTCTAGAAATCCTGAAGGAAGTGAAAGGGCGGCACGCGAGCGAGCAGGAAGATGCGGTGTGGTGTGACAAACATTTGCCCTCAGCCCTACGGGGCTCGCCGTAAGCCACACGGGGATTTTCTTCTGGGCTTATTCTGCTGGTCTCACATCTTCCACAAGCGGCACAGACTCCCAACTCTGCCGGATCCAAGGTCGCCCTCTGCATCTGCTCCCCTCCCATGACCTCGACTCTGGCACTCCCTTGCTTCAACACAGTGCAGAATTCCAGGTTCTCTCCGTGTGATGCACAACTGTCAAATCGGTGAGGTACAGGGCTTGCATATTGTACAGTCATCGCTGAACACCTCGAGGCACACGTACCTGCATCACCCAAAATCAGGTACAGTCAGACTGGTCAACTATTCCCGTCATACCGGTCTTGGATTGCCCTCGCGGATAAACCGTTCCCTCGGTCACTGGTGTGGTTACACAGGCCCTTGTCATCACCAACATCCAACGCTGTCCGGACCCCAATGGTCACAGTGATGCATCTGCTGCCTAGGTAGGTTACGAGCATGATCATGTGAGCTGTGATGACTGTCGCGCCGCAACCAAGCCACAGTGTTCTGGTTCCTTAGCTTTGGATGGATATTTCGAATGATGCGGTACATGTAAATTAATTATGCTTTGGATTCCTCCTTTTCTGCCATTTATTCTATTGTTGAAGATGGTCTTTGAGATAATGAAGGGTTATTGCCATATTTTCATCAAAGATTCTAGTCCCAGCATGGGCATTTTGGAATAATTACTGCAGAAGCTTGGATACAGCTTCGCGAAAGGGTCTAGGTAGAGCGCGTGAGGTCCTTATTTAAATATGATATTGGTAGTTCCAGAAACATTATGTCTTTGCATGACTCTTGGGTAAACACAATCACGACTTGAACAAGCTGCTCTGAATCTCATTTACGACTTTTTCACAGCAATGTCTACCCCATGGCAAGCTGGTTATAGCTAGGTATTCATCTTGCTTGAGGCCAAAGCAGGTAATACTTCATGATCTTAAATTACATGCTTCCTCGGCCTGAACAGCAAGACGGAAGGAGCGTTGAACCCTGGAATCCGGCTTTGCTCCAGCTCCAGATTATTCACCCACCGGAGCAATATCTCGCCCCATCAAGATCTCCCTTCAAGATCACAAATCTTTTATTCCACAATATGAAGATGAAATTCATCCCAACATGATTAAAGGATATTACTGTAGACGTTGTTGTTAAGATCAAGGTAGAGATTTACATGAAGGTGAAGACGAAAACAATCCCAGAACAGCCCTTGGAGGGCCTAGGAGAGTTGGATATCGATTCACTTCAGGTCAGAATTGTACCAACTGATGGGTTCTTTCCTTCTGAGAGGATAAGTGAGCTTTATCGCCCCACTGGGTGCCCAGGACTGTGGCCAATAGGGCTAAGGGCTCTGCACAATAGCCAGTGACCGTGATTGCCTTGTGTTGTTTATATTTTGAGTATCTTCGTCGTCGAACCCCGCTGCCTTTTTCTTTCCCTTTTTCCAACGATTTCGCCCGCGACTTTGCGTCCTCTCGCCCTCCGCCGCTCTCGTCTTCTCGCCCTCCGCCGCTCTCGTCTTCTCGCCCTCCGCCGCCCTCATCCTCTCGCGTTTTCTCGTGGCCTCGGCCTTCTTTTCTTCGTCCTCTCTCGCCTGGTCTGGCTTGCGCCGTCGTTTTCGCCGTAAGTTGATATCTTTTTCGAATTTCTCTTCTCTTTCTCCCAAGAAGGCTGTATTTTCACGACTAGGTCGTGTTCTACAGCATGATTGTGGCCCTCCTACCATCCCTCGTCTTGCTACAAACAGTTCCCATATCCTCTCAGCATTTTCCTGTGCATTGGGATCATCCCTGCGACTTTGAGTCGCTCTTGGGTTCCCTAATGTTGTGTTCTCATGCCTTGATCTCGTCTGGTCGAGCAAGACTACGACTTCTGACAGATCCAAGTTGTGAGAGGATGATATTAGAGAGACTTCGCTTTTTCTTTCATCCTTCCCTCGTCTCTTCATAGCCGTTTTGCATTTGGCACAGAAGTTCCTTATCTTCACGAGTGTGAATGGATAAGGTAATGATCACTAGATCCCTCGACGACCTTCATTTTCACAACATAACAACATCTCCCCCTCGTCATACAAACTCCCTACCTACCTATCCATCCAGATACTGGGATCAATCAGAAACAAGCGAACAAAAGTTTGTCTAGCTTGATTTGTTCACCATGGTTTTGTCTCTTGGCAACCTAGAGGATTCTTGGCATCTTCTTCATCAATACTTCCATCAGGATACCACAACAGACAAGATGATATTATGTCTATCAGCTTTGGCTTCTTAAGATTTTTCACAAGGAATATTTGGTCTTTTTATCAGTACTTTTGCACAAACCTCTTATCCATCATTATTTCCACTAAAGTCTTACATAAACAAACCAATATATCGTTTTCATTAGCGGCACTGCACAGAGATGTCATGTAAGGTGACATGACTGTTTCTTCTCAAATATTCCTTTACAGTCTCTTTATCTTAAGTGTCTATACATCTAAGACTACAGAAGCCTGCTTAACAATGTTTTAGATCGGTGTCTTATCAGCATTTTCATACAAATTATCTATCATTTTCCAATAACAATTTACATTAGCAGCGTTTCCTCACAAGTGTGATTTTGTGGACAGACGCTTATAAAGCGTTTCCTCGCAAGTGTGATGTCGTCGGAAAACGCTTCTGGGCTACTCAGCAGCGTCTCCTCACAAGTGTCTTCATCGTGAGAAAACGGTTTTAGATGACTTAGTAGCGTTTCCTCATAAATATCTCTATCGTTAGAAAACGCTGCTAAGTTATTTAGCAGCGTTTTAAAACGACTATCTAAACATCCGAGCTACATCTCTCCTTTTATATTTTTTTCTTTCTTTTACTACCTCATATCCCCTATTTACATTCTCACTTTATGCCCTTTATACAGCATTTTTATACCTTTATATATTTTATACACAGCTCTTTTATAACTTTATGCACCTCCTAGTTATTTATACACTTACATCTTATCCCTTTTATGCATTTTGTGTACCTTATATATCTTATATATCCCATAAATAGTATGCTAACAGACTTTTCTCAGATGCCTCTTCAATTTACCAACTTGGAGGAGGAGGAGCCTCCTCACAACCCTCCCGCCACCCCCCCGACCCTCACAACGGGCAGTTCGCCGCCCTTCCACGTACCGGACACGCCCACCCCCGCCACAGGCGTCCCTCCCCCTGCCCCTCTTCCCGCTGGTTTTTTCCCTCCTCCCCACCCCACTAGTGGTCTCCCTGGTCTCTCTGCCGGCCCCTCTGCTGGTTCTTCCGCTGGTCCCTCTGCCGGTTCTCTCTCTCTCTCCCCCGCCGGCACCCCTCAAATCGGCCTGGAAATGCTCAGAAATGAGCATATGCTGTTGAAATCGAAGATCGACGGCACCAAAGACTGGGCGGGATACGTACACGTATCCCATAGCGATATAAATAGGTATGTTGAGCTCAACGGCATCATCAATGCCGCCACCACCACCCACACCACCACTCCCTCCCACCCCTCGACCTCCCACCTCACTGCCTCCCTCGACGCCGAGAAGAAGAAGCTTGCCGATCTGGCAGCATCTCTCCGTCGCAAAGAAGAGAAGATCCTGGCGTTGGAGAAGGAGAAAGGCCCTCTCGAGCAGCAGTTGGCCGAGGCTAAGGCCTCTCTTGAAAGCGTCCTGGAGTCTCTGGAGAAGAAGAAAGAGGAGTTTGTTGCCCTCCACCCCCGCGAGGCCGACCTCGACAGACGAGAGATCGAGCTCGATGAGAAGAACGCCGCCCTGGACGAGCGTGAAGACCTCCTCAAAGCAGGAGAAGATGGCCTCGAAGCCCAGGAAGAAGAGAACATGGCCTACGCCGGTAGGCTTATGGAGAAGATGAAGGTCGCCGAAGCTGCCATTGAGAAGGAAAAGGAGCTCGACGTTGAGAAAGCTGCTCTTCAGCAGCAGAAAGAAGCTCTTGAACAGCAGAAAGAAGCTGTTCAACAGGAGAAAGGAGCCGTTCAACGGCAGAAAGAAGAGCTGGGAAAGAAGGAGATTCTGTTGAAGCGGGTCGACCAGGCCCTCCAAACAAAGGATAAGCGTCTCGCAGGTAAAGAGACCGAGTTGAAGGATCGGGAAGAAGTACTTTCGGAAAAGGAAGCGAGAGCATTTCAAGAGGCCGAGGATGTCGAAAGGATGAAAGCCTTCATGACTGCGACGACGGCTGGGCAACAAGCCCAGTTTCAGGAATTCGAGAAGAAGAGGGCTGCATTTATGCGCCAGATTAGCTACCAGACTCTGCCAGCCCAACCCAGTACCCAGCAGTCTCTCCTCGTCCCCTCCCCCCGCCAGCCAGTTCTCCAACTCCAACCACCCCGACCACCACAGGCTGCCTTGATACAACCACCCCATCATCAGGCACCCTCCCTCCCCTACCAAGCCCGCCAGATCCAACCGGACACCAGCCAGAGAGTTGTCCTAGGATACCAATTCGGGTGGGACGCCGCCCTACCAGTAGGAGTCGAACAGGGCCGCAGAAAAGCCACTGCCGAGACCACCAAGCTCCATGTGGAGAATCTCCGGAAGGTCATCTTCAAAATCCGCGAGCTGATGGACAGGCACAAGCAGTACATGGCCGGCGCCATCAAAGTCGACCTCAATGCTCTGCAGAAAGAAATCGGAGCCCGCATGGATACAGAGAGAGAGCTTGAGGAGGAGATGGAGATGACCTTCGACGAGAAGATGGACGCCACCATGCAGAAAGAAGGTAACCCGACCTGGGAATACATCCGCCGAATGGGCATCAAACTCGACTGCCCCATATACTTCTACTTCCCGGCCAACCCCGACGACGGAGCCGCCACGGCGGGCATCATCAAGCCTGCGCCCCCTGCCACCACCCCCGAGTCCCTGGGCCTGTCCCAGGTCGTCATTGTTCGCGGCGGCCCCAACTTCTCCCCGGGCCAACCACCCCTCTCCCGGGCTTCAACCCCCGCCCCTGGGCCAGACGCGCCCATCATCCAGATCACCACCCCCGGCGGCACCAACCAGAGCCCTCGCACCGCCGAGGCCGCCCGTCGCGGAGGTGGCGGTGGTGGGAGGTTGACAGCCTCCCCCGAGCCCAGCCTCCTCCAAGTTCCCCCGAGGAACTACAAGAGAAAGGAGCGGGAGAGGTCAAACTCTCCTGCTCCTGGTGCCGCCGCCGACGCCGGTGAGCCGGCCCGGAAGAGACTTCGGTCTCACTCCCCGTCGCCTGCGGTGGTGCCTGCGCCGCTCCGTCTCCTCGCCCCGGCCCAGCCGGCGGTGGTTCAACTTTTGGCTTCGGCCAACCCCGGCACCACGGCGGCTTCGGCCGTTTATACCTCGTCGTCGTTTGCCCCGGTCCTGGCCCCTGCTGCCCCCCTGGCTTCGGCCAGTCAAGGAAATCCTTCTGCGGAAGGTCACCCCTCGCAAGAGGCGGTGGATAATCGAGAGATGGTGGAGGAGGAGGAGGATGAGACGGTGATGTCTCTGGGTGTTTGGGGCTGCGGGAAGTCTGCCTAAAGATAGGCATCTGTTTTTGTTGTGCTTTGTTTTTTTTGCTTTTGGAATTGGGAAAAGGGGGGGGAAAGGGGGAAGTTTTTTTCTTTTTTTTTTTTTTATCATATTCGTTCGCATACGCCAACAGTGGGTTTGCTGGCGCCGGTTGTGTTTTCGTGGGCTGGCGCTGCTGGGAGGTTTGTGGGCGTTTGGGAACGAGAAAATGAAAAAAAATGTATATTAGTTTGTAATAACAATTGCTGTGTATTATATATATATCTTGTGTGTTTGTGGCTGTGATATAATGTTTCTGTCGTGTCTTGTTGGTGACTGAGTTTCTGTTCTTCTAAGACTGACGTGATATGAGACAGAGTCACAAGGGGTCATTAAGTTTGGAGGTGGGAGAACAAAGTGTCTAAACGGTGTCAATGGGTGAACCTGCCACAAAAGTATACAGATGAGTGTCAAAGGTGGAATCAATGACTTGTTTGGATGTGCAGCATACGGCAAAGTGTGGCTGATGCTTCCTTTGAAAACTCCGTCAAGTAATACCACAAGTGACTACTCAAATGACTATTAATGTGGCTGAGAGACAGACGCTTGGTAGCGCAAGACTGTTGGTTAGGTAGACAGCTGGATCTTTGTTGAGGATCAGCAAGTGTTGTCATTAGTTGAGACAACAAGTCGGGTATGGTACCTTCCAGGTTGGTTGGTAAGTAGTGATAGTATACCTATTACGGCTAACAAAGAAACAAAATCCTGTGGTGCAGATATTATAAGCAAGCTCGGATCAACAGGAGAAAGGGCGATATAAACATCAGGGCACAAGAATGGGACAAGTGGTAGGTATATCATGTCAAAGACCGTTCTTTTATCACTACTCGCTACCTAGACATCCAAAGCCTCCCAGGGGTATTCTGAAACCGGAAACCATGAACTATTATGCTACCCAAGACACATTCAGTATTACAATGCATCCATACCCTTCAGTCAATGTGCAGTGCCAAAAGCTTTTCGGCCCACACTCTCCAAGAACAAACCACGAAACGCCTATGTTTAATCCCATTTAACCAGAGTAGCCCCAGCGAGGAGCGTTGATGATGATGCCCATGAGGCAGCCAGAGAGGATACCGGCGACGGGGAGGGTGATGAACCAGCCGCAGTAGATCCAGCCGACCATGCGCCAGTTGACGGTGCGCCAAGTTCCAGAGCAGAGACCAACACCGACGGTGGCACCAGTGATGCACTGGGTGGTGGAAACGGGGAGCTTCAAGCGAGTGGCAATGATGATGGTGATGGCAGAGCCAAGTTCCATGGAGAAACCACGGGAAGGAGACTGGAGGGTGAGGCGGTTGCCCAAGTTCCTCATGATGTTGTAACCGTATGTCCAGATACCGATAACCAAGAGCGCGGCGCCGTAGCAGAGAATCCAGACGGGAACCTCAGACTTGCCAGACGCGGGAAGGGAACCGTTGTTCCAGATCTCAAAGACGGTGGCGTAAGGACCGATGGCGTTGGCGATATCGTTGGCGCCGTGAGTGAAGGAAGCGGTGGCGGCAGTCATGACTTGGAGGAAGCTATACATGTACTCGGCCTTGTTGTCATAGCGAGGGGCATGCGCGTGGATCTCCTCGACGTCACCAGCAAGAGCGCTCTTCTGGCCGGCAAGGTTGACGACATCCTGATCAACACCATTAAGGACAGCGTACTTGATCGCCCACCAGATGACGGGTCCAGTGTACCACTTTCCTTCGGGTCTGGGGCCGAGGAGCTTCTTGTGAGGCCTGCGGAAGTCGGAGGGCTTCTTGCGGCGGACAGGGGCGGCGGCGGCATCGGCGGAGGCGCCATCGGTAGAGTCAGCGTTGACGGCGGTCTTCTCGGTGATACCGGCAGCACTAATCTCGACATCACCACGCTGGGCGGCCTTGCTAGCGGCGAGCTCGTCCTTGGGGTTCAAGTCGGAAACAGGCTCATCCTCATACTCATCGTCGGGGTTCTCGGGGACGGGGCCGCGGCGGAGGAGGAGGAGACCAATAGGAATGTGATACCAGCGGAGCTGCCAGTCGTCGAGCATGACAACGCGATAGAGCCAGGGCATCAGAGTGACGGACACGAGGAGGGAAAAAGCGATACCAACAGCGACGATGACACCAGGAAGCTGAGAATCAGTGAGTTTGACCTCATAGTTACCACCCTTCCAGAGGAGCAACATGGTGAGGAGCGAGGCGGCAAGGCCGAAGTAGACAGGTACGTAGAGGAAGGCCTTCCAGACGGGGTTCTTGCGAAGCATGACGCCGTACTTGGTGATCAAGAAGATGATGGAGGCGAAGACAGCGGAGAGACCGGGGGCAATGATCCAGGCGAGGAAGACCTGAACGACACCAGAGTTGATGGCACCAGTACCGGGACCCTTGCCAACCCATTGGATACCTAGAGATCACCGTGTTAGCGTCATGTCCAAGGTGCCGAGAATGTGGTCAGCCTTACCATCGGCGCCGACAGCGGCAACACCCATGCCGATGACACCACCCATGATGGAATGGGTGGTGGAGACGGGAAGACCAATCTTGGTAGCCATGGTGAGATAGATGGACGACGCGGTGACAGCGCACACCATGCCAAGCATGAGAAGAGCGGGATCGTCCTTGAAGAGAGAGGTGTCGACGACCTTGGTGCGAATGGTGTCGGCGACGCGAGCACCAACACCGACGGAGCCAGCGAACTCCATGACGGAGGCGAGGACCATGGCCTGGAGGTAGGTCACGGATTGCGAGGCCACCGAGGTGGCCCAGGAGTTGGCCACATCGTTGGCACCTGGAGAAGAGAGCCGGTTAGAAAGAAGCTGGTGACGGAACATCAAGCGGCGGTGGTGTGTTCACTCACCAATGTTCCAGGCGTCGAGGCCTGCGAAGATGGTGCCAAGGGCAAAGAGATAGTCGTATTGATGCAGGACCACCATTGTAGCGAACGGTCTTTTTGTCGCGTGCTCAAGAGATGAGACTGCGAAGGCTGTTGTAGCGGGTGGCTGATCGACCTGGTGAGGAGGGATGCAGAGTCAGAACGAAACACAAGTTGCGTCCGTCTGTATTTAACCAGACGGACGCATGGAGAGGCGGCGCGAGGCACAGGGGGGCATCAGCCAGAGATGGCACACACGTGGGTTGGTTCTGAGGGCTCTTCTGCCGTTGTCGAATGGTCTGGGTTTTTTTGCCTCTCCCCACACCACTGGTGCCTTGGCGAAAACAAGACCTGCTCGCATCGGGGAGGTCGAGATGCTGGTCGGGACAACCTTGTGTGGGAGTTGCTGGCCCCTGCTGGAGGGATGGGCCTTCGGCGGCGAAGCGGGGGGGTGGGAGGGGGTCACTGGGGCTTGGCGGGTAGAGCCGATCGCGCTCCGGCCGGTTCCTCATCCCTGTTCCCGTGCAGTCCACACACCACCGAGACATGTTTGTCCGAGAGTGTCTTCCATTATTCCATTATATTTCATCCCTCGGTCAGAAGAAGAGGCAAGCCCGGCAGGCTCCCGCATGTGCGTGATTTGAGACGTCGCATTGAGTGGTCCAGATATCTCGCCGATGGAAGAGAGGGAGTGAGGGGATACGCATAGCGCAACCCTCCTGCAGTCTAGTTTGGCGAGAAAGATCCGTTTGTGCATCTTGGCTGCATCATGTAGGCCGATATATGGCGGATATAGAATATGCACTCGAAGAGAGCAGCACCGCAAACTGCTCGCGTGCCACGTCCAAAAGGGGAATATTGAAGCGCTTGCCGCGAATGTATGATAGCTGAGCACGAACAGCGTTCCAATTCCGCTAGGAGCAGCAACCCCCCACGGCTGAATACACCTTAGTCGTTGGATGATGACAAGGCGCTTCCGTGATCCCCCGGCTGACCATAACTCAAGTAAGCCAACAGCCGAGAATCTCCATGTCGAAAGGCGAACAGTTTCTCGAAATCTACTCCACAACAAAGGCCAAGCACCGAACGAAAAAAAAAAGCCAAACCGAGGGTTGACGGGCAACAGGCAATAGCGAGCGGATCAGGCAAAACGGCGGAGAGCGACGACTGGCTGGCGAAAAACAGAACACCGCCTGTTGGAGATCCACCTCAGATCCATGGAAGAGGAAACCCCATGGGGCCAAGCATTGGCAAGCTTGGCTCCAGGCGAGGGAACAAACGATCATCCTTATATGCTGCATCATAGCCTGCGCGGGGACCACGGCGTGAACCGTTGGCTCGCAGCCAGTGGGTGCTCAGAGATGGGAAACTCGAAAGGCGCAACACGACAACCTCGACCGCGTCGACGCTTGACGTTCGAAGTTTGACACACGTGGGGTCCCATGCCCCGGTCGCCAAGTCTCCAGGTCCCGCTCTTGGCCCTGCGGGCGATGTTCTTGGCACAGGGAAGAGGTCTTGGCTGTTCGGGATGATCCAATCGGAGTCTTTGCTCAGGCAACGTGCACGATCAAGAGGCTGATAGCGATACCAAGAGCCGGAACCTATTTTTGCGGGGTCTGACCAACCAACCTCCGTCGTGGGCTTTTGATATTCCATGAGAGAAACAGTCAGCTTCGAGATCGTCAGTTCTAGCAAAGAGAGCCATCACAGCCACAAGGATGATGATGAAATACCGTCCGTTCTTTCCCCTGCTGTGGTATAGATTGTCTGTCCGCATTCAGCCAGGTTGCTTCTGTACACTGTGTAGGTACCAGCATGGTGCACGAGGATGGGGCGAGCATGTCAGTCCCATCGTTGGCTTCCCCAAGACCCTTGGCAAAAAGGCTTGTTGCTGAGACAAATTGCACCAAAAGTCTTGATTGATATCGCCGAGAGAACGGGTGGCATGCTGAGGCCCCTCGCCAATGGCAGTTAGCGGATGACAGTGGTTCACCAGGTTCAAGGTCGACTTCAAGCCACCCCCGGACTTCGTGCGCCCCATTGGCTGTCCCCCAGTCCAATCATCTCTTCTCTATTGTGCTCGTGCTAGCCGGCTCATAGACCCTATCCCATGCGGCCCTGCATGTTGATGCTACCAACGTGGGGGGGATGAAACTCGGATGGGTTCTCATTTCACTTTGAGTTCCTGTTGTGGGTTGACGATGTGCTAGTCTTGTCTGACAGTTCTCGAAAACATCCACTGCTGGCTAGTTCTAGGCGTAACAGCGCGTTTGGGGCCGGGCCCAGCCCACGTGTCGTCTGTCGTTCAAGTTACTCTTTTGGGGTTCCGGGGACGGCATCATGGTTGAAACATGCATTCACGCTACTTTATTAGTTCGGCTGAGAGCACCGGAACGGCATGATCGACGGCTCGAGGCAACGGGATGTTGCCCTTTGCGATGTGCATACCCGTTCTCAGCCATTGTGGCGAGCTAACAGTCTGCAGGGATTCAAGATGCGAAATTTGCCATGTGAGGAGGTAAAGCCAGTTTGGTGACCGAGCCGGTTGGAAGCGTGACCGAACATTTATGGACTTATTGCTTGCATATGGTGACCCTATCCTTCTGAGTGTCTCACCGATGTCTAATATGGATGATACTCTCTCTGGCTGGTGTTGACATCATATTGGATGATCTCAGCTCAGTTTCCATCACCATCTTGAGGTAATCACACGCAGACAGGCAAGGTGAGGCCATGATGGTCAGCTTCAATGTGATACAGGGAGTCGATCTATCCGTCCCCATGATGTGCTGCCTCAGGGTCCCGTTTCTATCGTCACATCCATGTCTCGTGCCTTAATCAAAGACGGTGGGGGCAGCTGCAGTCTAAGGCCGTGCAATGAGGATCCCAGAGGTATACTTCATGTCATAAGAATCGTGGGCACCATGTCGTGCCTGACGCCTACCGACGCAGCAATCACCTTTCCGGTCATTCCGTTACACATAAGTAGCCTGCATCATGCACCATGAGATGGGAGCCAGTACCAAGGCTCCGGGACCCTTCCCGTTGTTGAATTGGCGGTAGGCGCCGAGACAAAGCTGAGCTGATGGTGAGGCAGAGAGAACGGTGATATCTTGGAACCAAAAGTTTCAGGAAAGGCCGAAGAGCGAGTTAGCGGAAGCACGTTTTTGGGCCAATCATTGTCGGGCGCCACAACCACGTGGATGATTTGTCAATGTGAGTGGTGGGTAAATGGGCATACCTATGTTGGCCTCGAGCAGTCGAGACTCATGTTCTTTTCACCGTTTCTTCGTTTCCGCTGTGTGCTTGTGGCAATTGAACAAATTTTCCCGTGAAAAACACTTGGTACTCGACGATCAGTGACGTTTGTAGGTAATGTTTCGTTCTCGGCATTATCATCAGGTATGTTTTGTGTGTGCGACAACCTACAGTCTTCCGATTGGCTAGCCCAGCTCAAACTGCTAGCAACAGCAAATGCATCACTCACTATTTGGCGACTCCCAGTCCAAAAATACCTAAGATATCTTCTTGTGTCAGAACGCAAACCTTCAATACCAAAACATGTCGATGTATGATCCCGTCCTTACTTGAAATATTGTTTTGCCTACCTATATACAGTAGAAATTGAAGTGTGCCTAGAAACAACCCTCTACCATTGCTCTCTCAGGCCATATGTAATTTAATGTTAAAAGACCAACATCTCAACCACAATACAATAAATAGGTAGGTACTCATAGAAGATACATTCCTTATGCCAACCTTACGTACGCGTCTCCTCAACAGTGACGGAACCAGAAAACAAGTTGATCAACTGTAACAACATTCTCAGCGATCACCTATCCCGAGATCTTGTGTGAGTCTGGAACCTGTAAAGTAGGTCTCTATACACATTACAGTACACCAAGTAGTGAACAAAGACCCCGGGCTTAGAAGACTGTCACGTAGTACCTGATATCTTCTTCTACCACGTGTTGGGTGGACAATCATTGGTTGAATAGTTTCCTGGCAAATAAGGTAGTAGGTTGGCCCATACTGACATGGTGTATACCTCTGAGACTTACTTGCAAACAACGCCTTGTGCTGAGCTGATACGTATACGGTGGACCTGTCTTGACTTTCTAACTTATGTCTTGAGGATGAACCATAAACATAGATTTCCTAGACTTTGCTATTGTTGAATCTGAGACCTCAAGCGACAGGAAGAATCAGGTAGTCAAAGCTAGAGACTAGGTACCTAACCTGCAGCCACCACAAGTACTTCCAATGGAGAGAAGTTAACCTCATTCCACCTAAAAACCAGCTTTAGAGAGCAATGAGCAAGGCCAGCCTCTGAAAGCAAGCTAAAAATAAAAGACCAAGGAAGGGGGCAAAAAGCAGATACGGGTGTTTTTATCTTCTTGCAAGAAGCTAAAAGATGCATCAGCCGTGAATCGAACACGGGGCCCATCGATGGCAACGATGGATTTTACCACTAAACCACTGATGCTTCTAGCTCTTATTGGCTGATGTTACGTGACTGGGATCAGGCATAATGAGCAGAATTTGCTAGTGCCAAGATTGCGCGTGGATGTCGGCCGAGTCAAAAGTTGTTCCGTTCCGTTGTTTCATCAACTGGGGGTTCATCAAGACGGCGAAAGAGGCGGGCTATGCGGTGAACTCCTTCCGCAGAAAACCCAAGGCATGACGTTATTAATCTTCAACACCACCATGTCCGTTTCCGTTATCTTGGCTCATGCGCATGAGGTTCGATTGCAAGCAAGGACTAGTACTGTAACTACGGCAGCCAAACAACAGAAAAACAAATATCGGAAATGTCATGATATCCCCAGCCCAACATTTCCTCCCTGCCATGATGCAATGATGTTGGCGACCATGTTGTGGGTTGCCAACACATGCAGCCAGTAAAGAATGTCCACATCAGATCCAGGACAGATTCCTGGACGCGTCCTTCTCAGACCGCTTTTCGGCCAGGGCCTGCTGCCAGGCTTCAGCAGCGCCCCTCTTCTCAGCGAGAGCCTGGCTCTATGCTTCACCATCAACACCACGCTCAGCAATGGCTTGCTCCCTGTTGTCACAAAACTGTCAGAGTCCCAGGAGTTCACAATAAGAGGACACAGATGAGAACATACCAAGCCTCGTCAGTAGCCCCTCGCTTCTCAATGATTTTGAAACTCCCAGGCTTCGTCGGCAGCGCCACGACGGACTAAGTCTGTCTTGTGAATTGCAGGGATGGCTAGCAGATGGGAGTGTGAGTATTTCACGTTGTGTTCAGTGATGACCGAGGTAGGACCTACTAGGGACGGCGTAGGCGCCGATGGCTAGGAGGACGATGACGGTGCTAAGCGATTGGCGCATATTGGTGGCGAAAAGCGGAGCTCTTGTGTTGAGGGACTGTTTCGGTGATCTTGTAGAATTGAGGGTTGCTGGATTGTGTGATCTGGAAGACTCGATTGTGCATAACAGATTCTTGGGTCTACTTATAGATCTTCGAGAGTCCCTCGGCTCATCCTTCCCCCTCACTCACCGACTCATTGTTCCCTCAAGTCATACACTGGAGCAGAAATATCCTTGGATAATTGTCTGGAAGTGTCAACAAGGCTCATCATCCCCCGCATCCATGCTGTCACAGACTCCTGTGTGTTACCTATCCAGAAACATAACCCCGTCCCTCGCGGCAGATGAACCGTTTGTCCGAGCAGGTGAAAGAGGCCGAGTAAGAAGAACTTCCGACGTTTCCGCTAGGAGACGTATGACCACATCTGCATGAGGGCTTCCCGCTCGGATGAGCCACTATTGATGCTTTTGAGGTTGTCTTGAGGGAACTATGCAAGTGTACCTTACTCGGTGTTTTGTGCTCCATGTTCAGAGGTCCCGTCAATGTTGTGTGACAACCGGATCGGGAAGGTCTCTAACACCAGATGATCTGCAAGAGGTAACTACACTCAGCTGTCAGCGCTCTCGCCTTGACATTCCGGATAATTGAATAACTCTGACCTCGATTCGTTTTCTGCCCGATCTCAGCATTACCTGGCTTGAAACTTGAAGCTCCCTCCACCACCCCCGCTTCTCCCACTTTCAATTTACTTTTCTCTTTACTTACCTTAACCTCTCTGGCAACCATGTTTGAGAGCATTCTGCAAGCAGGCAAGATGCCCAAGTACTCCCCGCTTCGTGCTTCCGCACATGGCTCCTCCAAGGAGAAGGCTCCCGACCCGAGCTCCTCTTGCGAAGCCAGCGACGAAGAGGAGCCTTTCATGCGCAGTCTCAAAGGAAGCCACTTGTCCAAGCCCTCGTGGATCAGGCGTCACTGGCGCTCGATACTTGTTCACTCTACCGTCTCGATTGTGAATATTCTGTTCTTTGTCGTATCAACCACCGGTCTGGTCAGGTCCAACGACCTACAGCATGCCACAGGTTAGCATTTCTTCTCCGGATTCCACCCAGGTGATACTGACATGTCTTTTCTTAGGTCCCTTCAAGAACACCATCCGTTATCACCCTCAAAAGTTCGAGCTCCACTCGACTTTCAAAAACGACGGCACTCTAAACCCCCAAAAACCCAACAACTTCAACGGGCCTCCTAGGCTAGAACTAGAGGAAGCATGGAATCACCTCCAAGAGAGTGAGTATTCTCTGTCATCGCGCCATCCCGGAGAGAAAGGTTGTTCAACGGGCTGTAGATGATAGCATCCGCGTCACCCTCTCCGAGCTAGGGCAATTCGCCACAGACGACACCATCATACAGCTCAACGACGATAAGGGCGGCTACTACACCACCGTCTCCGTCTACCATGGCCTCCACTGCATCGAAAGACTCCACCACTACATCTATTCCGACCACTACTACCCCAACCTAACGCAAAATGAGCAGTTCATTTTGAAGAGGCACACCGAACACTGCCTCGACTGGCTGAGGCAGTATGTCATGTGCAATGCTGACACAACTCTGATTCCGTTGCACTGGACTGCTGAGTACGTAGGCAACTTTACTTGCTAGAGACCCTTTGCTAGATGCTGATCTACAAGACAGCAATCCGAAACCTGCCGCGCTCGACTGGGGAAATCACCAGTGCGTCGTGTGGGAGGATATTGAGAACTGGATGGCCGAGAGAGCCTTTGATCCATATGAGCCTGGTGTGTTGATGCATCCCAGATTTGGTGAGTATTCGCTGCTTTCTCCTCAAGGTGATCAGCTTGAGGCTTCTAACCGGCGCTCGTGAAAATATAGGAAGTCCATACGATACCAATCCAGATCATGTCCATCTGAACTTAGGGTTGACTCCCGTTGGGAAGGGTGGCATCCAGTTGCTTCCGGGGGGGCGTTATGGAGGCTGGCATGAGCATAAATGATGGAAAGGTGATGGGCTGGTGAGGGTGACGGGGAGATGATGGATAGGTATATGGGGTTGACCCAGAAAGACTATGAACTGCAACCTATTTGTTTCCAGGTACCAAGTGATTAGTCCAATAATGCGGCGTTTGTAGAAGCCTCAATGAACGGTTTAAGACGCTCGGTGTTCCAGTTTTGATGAGTGCCTTGTTCTGCAACGTGCTGGTTTGCAAAGAATAGGTAACTACTAGCGCCCTCTTGTCTCGAGCCCGTTTTCCCACCAAGAACAGTCGCTGTCCTCTTAAAATTGTTGCGTGCTGGTAACGGGTTTACAGGATGGTGCATCTATCGAGTGACTCGAGTATTGCATTCTTGGGAGATGAGCTCGAAATTTACTACCTCGTTGACGCATCGAGACTTGAGGGGACAGTGTCGCAATGTTTAGATCCGAGTAATCGTCGTGGTGATGGTAGTGTGGTGCCAGGACCGAGCTCCCTTCCACCTGTGATCCTGTAACCCGAGCCGTGATTGCTTCATAAGCAGGCGGTGTAGCGGTCAGGTTCCGCACCTTGCAGCGGGCGGAGATGTAGTATCAACAGGTTCTAGACGTGGCACCATCTGAACCTATCACTGCTAGATCCTTGCATCGTTCAAATAGGGAGGTATCGTATGACCGATGAAACGGGAAGGCATCAGAATTTGCCTTGGGTACTTCATGTCTTTCAGGGACTTCAGCATCCCCAGCTACTCCAGAGAACTTTGCCCATCCGATCCACTCCTCGCTTTCTCCACGGCATCAAGCTGAGCATCGATACTCATGGCTTTCTCTTCCCACAATCCTTTTCCGCCTGCTCGCCTAAAGGTGCCGGATACAGACACCCTAGAGCTGGATGATGACCAAAGATCAGTCGACGAGGAGGGCAACGATGACCATCAATCAGTATCAACGAGAGAGAAATCGTTTTGTTCGCCGTCAGCCGTGCGAATCACGATTCTAACTTTCGCCATATGGGGACTCGTTTCTCTCCTCTCTCAAGTATCACAAGCTCTCCGACCAATTCCAAAGCCGCAAGGTTGCCTCCAACAACATCCATCGGCACTGGAGCCGAGACCCGACGTATACCACCCGGAGACCCTCCGCCCAGGCCTGAATCTCTGCGACTGCGGCAGCAACATCAAAGAAGCACTCTCTCTGGGCTGTGTTTACGATACGCTGGCAACGGCTTGGATGCCCCCTTATTGCCGCGACCCGGAGCTCACAGCCGAGTTTGATCTCTCCGGATCGAACCCAGATGGTTCGTGGCCATATTACGCCGACAAAGAAGGCAAAGTCCCACTCTCAGTCTCGGAAGTGGCCGCGTTGGGAGGAACACACAAAACCTTCTGGGCGCCTCGGAGATGGCACATCGTTCATTGCCTCTTCTACTGGCAGAAATACTGGCGGATGCGACAGACCGGTGCTGTTATGGAGGATCGATATGATAGGCTGACTCATGTGCGGCACTGCATTCGGCTGATCTTGAACCCTGAGCCGGATCATTTCTTCCTGATTGAAGTGCCGGTGACGATGAACTCGAGCATCTTTGCGAGGCGGACGAATGTGGGAGAGAATGGGAAGCATCATGATCATCATCCTGTGTACTGATATCTCGAAAACCATGCAATGCAAACCTGACGAGCTGTTTCAAGTGCAGTGCCAAGTGAAGACGTGTAGGTACGCTTTTCTAGGCCGGAGACTACCGTAAATCATACCAGGATCTTTTTCGCGACGCTTGGCGACGTTGCCCCTGCCCCTGACGCGATATGTTGTTTGATAATGACACCCCAATGAAAGCTCCAAGTCCCGAGGCATGACCGTGGGGTACGTCTCTCGGAAGACAGCGAACTAGCTCGACGGTGGACGCTGCCAAGCATTATCCCGGATACAACATCGATCCAATATGAACGCAGACTGTCGCTTGCTGGGGAGACCTAGGTTCGCACACCCACGTTGCAGTCGCCATCTACTGACCCCCGGCCAGGAACAAGTATCAAGGCGAGGAAGACGTCGTTTACTGATCCAAAGTAGAATCTTGGTCATCCCTTAGCAATTTATGACTGATTGGTCTGCTCTTGATGTAGCGTGGCATCGACCACAGATACTGCCAACAATCCCACAGAGGAAAATGCGCCAGCAACCAGAAATGGCATCCCAGACCAAAAGTCTCCGAGCCTCATGCCGAACCTGAAGGTTACCGCTAAAAGTGGTGCCCCGGCAAGACCTCCTGCTTGTAGAAAGATTGCCATGGCCGTGAGAGCGGTCCCCAGCTGTTTCTGCTCAACCATTTGTGTGACAAGATTTCGCGCGGAGACCTTGTACACAAAGCCAAGGGCAAAGATGATCTGACCCGCAACCAATGGTACCCATGTTGTTGCCAGAAAGATTGTTCCTGTGCCGAGGGCAAAAGAGACACCACAAGCCTGTGTGATGCGAACGTCCTTGGCGCTCTCGTGTAGCCCCAGCTGGCCGAGTAAGAACCTGGACGTGGCTGGGAGAATGACGACCAAGGCGAAAAGTGTGACCCCTGCCCTGAATGATAAGAGGATCGATGCCTGGAGGTTTCCGATAAGCAAGTCGATATACAAAAGAACGCGCGAGATGGGACTCACTTCGCCAATAGTCCATCGAAGACGCCTAGAGGCATACTGCAACAGAAGTGTACTGTCGCATTGTGTCGCGACAGCAAAGAAGAATGCCGACATCATCACCGCAACAACCCTCGTATTCGCGTTAATCCACCCCACAGCTTGGTTGGTCCTAGAGGCAAGTCTGCGTAGCCAAGTTTGAAGACTATTTTTGACAGACTGCGACTGGGATTCCGCTGTCGCTTCTGTAGCTCCTGACTCTGCGGGCGCTGGCAGCGTTTCCCGGATGAGAAAGATACCACACGCCAGCCCTAGCAGGTAAAGCAAGATTGTCATAAGCAACGGGATCCATGGATCAATAGTCATCAGTGCAGCGCCGGCCGGAAGGAAGAACAGCTGATTAAGCAGCTCGGTTGACGCGATGAAGGAAAAGGCGGCCGTTCTGCTCATCCTAGTGTAAGCGGCATGTCCATTCTGGTGTAAGCTTCGAACTGGGGCATCGTGTTTGACTCACCGTTGCTCGGCAGGACAAATATCAGCTACTTGAGCAAAGACGATGGCAGACAGGGTTGAGCCTCCAGCTCCAATCAACTGTCACCAACCACCGAGCCAGACCAGGCGCAGCGGCAGTGTGTCTGAAAACCAGTCTAAACCGTGGCAGTTAGCTGTCTGTCCGATGTTAATGGCGGGGAAGGGTCCGGTCACAGATTAGTCGAACCCACCCATCTGATAGACAGATTCCTATAATCGCAAGTAGCTGGACCCTTTTCCGACCAACCCTATCCGCAAGGGCGCCGTATGGGACAGCAACGAGAATGGCTGGCAGCGTCTCGAACACGTCCTTCCATCCGTTGATGAATGCAATCTCGCTTTGTATGGGTTCAATCTTGCATCTGTCGAATCCAGGCTCGGAGACAGGAGAGGGCTGGGCATGGGCGTAGTACTGACGGCAAACGATGGCCTCGAGAATAGCTGTCTGCGGCGCTAGGCTTAGGTATCTGCCAATGTCGAGGAGCATGATCACGGAGGTGGCCGCAACAATGGCGGGCCAGACGCTATGGCCACGGCGGTGCCGTACTTCAGTCAAGGGACGAATGGCAGGCGGGCCAAGTAAGGCAGTCGCCTCGTCGGGAGGTCGGTCATTCATAGGTAGGAAAATACCTAGGTCTTGAGGTGCAGACATTGTTGCGATGAGATGGTGTCGAAACCGAAGAAGAGACCGGTGCTGGCCGTCGCATCGACCTGGGCACGGGTCACGTTGCTCACGGTGCGCTGAGCAGGTGTTTCCAGGCACCGAGCTCCTGTATGCCTTACCTACCAGGTAGTACCTTCCCGATCTAGGTACCTAGAGTCGGGCAGGATTCCACTCTATACGCCGACCTTCGTCAAACAAGGACGTGCGCCCCTCACCTTCTACCGTTTTGCATTCGCGGCATCATCATCATCAGAAACCGAGAATGGAGTTGTGCCCTGCCACGGCCGACGACGCCTTTGGCCCGCGTATTGACGTACACTGTCGACAGTTTGATTTTACTCTTCTTTTTGAAGATGTCTTCTTCATTGCTTTGCCCGCCGTCATCTTCCTGCTTGCTGCCCCTATCCGGCTGTGGACGCTTTGGCGATTGCCGCCGCAAGTTCGATCCCACCGAATGGCAATTTTGAAGCTGGTAACTACCCTACATGCGCCACATGTAAAGGACCACTGGGTACCCTTATTCTAACGCTTCGTTTCAAGATACTGCTTACTTCCCTCCTCTTCTTGAACGTGGCATTTGTTGCATCTCGTGCGCAGGAGCCTCGGCTGCAGACAACATGGTCGACCAGTTCAGGTGTCATTGCAGCGGCAACGCTTTTGCTTGCCGGTCCTCTATCCTATTTAGAGCACCAAAGATCAATGAGGCCTTCCGATCTACTTGTCCTTTACTTTTCCTCTACCGGAATTCTATACCTCCCAACCCTTCGGACCCTCTGGCAGACCCCAGGAACATTGGCACCTCGTCTCACGTGGACATTCACCTTCATCAACACCATCTTGCTGGTATTCTTGGAGTCTGCCCGCAAACGAGAGCTGATTCGGCCCCCAGCACCTGACGCCATCAGAGAACAGATAGCGGGCTTCTGGAGTCGTGGCTTTCTCTCCTGGGTCCTCCCTTTCCTCAGGGCAGGCAACTCTCAAATACTCGACCTGTCTGGTATCCCAGAGGTGGACCGTGGCCTACAAGAGATCTCCAGCTGGAGTGTACTCAATAGAAAATGGACCCAGCCGATATCATCCCGTCATCGTCTCCTGGCTGCCACGCTGGCTGCCAACAAATGGATTCTGCTCTCAGCTATCCCTCCACGCCTAGCCCTGTCAGCGTTTCGATTCTGCCTGCCGTTCTTCATCGAGGCAGCAGTCGCTCATCTTGACTCGACTTCAAAGAAGACTCCAAGTGATTATTATGGCTACGGGCTGATAGGCGCCTGCGGTCTCATATTTCTCGGAATCGCGCTTAGCCGAGCTCTCTACTCTCGACAAATCAATCGTCTGATGTCGAAAACGCGCGCCGGCCTTATCGCTATGATATATCGTCATATGGCCACATTACGAGCTTGCGACATCAAGGATTCCCCAGCGCTGACTTTGATGGGGACTGATGTTGAAAGAATCATTGAAGCATTGAGACTATTTCATGAACTATGGGCTGCTGTACCAGAAGTGGCAGTTGCGGTCTGGCTTTTGGCACGTCAAATCTCGTGGGCGTGTATCGCGCCCCTGATTGTTTGTCTATGTCAGTTTGTTATTTCGTTTCTGTCCAGATTATTTCCGCTAACCTACGGATTCTCAGTATCGGTCACGCTTACATTCCTGATTGCGATTAATTTCGGCCCGGCCCAGAAACTATGGGTTGAGAAGGTCCAAGACAGAATCCGGGTGACGGCTACCATGCTATCTGGCATGAAGGCTGTCAAGATGCTTGGCTATACCGCCGCCATGGAAAACTTGATTGACCAGCTTCGAAAAACCGAGCTTCACGCCTCCGAGAAGTTTCGCCGGCTGTTGGTGTGGCAGATCTTACTAGGTAGGTCTTCCATGCCCAGATTCATAGCATCAACTAATATGCCGTAGGGAATGGACCGGCAATGATCGCCCCATTTGTCACATTTGGACTGTACGCCGTGGTTGCTGTTGTCTCGAAAGATCAAACACTCCTATCTTCCCAAGCCTTCGCCTCCTTATCCCTCGTCGGATTGATGACGGCTCCTCTAATCGCCTTCTGCCAAGCGGTGCCCGCGGTGCCCCAGGCAGCGGCGTGCTTTGGGCGCATCCAAGAGTTCTGTCTTAGGTCAGCCCCGCCTTTGTCTTCCACTCAATCTACCACGGTATCGCGGGATGAAGAAGCACAACCTGGAATGTCGCTGAAGGCTCTGAGAAAAGCCCACACCACAGAGCACGCACTATTCTCATTCCACCACGCTAAAATCAGCTGGTCGCTAGCTGCTGCACCAGTCATTTCAGATCTAAGCCTGTCGATTCCTCTTGGACTCACAGCCGTCATCGGTCCGGTTGGTTCTGGAAAGTCCACCCTCTTATGGTCGTTGATAGGAGAGACAATTGTCCAAAGCGGCACCATAACTGCGTGCCCAGCTGCCGCGTTTTGTTCCCAGACACCATGGATAATGGACGATACGCTGCGCCTGAACATAACCGGTGGGTTGGAGTTCGACCGGAAATGGTACGACTTCGCTGTGTTTGGCTGTTGTCTTGACAAAGACATGGCTGCCATGGCGAACGGCGATCTAACGGCAGCTGGCTCCAACGGCGCGTCATTGAGCGGGGGACAGCGCCAACGACTGGTCAGTATGCTGTGATGTTGTTGCGCCTGGACGGGATTATTCTGATACTGACCAAGTCCAGGCGCTCGCTCGTGCCGTCTATTCGAGACTTCCGGTAGTAATCTTGGATGATGCCCTCAGTGGATTAGACCCGGCCACTGCTGGAACTATACTTTCACGGCTGTTCGGCCGCGATGGCCATTTCCGTAAAGCAGGCATTTCGGTTGTGATTGCCACCCACAGCAGTATGTTTTAAGGAAACGTCAGGTAGTCATCCCGCGCTCTGTTGCTAATATGGATGTCTAGGAGAGGTACTCCAGTACATGGACAGCGTTATTATCCTGGAGGGAGGCCAGCTCGTGTATTTGGGGAAGCCGGAAGCAGCTCATAACCAAGGTATCGGCCTTGAAAAACTACACGAAGTCCCATATTCGCCTACCGACCACGGTTCTGAGGCCACCAACCCTAAGCTGGCGCCTTCCGATACGTCTAATGACGAAAATCCAGCCCGAGATGTAGCCAGAAGACAAACTGCAAGACAAGAAGGAAGCTGGGCAGTTTACGGATACTACTGCCGAAGTGCTCGGGCTAGCCACATGGTTCTTTGGATGACCTGCACCATAACAAGCGCCATCGCGGTTGTTGCTTCAAGTAAGTACAGTGCCTGTGTTCTTTTGTGGAGAACTTATCTTTGTTCTGGTCCTGACCATTCTCTGGTCAGCGCTCTGGCTTCAGCACTGGGCAGACGCAAACGAGCAAAGCCCGAATCAAAACGTTGGCTTCTATGTCGGTATCCTCGCACTGTTCATGATAATCGCCAATTTGATGACTGCAGGCGAGCTATGGTAAGTACTCCAGAGTAAAATCCTGTTTATCCAACCGTTTCAATCACATCTGACACCCGAGGTGAAAGGTTCTTCTTCGTCAACATTATTAACGACACTGCTATCAAGCTTCACTTCGATCTTCTGAGGTCCACGATGAAGTATTGCTCCACCTCCTTATAATCAACCTTTCTCTTGCTAACCACATGGATCTGCCAGGGCACCCTTGAGCCTCTTTCAAACGACAGATGTTGGAACCATCACCAACCGCTTCAGTCAGGACATGGACTTGATCGACATGAAGCTGCCTGCCAAAGCTGCTCAGTTTGCAACAGGTGATTGCAGCACTGGACGTCCCCAAGTCTATGATCAATTACAAACTGACGAATTTCTCACGCCTAGGTGCTGCATCATGCGTCGTCGAACTTGCAGTGCTTTGTGTTGTCGGAAAGTACTTGGCGGCCTCGATCCCCGTTTTGTTGGGCACACTCTACATTGTTCAACGCTATTACCTCCGCACCTCTCGACAAGTCCGTCTGATTGACATCGAGGCCAAGGCTCCCCTGTACAAGCATTTTATCGAAACGGCATCCGGTGTCGCTACGCTCAGAGCTTTTGGGTGGGACAAGTGGTTTTGCAGACGCAACCAAGAAATGCTGGATCAGTCACAGTCGCCATACTACATGCTACTATGTATCCAGCAGTGGTTGGCGTTAGTGCTGGACCTGATTGTAGGAGGTTTGGCCGTGATCCTCGTTGCTATCGCAATGACCTCCAATGGGGCTATCGGCGGCGGTTCGCTGGGGGTGGCACTAGTCCTGGTTCTCCAGTTCAATATCAACCTCGCTCAGACGATACAAAGTTGGACCGCGCTAGAGACCTCAGTTGGTGCGGTAGCGAGAGTCAGAGACTTCGTCAATCGCACTCCCTCAGAAGCATCCGGCCACATCAGCGGTGGAAAACTAGATCCAAACTGGCCATCCCAGGGGGGTATTGACTTCAGCAACGTGGTGGCACGATACAGGTATGAGACAGTTCTTTTCCCATAGTTGTGGACATTTTGTTGACGGTTTCTAGCACCCAAGAAGACCCTGTCCTGCACGGCTTGTCTTTGACTATCCCGGCGGGTGAAAAGATCGCAATCGTCGGTTCATCAGGTAGCGGTAAAACGTCGACGATCATGTCACTTCTCAGACTTATCGAGGTGACTACTGGTAGAATTACTGTCGATGGCGTTGACCTTGCTGGGTTCCTGCCCAATGAAATTGCCGCCAGACTCAATGTTGTACCACAGGAACCTTTTTTCCTCCCTGGTTCCGTTCGCTTCAACTTCAACCCTCGCGGTGAACTGCCAGATGCAGCGATTGAAGAAGCGATCCGGAAGGTTGGGTTGTGGGAGAAGCTGGATGGCAATAAAGGGCTGGACACAGAGCTGGCGGCGTCAGAGTGGTCCCATGGCGAGCGCCAACTATTGTGTCTAGCCCGCGCGCTGACGTCACCGAGCAAGATACTCATCCTAGACGAAGCCACAAGCAGGTGAGTCACGATCGGCTGTCAACACATATGAAAAATGGAGACTAACTGTGGTCCCAGTGTCGATGACGAGACGGAGACAATCATGCAAGGAGTCATTGACTGCGAGTTCAAGGCGCAAACAGTCATTGCAGTGGTTCACAGGTTCAAGCATATCCACAAGTTTGACAGGGTCGCTGTCTTGAAGAAGGGCGTACTGGTAGAGTGTGACTCGCCGCATAATCTTATGGGACAGGATTCGGAGTTCAGACGGTTATACAACGGTGGACACTAGTTGTCAAAAGCCCAGTCATTCAATCCTACTGGTCATAGCTACCGACGAAAGACATTGTGGGATAGATAGAAAAATACAGCCTCCGTCTTTACCGTGCCCCTGCCATTTCCTATGTTCAAGCGCTCAAAACCCCGCTCAAGATCTGCGACCCCCACCAGGTTCCCTCCGCTGTCTTCGCTCCCCCCGCTTGCCTCCTCTTCCGCTCGAGTTCAACTCCCAGAGTCAAGAACACCTCGTCCATCTGAGCCTGCGTCAGGCCCCGCAGAAGCTCAAGCTTTCCTTGGATGTACTTCTTGGTACCACCAGGCACAGCAAGCTTACCCGCCGCGTCTGTTCCGGTGAACTTGGCGATTACCTCGTCTTTTCTGTCCTCGGGAGTCAAGACCACGGAGCCGGCCGAGGCGCCGGAGACTGACACGGCCCAGTTTAGGCTTTGACCTGGGAGGATGGTGAAGGAGGTGAATCTCGTGTCGATTTGGTAGTTGTATGGTCCGAGGGAGGCGGGGGATTTGCTGAGGGAGAGGGAGGGGAAGGAGGCTGTTGCTATGGGCGGCGAAGGTTGGGAGGAAGGGGAGCCGCGGGTGATGGTGAGAGAGGAGACGGTGGAGTTGTATGTTAGGGTGTAGAGGGGCTGGGCTGGGTTGTATGGGGAGGTGAGGGTGAGGGAGAAGGGGTGTTTGGTTGGCTTGGAGAGGGGGATGCCGGGCAGGGGGAGGAGGGGATAGATTCCTGGGGGAAGTTGGGACTGGGGGGGTGGGACTTGGGTTTGGGGCTGATACTGTTGCTGAGGTTGGGGCGGATAGGATTGTTGTTGCTGCTGGAAATGCTGAGGCTGCTGTTGAGCGTGATACTGCTGAGGATGCGGCGCTTGATGGTTGGGTGCAGGTTGGAAGTAGGGAGACTGGTGAGGTGGGTAAGAGGGTGCTGGTGCCTGATATGGGGTTTGTTGTGGGCTTTGGACGGGAGGTTGAGATGGGTAGGCAGGTTGAGCTTGGTACATTGGCTGCTGGGGAGACTGAACAGGTGCCTGTGGCTGCCACTGTTGCTGGTGATGATGGGATTGCTGTTGCTGCTGGTACGGTTGTTGATGTCCTGCCGGTGCCGGGGCTTGTGGATATCCGTAGGTTGCATGTTGCGGTTGTTGCCCATATGCTGGCGCAACAGGGGGTGGCATTTGGTAGTTGTACCCAGCGCCACCCTGTGGAGGGTAGGCGTACTGGGGCTGCTGGTATGCCATATTTAAAAATACTTTGATGATTTTACAAGGTTTGTAGCCGTCAGATGCGATGAAGAAGGGTGTTTTGCTCTGGGAGAATTCTAATGAGGGGTCATTCTGATAAGGCAGCAGTCTGTCTCCCAAAGCGCTACCTGTGATCAATGTGCGGCTGAAGTAGGATTGCAGATAGCCCACCCGGCTATTGACACCTTGCATCACTCAAGCGCCAATGGGGGCTTTCACCAGTAGATACCCCTGGATTCGTGACGCATTGGGTTTTCGCGAGGGGACTCGGTCCTTGAGGGTCTAGAATTGTCCGAGCTTCTGAGGTCCTGATCTAGGCTAGGTATGGACACTGACTCGGAGAAAATGCCCATAATACAGCGTGGCAACCCTTCAGAAGAACCGCCGATGTTCTGAGTGGAACATATATCAAGCCTAAGGTACCTTGGCTTTTCAAGGTCTCTCAGTGCAAGAAAGTAGATGCAGTACTCACGTCATGTGTTATCTGCTCAGATCACCAGCAACTTTTGACATGTTCCAAGGATCAGGTACCTAGATTCACAGTTTCATGTCTTCCCAATGGAAATATTCTCAGGGACAGCATGAAAAGGTGCGACTGCTCTTTCCAATGCATATCTTCTATTCTCCAGGTCCTCTGAGCTGATGAAACAGGTAGCCTGCAGAGAGAAGGTCTCCAACCACCATAGGTCGGGTCTTTACTGAGTGAATAGCAGGGAAGGAAGAGTTGCCAAGGAGAGCGACCCTGTTGACAAGGCAAACGTCTGCCAGAAATCCACATCCAGCTTCCTTCACCTTTGTAACCACCCAAAACCCCCAGAGCTTTACGCCCACACCATTCCGACCACACTCGCAGGCGGATCAACATGGCACCGCGGGCAAGATGTTTGCTTCTGGAGTCGTTGCCTAACGAAATCATCGGCTACATCATCGGTGAGATGGATTCCATACCCGACTTGACCTGGGCAATTTCGTCACCACCTGTCGTGCGCTGTACGAAAACTTCTTGAGCCGGAAATATCACCACCTACTGCGCCTAATGCAACACGATCTTGGTCCACTGGGTCCCCTAGCTGTCTTCCTCTTCCGTCATGGCTACAACTCAGCTCGTGTCTACGAAGACCACAATGAAGACGAGACCTGCGACAAAATGACCTTTGTGGCCAGAGGCTACGTTCGCTTCGTGTATGGCAACGAAAAAGCACAGCTATGATGAGCTCATCGGAATCTACTCTCAGCTGCGGACTATGGAGTTCCTCGCCGATCTTTACATCGTTACGCGCCTCCGGTCTTTCAATGATTGTTCAACCGCCACGCTCACTGAGAAGCAAAGACAACGAATAGAGGCAGCCTGTGGCCAGCCTTCACCAACTGAGAGACTCCGTGTCTTGACTGCATTCTACCGTCGTCGACTTTTCTGCAACATCTGGGCACCAACGGAACGAGTGCTTTTTAGGAAAGATGACTGGGACGACCCCTCTGACGAGGAAATCATTGCCATCAGCAACACCACCTTGGATGAGGTTGATGATAACAGCTCCGACGATGGCCGACCGCTAGGACTGCTAGATCCGTTGGATGAGTGGGAACACCAGCAAATCGACCACATCAATGTTTTTGTCTCGCGGCTGTGCGCGGCTCTCTGCGTGACCGCCGAGGCACACAATGCTCCCATACCTAAGGAGCAGGTCGGAGAAATGATGTGCAAATCGACCAGCCTCGCCAAGTATCTTCGAGACCACGGTTCTATCTCCTATGAGGCCGTCGCAAAAGTGTCGTCATTCCCGAGGTATGATCGCGATTGGCGACAAACAACACCACAACACAAGGATAGGATGGATCACCCCTACCGTGCCGTGATCGAGATGTATTCTCTGCCATTCTTTACTTCAGCGTGGCATAGCAAGAGGGTCTCTGTGTGTCCGCACGTTTTCATGGAAGACGGGTTGTCTTGCCCATTCTACAAAGACGAGCCCCCTTTACCCTCCTTTGGCTGGGTGGACGCTGTTGACGGGTGGTGTCAGAATTGGGTTGGAAGAACCTTTGTAGGGAAAGGGGGGGAGATTGACGACACATACAAAGATCTTGCCGACAAGTATTGGCCCGAAGATTACGCTCTTGCGGTTTTTAGGGTCGGTGGGTTGACCATGTGGGATCGAAGCCGCGTCGAGGCCATCAAGCGGCTACCACAGCTGGCACTACTAGGCACGCTGAGAACTGGGTGGGCTGAGGCCGGGTATGATGACTACGATATTGACCCTCTTCAGTACCTCTATGGTAGTGATGGTAAGCTTGGGGACAGTGAGCTTGGCTGGGGTAGTGAGTTCGGGTATGATAGCAAAGACAATGAGTGTTTTCCAGAGCCGAAGGAAGGGCCAGATCTTGTATCTGGAGTTGAGGAGGATATGTCTCAAGTCGAGGGGGTGCTAAATCATGGAGAAGAGAATTCACAGGGCAAGACAGCAAGGCAGCGAATGGACAGGTTCTGATGAGGGGGACGAGAATATCGGGGATTGGGAGGCCTTAAGAAAGCACGAAAGGGCCGGAGACGATGGTTGGAACCTCGCAAATGTCTGAAAGTTGGCCTCATGTAGAATTAATGTAAAGTTAGCAACTGATATGGCGTCAGGTATATTCGCGTCACAACTCTGTACCTTTGCCATCATTCTGCACTGCACTATCCTTTCCGTGCGCCCGATTTATTTGACTTTTATTCATGACATTCGAGTTTACATTCTTGCGAACAAATGTCCGAACTTATCGAGACCACCATGGCGCTGTACCAAACAGTCACCTACTCATTACGACGGCTTCCAAACGCAATGATGTGCCCCATTCGCTGAGAGGTCAATTCGGTGCCGAACATGAGCAACTTCATTAGATCGAATCGCTTGCTATAAAAAGCTTTAGATAGTTTAAAACAAGATTACTTCCCAGTCGGTATTCCATGAAATACCTACCCTGTCCTTCTATTTTTCGCAAAGCCACCTGGCATATTTTCTCAGGTATTGATGGCAGCAGACCTTGGCTCCCGGTGTACAGGTCCTAGTTTTGCAAGGTGCGGAAGAGGAGCATCGAAAACATCGGCCTGCCCTGCCTTCTCCCTCAAAAATCTCAAGTCCATTGTCTCATACAACCCACCCTGCACAGGTAACTTTCTATTTGCCTCCAATGCCCTTTTGAACTTCTCGACCTCCTCCTCATCCTCAACATTCAGCACTGGCAATGCGTTCCCCATCAGCCGCATCTGCAGCGCCGCCAAAGTCGCCGTCAGGACGAAGTCGTCGAAATAAACCCCCCCAGCAATCACCGGTGCGCCCTGTTTCCTGCCCTCCAATATTCCCCTTGGCAGCCCCGGATCGTTGCAAACCGCCCTTACCAAGCCAACTCCATCCACACTCTTCAGCGCGTCCACCATCCCCTTCGCCGTCCTGAAACCCCCTGTCACAAAAACTTTCGTCTTGCTCAACCTCGGCGCGATCTTCTCCGCAAAGTCCAAAAAGAAGGCCTCCCTCGCCTTGGTCGACTCTCGTCTGTGCATCAGCGCCATCTCCTCATATGTCCCTCCGCTGAGCTCGACAAAGTCAAACCCTGCCCCCTCCAGTAGCTCGCAGAGCTCGGCCGCTTCCTCGACAGTCAGACCATCGGCTTGGAACTCGACGCTGTTGATCTTGATGGAGAGGATGAAGTCCTTGCGGCACTGGGCCCGGATGCCAGAGGCAATCTCGGTGATGATCCTGGCGCGGTTGGCGATTGAGCCACCGTACGAGTCGGTCCGGAGATTGGTGGTCAACGACATGAACTGGGCGAGGAGGTACCCGTGGGCAGCGTGGAGCTGGATGCCGTCCCAGCCTGCTTTGTCGAGATAGACTGCCGCGTGGACGAATGATGCGACGACGGATTGGATCTCCGGGATGCTGGCAGGGCGGGGTTTGCTGAAGGTCGTGCCGAAGAGATCGGCTGTCAGCTGGACGTCGGAGGCGGAGATGGGATTTGGCTGCATGGCTGAGACGCATTGACGGCCGGGGTGGTTGATTTGGCCGATCATGAGGGAGCCGTCCTGTTTGCCAACCGAACCGAGCTGGCGAAAGCCTTCGAAGCGAGCGCCGTCGAAGGGCGCGTCAAAGGGGATGATCATGTTGCCTGGAGCTTCGAGATGATCAGGGTCAATGAGGATGTTGCCGGTAACGATAACGCCAAATCCCCCAGAGGTCCAGGCTTGATACAGCTGGAATAGTTCATCACTGGGTATGCCGTTGGCAGCTTTGTTGTCTGGGTCCCATGCCGCTACCTTCTCAGTGGCAGCCGCCTTGAGAAAGCGATTTGGCGCTGTTCGACCCGAAAACTCGAAATGGAGGGTAGCGCCAAGGGGAGAGGGGTCGAAATCAACAACAGGGGCTGCTGGGGCCGTCATATTTGAGGTGAGTTCAGGTTAACCAGCTAGGTAGATGATGACGGATGGATGATGTGTGGTATTTCCGGGAGGTACAGAGAACTGACTACCTTACATACCGGCAGATTCACGAGCTCCTAAGGGATCGCAGCACCTCTGCCGTCCCTCGCCAACGTGGCATCATGCGTTTCATTTAGGCATGGCCAAGATTACAACCTTGCGGCTGGCCAAGAACTCGGCATGACAACGACGCCCATCATGACCCGGAGCATTCCCGGCAGGACAACAGTTTCATCATAAGATAACGAATTCCCATAGGTCTATCGAAAGCAAAAAAGTAGAAATACAGGCGACAAGAAACTGAATGAGTGACGACCAACGATAGCTACTCCCTATTCCCAATCCTTCCCAAGATAACCAGCTTTAAGCTCATGACAACCTGGAAGACGACAAAAAAAGGCCCGCAAAGCACCCAATGAAAACCCAAAGACTTGGCTCACAAGGCCACTTAGGCGCCGCCAGCGTTGTAGGCAAGACGGTTCCAGCTGCCCTTGGGGTCCCCGACAACACCAGTGACAGAGGCACCAAAGATACGGTTGGTCACAGCAGTGGAGCCAGAGAGGTTCTCCTTGGCGATGAAGTAAGCAGCGAGACCAGCAACGTGGGGAGCAGCCATGCTGGTTCCGTCCATGTACCAAGTGGCAGTATTGCTGGTGTGATAGGCGCTGAGAACGGAGACACCGGGAGCGAAGATGTCGACCGAGCTGCCCCAGTTGGAGAACCAAGCGCGATACCGAGTACCATCGATAGCACCGACGGTGATGGCAGAGGGAGCCGAGGCGGGGGAGTAGTTGGCGCTGTTGGCATTGCTGTTGCCGGCAGACACGACCACAGTGAGACCGGCATCGGTAGCAGCCTTGACAGCAGCGTTGACGGCGGCAGTGTAACCACCGCCCAGAGAGATGTTGATGACGGCCTTCTTGGTAATGCCACGGGCTTTGGCGTTGTTGACAGCCCAGTTGAGACCAAGGATCAACCCAGACATGGTGCCGGATCCATTCTTGTCAAGAACCTTGACAGCAACCACAGTGGCCTTCTTCGCAACACCATAGGTCTTTCCGGCAACAGTACCGGCAACATGGGTGCCGTGGCCATATTCGTCAGTGTTGGGAGAGCCGGTGATGTAGTTGGCGCCCCAGACAGCGCGTCCCTCGAACTCGACGTGGCTAGTGCGGATGCCAGTGTCGAGGACATAAACGCGAATACCCTGGCCAGCGGTGGTGTCGTAGTAGTAGCCGGAGTTCCAGGTGGAACGGCGAGAGATACGGGCAAGACCCCAAGCTGCGTGCAGCTGCGTAACATAGGCACGCTTCGCAAGCTCATGCGCCTCCTCAACGGGGTCAGCTGTGACCGGAGGGGCGGCGACACCGGTGATGTTGGTGATGCTGTCCTTCTCAATGTACTCGATCTAAAACAGCTGTCAGCATCAGAATTCAAGAGGTGAAGGAATGGCCTGCTTACCAAGTCGGAGTCTCTGAGTTCCTTGAGCTCGGAATCCGGGATCTCAGCAACGTATCCAGAGAGGCCGTCGATGTCGATGGTCTCGACAACACCCTTCTTGTTCTTCTTCTTGGCCTTGCTGGTGACGTCGGACTCGTGCTTCTTCTTTCTGCCGGCATCCGCGTTGGCCTTGTACTTGACGATGTACTTCTCGGGGACAACAATGTCAGCTGAGATACCGTCGTTCTTGATGGGGACGGCGGCCAAAGCCAGGCCAAGGAGGCCGGAGAGACCGTAGAGAGTTGCAGTGAACTTCATGGTTCCGGTAGTGCTGTTCTTGAACGGGAAGCAAAGGTGAAGTGCTGGGCTGTTGAGGGTCTGGGAGCTGCTGCTGGAGAGAAGACTCGAGAGGATGAGGTGTCCGGGTGATGGCTCCTTATATCTTCATTTGCTTCGTCTAGTTCCCCGTCGATATTGCCATCCATTTGGACTTTCTGCACAGCCCTCATCACCACCACCGGTCTTGGCCAGTCCCAAGTCAGCCTGCCAGGTCATGATACCAGGGCCCCTAGATGACAACACTTCAAGATGGCGTTCGTTGGCGTCGGTATTTCAGCCTCGGCACTCTGGAAAGAGGATCTACCGCTTTTTGGATGCCCAAAAGAGACTGGCGAAAAATGAGAATTTGCTGGCGATGCGGTCCAGACACATTGGCCCCTGTACTGGTCCCTGCCACTGTGGCTTTTATCGGGGTTTGTTGACAGCCCTATGACGCTATTTGGGCTCCGCGCTATTCAACTGACCTCGACATTTCCATTGGTTTGTCGCTGCTCCATGGCTTGACGCTTGGCTGCTTTCTAGGATTTCCTCCTCTGTCGCAATTTCCTTCTGGGGCATAGTCAAGAATCGAACAGGTGTCGACGCATTCAGGCGGCCGCCATTTTTTGACAATTCATCAGCGCTTGAATGCACGACGCGATCTATTGAACTCGCTGGGAAGAATCCCAGTCTTGGCAAAGAAGCAATCTCATGGTCTGGAGTGCCCCCCACGAAACGTTTGAACCCGAGTATTTGGTATCGGTTGTCGATCATGATCTTGGGCTGGCCAAGGTCGCTCCAATGCTTGAGCCAACCAAGCTTTTCCAACCAACTTGGCGGCACATGGTGTCTCTGAGTCTGCCGACGCGGTTGTTCGTGCTGCTGAAGATGCGGGGTGACGAGGGACTCAGGGGCTGGACCCAACATGCAGGGGTCGGCAGTTGAGGGCTGAGCCGCCTTGCCCGATCTGTCATTTCAACGAGATCAGTTTTGTCGCCACTCAGCTGCCATATTGGCTTCACACTTCACGTGGTCGCTGCAGCTGAGAAGGAAGACAGTGGGAGCCCCTCAGGATTCTGGCCAGTGGCAGGCGACGGGCATCATCCCGTTCGCCAACACCATCCTGGTGGCGTCGGAAGCGAGTCCAGCCGGTTCTCCGACTTCTCTTTGGCTAGTTCCTGAAGATATCTGACCTGAAGACAACGGTTTCTGGGGTACTTCGTCACACAGCCTTCGGCCACAGCAGGTGAGGCCACCGCCTTGGCAACAGGTGGGAGTTCCAAACAGTTGGTGAAGGTGCACTTGTCAACTCAGACAACTTATCATCATACTGCCTGGCCTGCCAGGATGAAATGATCGCAGAGAAATAATCGTCTTTGGAATAGTTCAATGTGACCTTCTCGTTTTTGTAACACCAGAAAGACCCAGAAAGTAATCCTCCACCCATAGGTTTATTAGGTAGGTACTCAAACCCGTCGTTTTGAGAGGAAGACCAATTGACACCCGCTCCATCAGCCCCTAGGTCAAACGCCGCCGTGTCATCAACTCATCTCCGACACTGCCAACAGAGGCCCGAAGAGTATCCTACCGGTACTAGATAGGTTGCCGAGAGGCTGATCTTGTTCCAGCTTTTGGGCTGCGCTATCGACATTATGGTACAGCCTCACCCTGCCCGACGCCGGTGAGGGAAAGGTGTAGACATACCGCCATCCCATCAGTCACATTAAATGGATTTCGGGATTTCGGACGGAGCCTTGAGGCTGTGGAGGAAGATGAACTTGCTGATTCATCTCCGAGTGGCCAAAGGGCTGCAAACAAAATGCTTGTTACCCATCATGGCAGGCAGCAGACACCATTCCGTCTTATCAACACGGCGGAACACGGTGTAGATGCAAACTGTGTTACCTAACTTGCGAAGACTGACATTATGTTCGAAATATATCGTTCTAGGTAAGTGCGCTTCTTTCTCCAAGTCTTTTGGCAGCCACAATGCCTTTCTCCACGTAGCGAATAGCGACCAGCATTGCTCCAGGGTCTCAGCCAGGTCCCGACTCTCCAGTATCTTGCAGGAACAATGCATACCTACATGATCTACAGTTATGCTGGTCCGTTTTCGGTATGGAAATGAATTCTTTGTTGCATTGTGCTCAAAGTTCGGATTAGGAAATATGGGTGTCAGTAGGTGCGTGAGAGGCAGCTCTTTGTTTTCATGTGCTCGATAAAAACAATCAATGAATGTTTCGACTGTAGTCTCACATGCCGTGAGATTCAACAACACGGTGAGGTCTTCAAGTTGGTGCGGTTGGAACTGCTGCAAAATCACAACTTCCCAAGACCCGAAACAAGTCACGTGCGCGATAGTGGTAACAAGCATTAGGCAGCCGCGACAATGGCACCCAAACCCGTTGACGCTAACAGGAAGCCTGAGCTTCCTTCCAGCTCCCCCTTTGTCAACTCTCCGTGGGCACCGTCACGGCCTTCTTTGCTTCAGCGACAACAGGCACCTCCTAGCAATCAGAAGCCACCACGGTTTTCATACTCACAACCAGGTGCATCAGCCCCCGATACCCCCACCAACCCTCCCAAGCTTGGAGGCAGACAGCAACCTCCCCCCAATTTTCGGCGACAACCGCTCGGGTCTGTCGCCAAGACTACCACTGCCAGGTCACAACCTCCTCCCGGGTTCAACAGGAAGCCGCCTGTTGCAACTCCAACTGTTGCACCTCCAACCACTGGACCATCCGATGCAGCCAGAGCTGCTGCAGAACTCGCACAACAACAGCGCGCTCGAACCCAGTTTGAAGCATTGAAAGCTGCTGCATCTCAACTCAACCCCAATCTACTCAAACCATCGGCCCCAAAGCCCCAGCCTCCGCCCCCCTCTACCACCACTCAGACTCCAGATCCAAGCTCTAAACCCTCTGTACCAAAGACCACAAAACCGAAAGTCCCTGTCCCTCCGGCTCCCGGACCGACTGAAGTCCCGGCCCCAACCTCTGTCCCAAGACCAAAACCACCCCCGCCAAAGCCCATTAGCATTCTCAAACCTAGTACAGATCAAACCACTATTGCAGCTACTGAACGACCAGGCGCAACTCTAGCTACTGCTCTGGGAATTGCTCAAAGCCCGGCTACAACTACAGGCACACCAAGCCGGATCCCCATAACTACATCATATTTGAAGCGAGATCCTAATAAGCCCCCGAAAAAACCTCTCCCAGGTGATTCAATCCCTGTCGCGCCCACACCAAGTATATCCTTCCTAGAGCAGCCTCCAGTGTCATTCGGAGGGAAACAGTTGCCAGCAACTGCAAGAAGACGTCAGTTCCCCACAACATGTAGCACTCCCTGAAGTACGCGTTTATGCACTAACACACCTTTCATTGTACAGCAACCCAAGCAAATCCAGTCCTAGGCCCAGTCTCCACGGCCATTCAAAAGCCAAAGCCGCCATCTAAGCCAGCAGCACGCATGTCGCCACAGCAAGGATTAGAGCTCGAACGCCTGCAACCGCCACTGGTGCCATCAAGCCCCACTGTTACGCCCATCAAGTCACGAAAACTGCCGCCGTCCTTCCAGGAGTGGCCAGATCCTCCCGCCATGAGCACTCGAGAGGAGCTACGGAAAGTCGCAATAGGAACCAAAAGTGCTCTCCCACTTATCCTCAAGAAGCTCAGGGATGATGGAGAGGATCTCGCCAAAAAGTCGCGAAAGTTCACGCTTGAAGACATCTCCCGCCTCGATCCCAACCTATGTCCACGCTTCCCCAACAAGGCCACTATCAGAGTCATCAATTCCGACACTCTTGATGCTGCTATCGAAGAGATCACGGCCCTCTCCAAAGAGGACAACGCCAATCACCATGCCTTCCCGGCTGTCGTCAATTTTGCCAATGACGCCAGACCTGGCGGCGGCTGGCTCAACGGCGCCATGGCCCAGGAAGAGGCCATCTGCTACCGCTCCAGCTTGCACCTCAGTCTCAAGCAGAAGGACTATCCCATCAGCCCGAACAAGTATACGACTGCGGCCATCTACAGTCCTTATGTGCTCATCATAAGGGGGACAGAAAGGACCGGCCACAAACTACTTCCTTTCTCGGTCATCAAGTCCGACCCCAAGGTGGTGTCCGTTTTGAGCGTCGCTGCCATCCACGCACCACCGCTTCAGACGATCAAGTACGACAGTCATGCCCCTGGCGAGCCTGATCAGCTGGTCGTGTTCAGAAAGGATAGCGATAGAGACCTGACTAAGCAGAAGATGAGGCTCGTGCTGAGGACGGCGGCGGCGTACAGGCATCGGAGGATCATTTTGGGGGCGTTTGGGTGTGGTGTGTTCAAGAACCCACCCGAGGATGTGGCGCATTGCTGGTTGGAGGTGTTGAGAGAGAAGGAGTTTGGGGGTGCTGGAAATTGGTGGAAGGCGGTGACGTTTGCGGTGTATGAGCCGAAGCCGCAGTTTGAAGGGAACTTGGATATCTTCACTCGGGTATTGAATGGACAACAGGTATGATCGGTGTTTTGGATCGATGCGTTACGTACGAAAGCTGTAGAGAGGGAGATATGCAACGACACGGGTCGGAAATAGACAAAGGTTACCTGAGACCTTCATCTGGAAAGATGCCTATTTAGCGACTGGTTATCTTCACGGTATGCTCTTCGCCGGCCATGATCGTCGTCAACCATGGCGGGACGCCTTGACTTGGTGTACCCCAGCACCTATCCATATTGTCAAGTGCATACACGAGACAGCTGGCTGTTTTAGGTATCATCCGCTTCCTACCGTGTAAGCCGCCAGCTTTTAATGTAAGAAGGTGATTGTCTAGTTGTGTGTAACATCCCCTAGCCTTCGTGCTGATAAAAGAACGGTTGTTGTTGGATTGATCTCGCGTTCGTATGCCTGGAGAGGTGACTGACCCTTCCCCCCTTTCACTACAAACAAGATTCGAGATGTGCCCCCCATGCGTATGTATTGCTCTCCCTCTGGACAGTTTCCGGATGCTTCGCCGCATTCTCCTCTCCGCTCTGGTGGCCCTAGTACTTTGGGCGTTCCTCTCCAGGGCCCAAAACTTCACCATCCAATCCAAGCCATTCAGCGGTTATTACACCGTCATTGGGTTTGACGCCTCGGGCAAGCTGTTTCTGCCGTTTGAGTATGGCTCTGGAGACGGGACAGTGCCGTACGAGGAGGTTGGGAAGGAGAAGTTCTTTTACCAGTGGGAGGTTTGTCAGACATACTGGGACTTTTACAACTGGACGACATTGACTTGGAGAACTGGGGGGGAGGCCATCAATCCAACATGCAAGCCGGTGAATGTTACAAGGGAGTGGGTTTGAGACACAGGATGTTAGACAGAAAATTGAACGAGATACCTAGCTTAGACGTATGTGAGGGGTCCAATAGATTGATCAATTTGGGGCCCCGGCCACGCTGCCCCCCAGGCGAGTCGCATGATGCTGTGTATCACTTACTCCTTGATTCCACTCGTGTCGACATGGACATAAAGTCTCAGCGTCATGGCAATTGAACCGCAATGCCTTCGATGTTTGCCAACCCATCCCCCTCCCCTTGCTCTCTGTCCTGGAATTCTAAGATTTACCATGCACTTGCACATTCTCGTACCTTTTTTAGTAGCTACGCTCCTCGCTGCAAGCACAATAGACCAACAGTTCCCCAACCAAAGCACCCCGTTCTACCTGAAGCTCAACTCCGCCGATATCGACATTGATGGAGCAATGCTGATGCCAGTCCACGCCGGCTCACTTACCAAGCACCTTGCCTTCGCTCAGGTCCCCATACCAGACATCCGCGACCGATTCTACTTCAACACATCCGACACAAGTGAAATAGACGGGGTTAAAATAGGGATATTAGTGTGGAACCTACCTCGCAAAGAACCGATGAATGGCCTCGACCACGACTCCACCTTCATGACTGTCCACACAATTCTCGTCAGCAACATTGCCGTGACAGACCTTACGCCCTTCCACGGTAGTTGGTACACGATGATCGGGTTTGATTCGGAGAATAAGATATTTTTGGTGTTAGAATATGGAACTGGCGATGGAACTGTACCACGTGATCAAGTGGGAATGCAGAAGTTTTGGTACTAGTGGCAGGTCTGTAGGACGTACCACAATCTTTACAACTACACCAACCTTGCATGGAGAACCGGGGGCGAGCCGATCAACCCGAGTTGCAAGCCTGTCAATGTAACTAGGGAATTCCTGGCGGGTAGTTAGGCTTTGAACAGGTGCTGGGCAATTTTCAATTTGGGTTGGGGTTAAGATGGTCTATCCGACTCTACCACCGGAAAGGCTGGAGATGGGACATTTGCACCTCCAGCCGCAAACTATTCAAAAGAATACCAATATAGGTGATGTTGTTTTTAACGAAAATCCTGCGGGGTCGCAATGCAATTGGTTTATCCACGCCAAGGTCATGCATAGGGAGGTAGGTACTCTAGTATGCAGCACTACACCTACCACTACACAACGCACTCACATCGGCTTTCCAGGTCGACATGTTATTATTCGACACTGTCAATGATTTCCGCGCCTATTTGTCATTTTCTTTGATGCTCTTTACCCACACATCAGGTCTGGACGTCAAGGCCAAAACAGTGTTTCATATTGCCCTCCCCACCGTCCGACCCCCTGCATACCCGCACGACTCAAGCGCACCTTCACTTCATCCCATTTCTTGCGCGGTACATGCGAGAATCCAGACCACGAGATATGCTCCAGGCACGTCAAACCATGACGGCACCATGGGATCTGAAATAAACGCAATAAAATTCAGCAATATCAATCCCTAAATTCTTGAGACCTGCGTGTCTTTTTTCAAGATCTCTTTGATCGAATTTGGGGTCGTTATCTCATCGTGAAGCAAGTACCAGGTTGGGACTGCGTGGATAGCCTGGATTCTTGCACCCACGCGCGGGGCAAGAAGTTATTACGTCTCAAGAACTCGACACGAAACAATGGCTCCCGCAAACACTGAAAAACAAAGACGCCACACGAGTGTCAAATATGTCTGGGCGAGCGCCAAGGCGCCTAGTGATTGGATCTTGAGGGCCTGGACGTCCATCACATATCCGGGTAGTGGCGATCCGACCCCAGGGCTTGGGAATTGACAAGATGCATCCATGGATAGATGGGGTTCCAAGTAATGTAGGGATCGCGTTTCTTTTGCGCTGGAGGGCCTGGTGGTATAAGTCATGGTCACCCTCTCTGCCTGGAACGAGATCCATCTTCAACACCGGTCTCATTCTCTTTCCATTCGATTTCGACAGTCATTCTTTTTTCTCTTCTTCATATTCCAGCATCGATTGCTGTTACATCCGTGCCCATAAACAAAAGCGGCGCTTACACCTTGTATGCTCAAGCACATTTTCGTTCATTGATTGCACTTCATTCTTTTCTCCGTGGTGGTTCCGGCAACCTACCTACCCACAAACAGCATAAAAGAAACACAAAAGAAAAATGAGACTCATCAACTCTCTTTCAACCACCCTCGCGGGGGCCCTGCTCTTGTCCAGCCTCACAGCCGGGTACCACCTCAGGCCCCCTGGCAGCAGAGCTCTCCAGGCCCGCGACGATGATGCCCCGGCCTTGGCGCCCGCTGTCCTCCCCGTCGACGGCACAGAAATCAATGCTGTTGTTGTGGATGACGATGCGGATGGTGATCTATTGCAGCCAGGTATGCTTCGTCATTCTCTCCATTCCTCACAGATAGGCCTGACTGACATGGACCAGATGACGAAATCGACGATAGCCAGGTAGTAGCTCGACAACTCGGAAAGGGTAAGGGCGGTGGTGGCAAAGGCAAAGGCAAAGGGAAAGGCAAGGGCGGTGGTGGCAAAGGCAAGGGAAAAGGGAAAGGCAAGGGTAAAGGGAAGGGTAAAGGAAAGGGTAAAGGGAAAGGAAAAGGCAAGGGTAAAGGTGGAGGAGGGAAAGGAAAGGGCTAAGGACGGAGTGGCTGGTTAAGGGCGCTACGGTCTGGATGGTGGTGTGAAGTGCTGTCGAGGGCGTTGCTGATTTGTTATTGGACTTTGAGTATCTTGCTATCACAGCACTCAGGTGTTTGACTGTGAAAAGAATAAACATGATATATACCAAACAAAGACTACCAGGATACTAAGAATGTTGTTTGGTTCCCCTCCTGAGACGACACCGTGACCTAGAGCTAGGCATTCACCATGGCCATGTAGTCAACATTTGGTGTCAAAGCCGAGGCTGCACATGCCTGATTGACGGCCCCTCCGACGTTGGCGCAGAGGACAGCCGCGGCAGGTTGTGCACTTTTAACCCATGCTTTTGTCAGTTCAATGGCAGTGTCTCTGGTGATCTTGATGTCAGGAACAAGACCTGGACGGAGGATCTTTGTCATCGCCTGAGCCCACTCCCATGGCGCGCTGATCCCCCCTGGGTCAGAGTTGAAATATTCCCATCCCATAATGCCACCGACGGCTCCAAGCTTCTCCCGCAATTGCATAATCGTGCTGTTCAATGACACGTGTGCAGAGGTCCCACGATCGGTGAGCTGTCCGATGACAATCTTGGTGGGGTCCCATCCGGCAGCAACGGTCTTGTCAAAGTGGGCAGTGGAATGCATTGATCCAAAGCCGTTGTAGAACTGGGCGTTGTAAAAGTCAATCAGCCCTCCGTATTCCTCCTCCAAGAGTTGGTAGTTGAAGCCGCTCAAGCCTCCGTTTGACGAGGTCAAGCCGCTGGCGACCGGAGCAAGGGTGATGATAAAGTCCACTCCAAAGTCAATACGCAAACGCAGGATGAGCCTGTTGATTCCTTCCTGGCTCATGGGTTGCTCGACATCGATGTCCAGACCCTGCAGCTTGTACTTTCTGATGACCTCAGCAAGCTGCCGATAGTAGTGTTTGAATGTCTTGTCATCATCGCTGTCAAGGGTGTCTTTGGTGAAGGAACCCGCAGCAGCGCCTCCTACCATTCCCATTACCTTTACACCAGACTCCCTCATGATTTCTGTCTCTTTCCATAGCGTCTTGAACATTGGATGGCTGGGCGGGTAGTCGTTGAGGTGGACGATGCCGTCTTTGTGGACATGCAGGGAGCACACAATGAGATGGGTGAGGGCGATGTGCCGCACTGTTACCAACGGCAACATGGAGATCGGTCTGCCTTGGTCGTCATGTGTGGTTTGGAAATAGATGACCAGCCTGGGAATTTCCGACTCTGGGGGTGGGCGCACCTGTGGGTAGTGGTGGGGAGCCGCAGTTGCATGTGTGGTAAGCAATGCAAGCAGCACGGTTGTGATCCAAGGAATGTATCTCATCGTGTTTGGGTGCGTCAGTCCGTCGGTGTTTGGAAGTTAGGTAGGTACCTTACACATTTGCAAAGAAAAGATCAAAGACAAAAGGATGAAGTGCAGATAAAATCTCTCAGTTGCAAAGAATCTGGCTCCAAGTTAAACTTTTCTTGGGCCCCCTGCTCGCGCTGCTAAGTTCCATCCAACGGCCTCCTTTGGCACGCCACAACCGTTTGCTCGCGCTGTCTGGTTCACTTGCACACGCCACTAAACCCAAGAAAGTTGCCTAATGAATAGTCCCCCTTTTCTGGTCAAGGTTTCATACCTAGACAAGGGTATCTTATATGGGTAGGTATGAAAGAACCTAGATTACTGTCTTGCAAGTTTGAGCATGGGTGGACTGAAGACTCAAGAAAATACATGTAAACAGCCTTCTCTGCCGCAGGCCCTCCTTACAATTCTCAAAGAAGATGCTTTCAGATGTATGGGCTACGGTGCGCCACGAGTAGAGTGAAGCATGACAAACAGAAAGCACTGGTTGCCCTCAACCTCGCGGAAGGCACGATGCTGTCCGGCATTATCTCACCGCCAAAGGCAGCCAACATGCTCGTTTTCAAACAAGAATTAGTCCTTTGACTGCTCGTATTTCTGTAGTGTCGCTGTAGCGGTGAAAAAGGCATCCTCCCGATTTCTTCCTTTAACGGCCAGCGTACTACTCCATCGACTTTCAGGTATAAAGCTTCTACTCTCCTCTGGTCTTCATCATCCAACTCATCATCTCTCACAGCAAGCAGCCTTCTCTCCCATCTTCTCAGTCACCTCCCATCAGCAATACACAATCACAAAATCGCCATCCAAGCACCACAGCCCATCATGGAGAAGTGCATCGATAACTTCATCCCTCCCTACCTCATCTCATTCCCCACCGGCAAAATCAGCTTATGCTATGTTGGCCCCAAGGCTGAATGGCAGCCCCGTGATCGAACCGCTCTGCTTCGCCGGGGCAGCAGCGGCCATCTTTCCATCTACTGCGACCTGGAGAAGGACCACTCCCATGTCATTCTCGCCCTCTGCTTCCAAGAAGATGATCTCCCCTCACTGCACCGCCAAGTCTACTACCATTACCTCGACAGTGATGACACCATCATCGTGAACGGAGAACTTGTCGAGATTGCTTTCCAGAACATGCCTCAGGAGCAAGACGGCAGCGACAACTACAAGAGCAGAATTGCCTGGCTCGTCCAGTTCAACAAGCGACATCTCGATACTGTTCGCACCATCCTCACGCAGGTCCGTCCCCTGACAGCCAACATGCCCAAAATCTCTTCCCTTTGCAAGGAGGATCGGGAGCTTCTTTACTACGACCTCCGCGCCACCTTGATGCCGCAGCCTATCCCCCGCCGTCTTGGTGCGGTTGGCAAGTGGCAGAATCGCATTCCCGCCGGTTGCCCACAGTTCCCGAGCCCCATCAGCAATACATACAACTTGGTCTCGCACCATGTCGGTCGGTCCATGCCCGAAGAAGATGAAGACGAGGAGCCCATGGGAAGCACAACTCCCATCGCCATCAAAGTGCGCGAGAAGGAGCGTGAGCGCAACATGAACGGTCACGCATCCCCTCCACCGCCGTCCCCTCCCCGAAACAAGAACAACGTGCCAGCCCCCCGTCATGAAGATGAAGGCTTTCACGAGACCATTGACTCGATCCCCCAGACGTGGGATACCCCCAAGTTTGAGCCCCCGACACCCACCCCTGCTCGCGTCCGTGGCCCAACTAATGTTGACGCCTTTGTGTCGCCTGTCGGCAATCCTGGCAAGATGGCACTTCGAAACAAGGGGCACTTGGCCGCCACTGAGGGCAAGAATGAGCGCAGGGTTTCGATCCAGGGTACTTGGAACAACAAGCCAGTCACCATGGAGTTTGACACCAGGTACGTGATCTTCCCACTAGACTTCTGACATCACAGCGCGTTGTGAAGCAAGGTATGATGCTAACGATCTCTGTTGATAGGAAGGGGATCATGACCCTCAAGGAGTCCGAGTCCGGTTCGCCGGTCAATGATGACGCCGAGCCTGACGTGGACACCAGCAACGCCGTTCACATCACGGCTTGAATCGCAGCGGAGGCCCCACCGCGGTGGCTTCCGGGACTTATCACTAAGCTTGGTGGATTTTCTTGGAGATGAAGTGGTTTTGCAGAATATCTCTTTAGGGGAGGTTTTGAGGGCTAGTGTACGGGGGAAATGGACACTCTTTTGACAACATCATGGCAATCTTGGCGTTTTTATTGTTGGGTAAACGAGACCGCAAGTATCTAGCTTTATCAACACATCAGTTTCGGTCTCATTTCTTTGAGCTCCCGGCCGTAGCAGTGCGCGAGTGACTGACTCTTGACCCACGCGCCGTTGGGAAAAGGGGCAGTCCCACTTACCTCTGACTCCGCCATTCCACCATTGCTCCTCCTACTTGCTCTCCCATTTCTTATTCCTTCCCCTCCTTTGCAGTTCCACTGCTAACAGTTCTCAACCACACAAGTAGACACCATCAAACATGGGTTCAACCGCACCCGTCAACATCGCCATCATAGGTGGCGGCATCGCCGGCCTCGCCCTCGCAGCCGCCCTGATCAAGAAGCCGCACCTCGACATCCACGTGTACGAATCCGTCCCTGCTCACTCCGACGTCGGTGCCGGCCTAGCCCTCCACCGAAATGCCCTCAAAGCCATGGCTCTGCTCGGCCCCGAAGTCCACCAGGCGTACCTCGACAAGGCGATCAATATTGGCTCTGGGGACAACGAAGAGGCAGAGGCAGAGATGGCGACCGAGATCTTCTTTGCCCATGGCCCTCATGCCAACACTGCCGCTGACCAGCAGCCGGTTGCCGAGCTGGGCAGGGCCAAAGGGAGAAAGAGCGTCAGCCGAGCGGATCTGCTGGCTGGGTTACTGTCCCTTGTGCCGAAGGATAGGGTCTCGTTTGGGAAGAAACTGACCAGGATCTGGGAGGAGGACGATAACGTCAGCGGTAAAAAGGTGATGTTCGAGTTTGCTGATGGCAGTACTGGAGAGGCGGACTGTGTTCTCGGCGCGGATGGGATTCACTCTGTTGTTCGCGGCTATCTCCTCGGGGAGGACCACCCCGCCAGACACCCGGTGCATCACGACAAGTGGCAGGTCTACAGGACGGTGGTTACCACCGAGCAGGCGATCGAGGCTGGGGTGGAGGAGAGGTTCACGAGGACGGTGCCGATTCTGCTCGGGCCGAAGGGACATGTCAATTGCATACCGCTGAACAAGGGGACGAGGTTGAGTGCTGGGGTTGCGGTGAGGGGGGCGGCGGTTGACGAGGCGAGTGTCGATGGGCCGGCCAAAGATGACAACAGTGGTAAGGGGAGGAGCTTGGATGTGGGGTTGTACAAGGACTACACTCCCGAAGCCAGGGCGATTGTGGGTTTGGTGGCCAAGGATACTTCTGCTAGTTGGGCGGTGGGCGATCACGATCACGCGCCCGTGTACTACAAGGGAAGAGTTGCTATGCTGGGCGATGCTGCCCATGCTAGCTTGCCGTTTGCTGGTAATGGTGCTGCTCAGGCGCTGGAGGATGCCGCCGTACTGGATCATCTCTTTGGCAGGGTCAAGCAGCCCAGCCAAATCGAAGCAGCGCTGGGCGCCTATGATGCGGTTCGACGGCCAAGATCTCAGGCTGTGGTTGATCTAGCGAGAAAGTTTGGACGGGTTTATGCCTTTGCTGAGGGTGATATTCATGAAGACCCCGAGAAGGTCAGGGACTTCTTCACGCTGGCTGGGCAGTTCACAAACGAGGCGGACTTGCTGAAGCAGAATGAGGACGCCATGAGCAAGATGGAGAAGAGCTTCAGGGGGAGGTCTAAGAATGGGTAAACCTTGTGAGCTAAGGGAATCACAATGCGCCTATCTATATAAAAAGAGCGAGCAATAGTTTTGGCACCCCCCGATTTATCTCTTTGCACCCCCCGATCCACAGTTTTGCCATATATATCCCTAACCCTAGCCAAAATTCAATTTCTTGAAATCTCTTTTTTCTAGGTTACTTAAAATGGAATATAGAAATTAATATTATATTCTGTAGATTTAACGATAACTTTATATTAAACGGCGGCGAGGTTATTTAACGGTGTTAAGATAGGCTATTAGATAATTATAGAAATGTCGCACGCGACGCTAAGGCGGTGATTTACCTGCTAAAATGCGAGAATTCTGTCAAAGGTGTCATGTTGTGGGTCGGGGGGTGCAAAGAGATAAATCGGGGGGTGCCAAAACTATTGCTCTTTCGCAAAACTCCTTCAATCCTCTCCTCATGATTCCGTATTCAACCTGCATCGCAGGCCAGATGTCGTGGAAGAAAGCGCTTTTGAAATCTAGACTGATTGACGCACGAATCATCTGATCGCGTTTCGTCCACAATGGCTGATTTGGAACATCGCCGTCGCCTGTTCGGGCCGGAGCTACCTAGCGAGTGTGAATCCGTGGTATGCTGCCAGCGTGGTGGGTTTTCTTCACCAATCGACCGACAAGGTGCTGATCAGGCGGTGATGAAGCTGGCATAGCCGCCTGCATAGGCGGTGGAAAATTGAGGGGAATCAGCTAATAACCGAGTATCGGGGTGACTCATTTCGTTATTGTACATGTACGTCAGCACCACGTCCATCTGGGCCCCTAGTTAACTATAACTAACGTACAGATTACTTCGTACAGTGGTAGGTAACTTAACCCGATGTGCATCAAATTCCCGTGAACCATCCATTGCCGATCCAACACCATGAGCAAAGCCGACAACTTGTCACCTTTCATCAAAATCGGCAAAAATGACCTGACGTGAGTGCCCACGACATTCCATCTCCAACCTGCAAAAATGGCTCACTTCTGCACAAGACCCGCAACACCCCGCCTCTTCCTCGAGATGAAAGCAAAACCGGAATTATCCCTCACGCTACCGTATAAAATCGAGTTCATCCTCCGCCGGGCCAAAAAAGACGGTTCCAACAGACCATGCATCTTCCGATGGAGCCCGGACATCAACGGCTTCTCCCCCTCGGGCCTCATCTTGCTGCGCCACGCTGACTCCAGCGACTCGGACGGCGGCCTCGAGACATGCGACGTCAATCACCCCAAGCCCTTGAAGTTCCTCAGTGAAGATTCCATTCTCGTAGATGGACAAAACGCCCATCTCTGTGAGCTCGCACCAGGCGGCGAAGCGCGCTTCACGGCAAGTCTTCCGGCGCGGTACTACCAGGCGCTGCGTGCTGGGGAGATGTACACGGTGTTGTACCCGGGGAGCGAGGTGGCTATGTGGGACTGGGGTACGATCAAGGAGCATCTGGGAAAGGAGATGAAGGCGCGGGCTGCCCTGATGATTCCTGGCGGCGCTCGCGTCTCGTTCACAGTGCGTGCCGAGGAGGCGCCGTGGCCGGGGCGTTCAGGGTACGAAGCGCAGCACGGGTTTGAGATGGCCAATCTTGCCGAGCAGCAGTGGCGGCGGGACGAGGCGCGGAAGGGCATGAGGATCATTGAAGGGTGGCCTGCTCCTTTTGGGCCTGAAGATCGAGTGTACGTTCGCCTTGTCCATCTATCTTTGGCAAACCCTACAGAACTGACACGTTAACAGCCCAGGAGCGCCCATCCTTACCGTTGAGCTGAAGTGTGCGCCAACCATATCTCTCATGGGCGAGGGCGCGGTCACAGTGAAGGCCCACACCTACACGGGCCAAGTCTGCGCGGTCAAACTGAAGGTCACCTACACGGGTCAGGTCTGCGGACCCAATGGTCCGGCAAGCCACACGGCAACAACACGGCCCATCACATTCCGCTCGTGGTCCGTCGTAGCCGGCCTCCACGAGGACGTCCGCGAGGGCTTCGACTTCTTTCGCCGGCGCGGCGGCAGCGGCAGCAGCAGCGAGGAGCAGCCTTGGGAACCGTGTGACGTGCATGAAGAGGGGTGTGAAGGGTTCCAGATCTACGACGGGCCCGACGTGGCAGTCCGCGTGGTTGAGGACGAGGACTTTACGACGCTGCAGCCGGGCGAGTCATGGACGACCACGCGATACCTCCATTCGCCGACCCGGAGCCACTTCCCTGCCGATACAGCGGTGGGCGACGTTTTTCTCTACGGCTTCTGCGGTGCGTGGGTGGAATGGTGGGATTGGGGTGGTGCCGAGGAACATGCTGACACGGTCGTCATGTTGCCCTGCTGGATTGCGGGAAGGGTTGTTGATCCGCGCGATAACGGACGACGGCCGAAGCTGATTGTGCCTCACGCGGAACCGGTGGAGTTTAGGATTGTGGAATGAGATGGATTCAAAGTCGCTGATTGACAATGTAATGTCTGGCAAAGGTAGTTATCTAAAGTTCTTCTAAACTGTTTGTCCCCGGGTACTCGTTCAGCTCCCCAGCAAGGGTTCCGTCTCGTCGCCAGCAGACACCCTCTCGATGCCTCCGTGACCAAGACCACGTCGAACAGCTACCCACAGCAACACGAACTGGCCCAGAGCAAAGACGGCATAATCGACCGCCACAAACCCCGCCACCTGCAACCACGCCTTCAACACCGCCCACTGCAGCCAATCCCCCCCGACCTCATCCCACGGAAACGCCAACCGCCACGGCCACGAAAGCGCAAGCAGCGCAAACACGAGCCCCTGCGCGACCAGGCCCGCCAGGCTCAGCGCGCCGAGCCCCGAACCCGGCGCCGCGCCCGTGATGGCGCGGGCCTGGGCGACGACGGCAACGATGCCGAGGATGCTGACGACGGGAACGACGAGCAGGAGGTGCACGTCGACGAACATGCCGAGGCCCCAGCTGTGGTACTGGTCGCGCGAGTGGTCGGTGACGGCGTCGATGAATACAGGGCCGACCGAGATGAGGAGGAAGGACAGGTAGAGGATGGCGACGGTTCGGCGGCGGCTGTGGTCGGGGTCATCGGAACGCCAGGCGAGGCTGGCGATGAAGCTGGGCATGCGGTTAGGTTCGTCCATTCACTCGGACGTATTTCGGTTTGATGGGGACCCGACTTACATCACAAGCCACAGCACCCAGACCAGGGCGAACTGGGCCAGGTTCATCCTGTCGCCGGCATTCAAGGGGTCGTGCACGAACAAGTCGGGCCCGGCAAACTCCTCCCTCGCATAGTTGACCACGAAAATGAAGGAGAGAGTGAAGAGCTCGGTGGCGACGATGAGGTTGAAGAGCAGGTAGAAGAGCGACAGGCCGGCGCTGTCCTTGCGCACGTAGAGCAGCCGGAGCTGGGGCAGGAACGAGACGACGCTCAGCAGCAGGAGGACGCTACAAAAGCGTGTCAGTCAACATACACCTGACTGGTTCAATGCCGGGCAATAAGCACCCACATCCTGAGCCAGTTGGGCAGCTCCATGGTTGGCGGCGAACTTGCAGAGGATCTGAGGAATTAAAATTTCGAATGATGAACTTGAGCCGTGAGGAGGGAAGCACCGTCCGCTCTTGAGTTGTGCTTGTTCAGAGATGATCCGAGATGGTAACTCTGAACTTCTGATGAAGAGGTGAACTGTCCGTTTCGTCTGCTTCTGGGCGAGTCGGAAGGTGGGCCGATGGGCTGAGCAGCTGGGCGCAACGGAGTGATATTATAAATTAATAAGAAATAAATGAAGTTTTATAAAATAGTGTAATAGTAAAATCGTAATAAATTTCTAATAATTATATAATATAAAAGTCGATAAAAAAATTAATTATAAAGTAAAGGTTTAGTAAAGTTTATAGAATTATAAAGTACTGGTTAAAGTGGTAGTTTATAAAGGTACTTTAATTATATTATAGTATAATTTAATGGGGAGATTGGTAATATTTTTAGTTAGGGTTAGGGATATATGTGGTGTGGATTGCCTTATAGGGTATGATAAGAGAAAGTGCAGGGTCCTAAAACTATCGCTCTATAAAAATCGAGAGAAGGAAATGCGAGTCGATGATACTCCGTGCCCCTGATGCTTGGTTGCCTTGACAACTCGATCCCTGGTAATTGCCAAGCCATTTCCCTTAACATTTTATGCCCCCAAACCTTCCAGCCTGGCCTTGATTTGCAGCGCAGTGACCCTGCTGAAATATCTTGTCAACGCCAAATTGCCACCATGGAACCAAAAGCCTGGGTGGCCGGTGCCCTTCCAGAGCCCCTTCATTTCACCTTCTGAATCCCATCCCCAGACATCATCAACTCTGTCAGCAACTTCGTCCCCAAGAATATGCCTTGCCTGACCTCTCATGTTCTCGTAGCCTGTCGCGAAGATAATCTCGTCTGCCTCCAGGATCTCTCCATCCTTGAACTTCAGCCCATTCTCCACCAGCGCTTCGATCTCCTGACCTTGCTTGACCTTGACTTTCCGATCAATGATCAGCTGCGACATGCCAACATCAATGTAATATCCGCCACCCCTCTGCAAGTACTTGCAGAACAGCCCGCCCTCATCAATTCCCTTGTCCGTCTTGAACCCAGCCTTTTCCAGTCCCTCCAACAAGTCCTTGTCGACCTCCTGCTGTATCTTTGTCAGGTCAATCTGAATACTCTTTATGATCTCACTCGGCCATCCATGAAGCCAGATGTCACTGTCCTCTGCCGGCGGTCCACCCTCCTCATACAGCACTGCTAACAGTACCTTCAATGCCGCCTTGTTAGAAACAACACATGTCGACGATCTCTGCACCATCGTCACATCATACCCCTTCTCGTAGTAATCCTGGCAGATATCATGCGCAGAATTGCACGCTCCCACCACAACCGCCTTCCTCTTCCTTTCAGTCCCCTCCTGTTTCTTTGCCCCGGGAAAATCGGCTGAATGAACCGCCAATCCCTTGAACACTCCTTCATCGAACCCCTTGATATCCGGCATGAACTTCTTCCCTGAATGCCCCGTGCACAGCACCACATGCTTTAGTTTCAGTACCCTCTCCTCTTTTCCTTCCTTGTTCACCTTGACCTCCCATATCTTGCTGTTCTCGTCCCAGCTGCTTGACTTCAGTGTTGTGCTCGTCCAAATATTCAGTTCCAACGCCTTGGCATAAAACTCAAACCACTCGGCCAGCTTGTCCTTTGGCGTGAAAACCGGCCAGTGCTCCGGAAATGGTAAATATGGCATATGGTCATACCACACTGGGTCATGTAGCACAAGCTGATGGTACCTCTTCCTCCAGTTGTCTCCCACCTTCTCGTTCACGTCGATGATCAAACTCTTGACTCCAAGCATCTTCAATCTTGCCGCAATCGTCAGGCCCGACTGTCCAGCTCCTATATTTCACGTTAGCCACACTCTCTACTGTTGTTTTGCTGTAGACATACCAATAATAAGAACATCCGGCTCCGGATCCTCGACCTCCCCCTCCCTCCTCTCCCTCCAATTCTTCCTCCCCTCCTTCCCACCATGCTCAACCCCGACCTCCCTCCTCGCCCCAACTCTCTCTTCAAACCCCTCCAGCTCCCTCAGCCCAGTAAACATCGTCCAAATTTTCCACTCCCTCCCCTCTTGAATCAGCCTAACCACGCCCCTCCCGCTCCCAATCCCCGTCGAAAGCGTGATGAAAAACGCTATCCCTTCCACCTTGGGGCTCGCCGCCGGCGCGAAGCTTGCAATCTGCGGCTTCCGAAACTCGGTCGTCAGATCAAGCGAGACATCCTTCAGCTTGGTCGGGGAACTGGCCAGGTACTCGGCAATAGCAGAGGAAGTCTTGATCGTGCGGGGCGTCCATGACAGGGCGAGGTGGTCTCGCCAGAAGCCGTTCGCAGTGAACAACCCCGCAGCGCTTTGGTAGTCTCCCTTCTCGAGGGCGGACTTGAGCTTGGCGATGATCTCTTCAGCTATGGCTTGGGGGTTGGCGTTGGCAGTGTCGGTGGCGGTGGCTGGCCAAGGGTACGGAGGGAGGTTGACGGAGCCGGGAACGACTCGGTTGTGGGATGGGGTCGCCATGATGTTTGCTCTGCTGTTGGTCTGTTTGATTAGGTATGGTGGTGCTTGTCAGGATGATCTTGGGAGGTGAAGACTATTACTGTCTAAGGTATGTATACTACCTACAAAACCTGCCCCTCACCGGTCACCGGACCGCCCGTCAGGAGGGGTCCCCCTCCCCCGCGTTCCAGATGGTCAGGTAGCCGCTGTAACATTCTCGCTCCGCCTGAGCCCCGTCACCGTGCATACTGCTGCACACTCTATAGGTGCACCAAGCATGCGCAGCGGCCCGACAACCGGTGCACAGGTACCCGGCCAGGCGCTACACACTTAGCCTGAGGTTCTAGAACCCCGCTCCGGGTCCGGCGAGCGACACCCGATGCCGGATATTGGCTTCCAGATCCAAGAGAACTGGGGCATGATCCGAAACATCGATCTGCAGTATGTAGGCATTCGGGTTTAACAGCTTCAATTTGTTTCCCTGACGTGAGATCAGAGCCGGGGGAGGCATTATAGGGGGAACACGACATGGCGTCAGGATGCATATCACAGCGGAACGCGCAAGTTGAACTACCGATTTTTTGTATTCTCTACCAAAAAACGCCTGCTTCCAAACTCTTCCGTATAACTGATTATGGCAGCCTCCCAGCGTCCAACCCTGGTAATTTATACATGTAGAACCACTTATCTCCTCTTGTCAGCTCCCCAAAATCCCACAATCTCTCCACTACCCCCTTTCTCTGCTGAGAAGAACCCCGAACCAGTCTCCTGAAACCCCAGTCTCAACTCCACCATTTTCTGTCGCTGTTTACATGCCACTCGAACCATTGATACCCGCCATGCAAATACCTTGACAGTCTATAGAATAAAATCCCAACAGAAGAGAAGAGATGTACCAAGAATAGCCCATCGTCCAAACAAAATAATCTCACAACTCGGCACTTCTATACTCCTCTCCCGAACTTGAGCTTGAACTTGAAGACGAACTCGAAGACGATGAAGAGCTTGAGCTCTACTCCTCCGCCGTTGTCGCCACCGATTGCATCTCCAATTCGGCACCAGAGACCACAGAGGTAGTGTGAGGCGTCGCCGAGGCATCACTAGGCACGGTCGCCGCCAAACTATCCTGCGTCAAACGAACAGCCATGATGGTCTTTGCAATCTCTTCGCATAACTGAGCAATCGTTGTGCCACTGAGAATCTTCATCACTGCCACGTCGTGGCCCGTCGTCTTCCAAACCCACACCCGGATCTCAACTGCAGCCAGAGAGTCGACTCCCAACTCAATGATGCTGTGGTCCGCTGTGACATTGCCTTCCGGAAGCTTTAGCTGAGTCTGCAACCGCTTCATGAACGCCTGGACGAGGACTTGGACAAGATCATCCTGGGAATTGGCGCCATTGATCTGCTCTTTCAAGCTGAGTTCCTGTGGGCCACTGCTGTCGGCATCGGCATCACTGTCGTCATCGTTGCGAATGTAATGACAGAACCGGGGATCTCTGTGCCAATGAAGGGTTGGTCGTCCAACTGGGAACCGCCGCAATCCAGTGGTCAGGTCATAGATTTGGTCCTCTTTGGGCTTTCCCACAGCAATGGCCTCGATAAACATGTGGTGCAGGTCCCTTTCTGAGATCGGCGGGTATCCTTCTCGCTCCAGGCCTTCATAGAGATTCTCTTTCTCGCGATGCAAGAACCCAAGCCCATAAATGACACCAATGTTCAGAACAGAACCAACGAACCCGCGGTGACGCCTCCAGGCGGCCAAACCGTTCATGAACATGTTGGCCGCAGCATAATTAGACTGACCAGCATGGCCACCAATAGCCGCAAAGGACGACGTCATGATGAAGAAGTCCATCTCAGTGGTGCAGAAGGCATCGTCGAGATTTCGGGACCCAATCGTCTTTGGCGCCATCACCCTTTGGAAAGATTCGAGCGACATTTCGGAAAGGACGCGGTCGTCCAGAACCATTGCGCCGTTGACCACTCCGCCAACGGTGGGGAATCGATGAACTTGAGCGATTCTGGTTTTCAAGGCAGTAACTTGCTCAGAGCTGGTTACATCGAGAGTTTCGAACCTGATCCGAACTCCTCTCCCCGGCTTCTGCAACTCGACCGCCCACTGTGGCAACTCTTTGGGCGGGTTCCTGCTCGCCAACACAATCAAACGCGCGCCCAACTGGACCAAGAGAGTGCAAAGACTCTGACCAAAGTCCCTTGTCATGCCAACTAAAAGGTAAGTCTTCAAAGGACTCAAAAGCTGGAGACCATTTGGCGGCACAACGATATGCTCAATCTCTCTTTCCGCCTGCCAGTGGATAGTGCCAAATGGTGCGGTCGGCTCCCGAGCAAGAAGTAAGTCCGGTACTGAGATCAAACCAGTGTCGATATTGGAGGGCAGTTTTTCCATCTTGGCTAGTGAGTAGTCAACAGCTCTGTTCCAGAGGCTCTCCAGCACTGCGCATGTAATGGCCGTCTTGGGCACCTTGCTTACTCCTCCATGGGCTCTTGGCCGCAGGACTGAGGAAATATGCAGGTATGAACACGACTCTCCCACCGCTGTCTTCAACATTTCTGTCAGCCCGTGGCCAATGGGCAGCATGTCCAAAACCAAGGCCTCCTTGGGAAGGTGCAAGTCGTTTACTTCGCGTCGAGACAGTGCCGAATGAAGAAATACCATGCCCGGGATCTGGTTGCAACGCTCCTCGTTCGTCGAAAAGATCTGGAACCATTCCCCAGATCTGACACTGACATCCTTCACACACTCTTGGAACAATGTGTCAGGCTCGATAACCAGTAGTGGTCGATTCTTGGCTTGGTAGGAAATGGTCAGAGCCAAGTAATACCGAACAAGCAGTGCGAAGAAAGCCGGCTCATTCAAGTCCGACTTGGTGATCTCAGTGACGCATCCCTCTGGCATCGCAATGTACGAGGCATTCGCCTTGGCCAAAGCAACCTTGGTGGTGTTTGTGTTCATATCGCGTCCAAGGCAGACGTAAAGACAAGTCAAGGAATTGATGCCTGAGTTCATGGAATTCGCCGTGCTGTACCTCACTTGAAGATCGAAGACGTCATCTGGAGAGTCCGAGTCGAACGTCGAAGGCAGTTCCCACCTTTCGGCTCTGTAAGGCCCATTTCCTGACTGGCATGGCAAAATCTCCACCACATTCTCCAAACTGTTGTGCATGACCGTCACAAGTCGGCGGCAGGCGTTTGCACGATCATTCCCCTGCTTCCAGGGGAGGACGCGGGGAACCATTCGACGACCATCCTTAATGTGTATCTCTGGCTCCAGAACCCACAGGGGACCCTCAACACTTGTGGTTAAAAGCCTTGCGTGGATGGCGAGGCGGAAAAACGCCTCGGATACAGCCTTCACGGCGGGGGCTGTGTTGATGGTTTCAAGGTCCAGGACCTGGAGCGTCAACCCGGGAATCTCGGCGGCCAAGGTGCGGGTGAAGCCCAAAGTTGCCGAATTCTCGGGGAGGCAACCACGCGCACTCTCCGTCACCCATAGGATTACCATCTCTGGGCGGAGGAGTTCCTTCAAAGCCTCCATCCGCATCTCGCTCATGTTCATGAGGACCGACTCGTCAAGTTCGCCGAGAAAGATGACAGCCCCGAAGTGGGAAAGATGCTCGAAAGCGATGTCCTCGAGCGACTCCACGGTGATTATCAAGCCAAAGTGCAAAGCGAGTGCCGCGCTGACACCTGCAGAGATGAGGGACGTCCACAGCTGCTTGCCACCCACGATCAGAAGCCTATCCATGAGACGCGCTGGCTTCTTGTCCCCAGCAGGATACTTTAATTGTTCCTTTTCGAGTGACTGGGCCTGGCGAACAATCAAGGAAAAGCCCGAAGCATAATGCTGAGTTGAATTATCGCTGGCGTTGAAGAATCCGCACTGTTCGAGAAGATCGGGCCAGTCTGGCGGTGTTGGAGGCATCGACGGACGTGACGCAGGAGTGACACAACGACTGAGGCGCTGTTGAAGGGGAGTCCTGGTCACATGAATGAGCATCAGAAAGCCCCCAGGTCGCATCATGTCCCGAACATGGCCCAGAACAGTAGAAGTGTTGTGAGTATCGAAGAGAGAAGTAGACAGAAGCACCACGTCGTAGAGTTGGCTGTTTCGCGGTACATCGGTGCGGAAATCAACTTCTTCTAGAATGACCTTCTTGTGCAAGGAGTCGGGGGCCCGGATTCGATGCTCAAAACTCTTCTCGGACTCGGCGCCAATGCGGTATGACTGGAATGAGTCGCCTAAGCCAGTCAAAACATGCTCCGACAGACCAAGCTCGGCATCGGTGAGCCCCAATACATTCAAGAGGGCGTACTTGTGAGCAATCTGTTTGATCACCCTCGAGATGTGACGTTGGAAGCCATACAGCTGATGAGCCTCCTCAAAGACTGTTGACAGCATGCCCGCCAACACATCTGGAATATTCTGCCCCAGTCTCCGAATCAGATTCAGTGCCGAATAGTACCGAGAGGACAAAATAAATGCGTCCAGTGTTTCTTCCGACTCCTGTGGCCATGAACTCTTCGCACGAAGCACCGTTGTCCGACAAGCGTCGCAGTCAGAAACCAAGTGAGAACCCGCAACAGGACACATGGCACTGGCTGTCAACGTTTTGATGTAAAATGAGGCGACACGCTCACAGGACTCTGCAAGCATGGCGCTGAGGGGATGCATATCATCTTCTGTGGCGGAAATAATAGAATCCTCTGGATCAACATCTAGTTGGGTGGTGAGGAACAGTTCATGATCATCTTCAGGCTTTGTCGGGCCTAATGAGCCGACCTTGAGTCCCTCAATCTGGATCTCGCACTGGCCGTCATCGTTGAAGATCTCGACATCCGCAGTGAAGGATGCGGGACTGGCTTTGGTAAACGGCATAGACTCCGTCAAGTATGCATCAACGGTCAGCGTATCCTGCAGTCCCTGCTTATCGCAGAGGGACAAGTTCAGCCGAACAGACTCAATCTCGACGGGTAAGAATGCTGTCCAGATTGCGCCATCACCAGGTGAAGAAACCGTGACAAAGGATACCTGTAGACAACTGTCCAGGGTGGCGGGACTGATACCAAGCCTTGTAGAGTCCTCGGGAAGAACTCTTGATCGAGTGGCAGAAGCATGGTTGTAGCGGCGAGTGAGAGACTGCAATCCTCTGAATGGGCCCGTGTAATTCAAGCCAGTACTGGCCATCATGCTGTAGAATGCCTCGGGATTCGCACTCAGTGTTTCCGCCCGCGTCACCTGTCGTGCTGGCAGTGCGTACGCAGATGGGGTACTAAGAGTAAGAATTACCCTGGCAGCGAAGTTCTTCTTCATATCGGTACGGCCATCAGCCATGGTAGAGGTCAGCATGAACGAAGCCTCTACTTTCTCGGGCGTGTTCTTCTCCATGATGAGGGAAGATAGAACTTCAATGCCTGAGGAATTGGGCTCGAAGGTGATGCCTGTGAGAAACTTGAGATTCCGAAGCTCGACGAGAGAAATCGCACGGCCTGGTAGAGCAGCCTTCGCAGCATCGACCGCCATGACAATGTACGCCGAAGCGGGAAGCAACTGTGGGGACTTGTTAGCCTTTTCTTGACCTCGTACTGGCAGAGCAAGAGTTGTGGAGGGATTTCGACCTACCGCTTGACCTTGAAAAGTATGATGCCGCAGCCAGGTAAGCTTCTCGAGCTTCAAAACGTTCCGCCATCGCAGCTGGTGTTGGTTGTCGTCGCGGGTGCGGACACCAAGGAGTTCATGCGGCATCTCGAGCTTGAAGTGATACTGTCGAGAGACTCGTGACTCTCTCCAATGAACTTGTGAGTGATCCCATGGGTAGCTCGGAGCTGATGGGATTCTGCCTTTGACCAACTCAGGCTGCACGGAGCCCTGGACGAAATCCCAAATGTGGGAATTGTAGAAGCCAAATCGAGTCCAAATCCAACCGAGAAAATGTGAGAATGCCTCACGGTCATCTAAGCTTCTGTTGAGGAGGCCAATGTACGGGATCGTGTCACCCGAAATCTGCTGGATTGTCTGAAGAGCCGGCCCCTTGAGGGCACAATGTGGTCCCACCTCTATCGCTGCATCGAAAGGACCAAAGCTGGTCAGTGCTGTGGTGACAGCCTCACAAAACAATACCGGCCTCACCATGTTGTCCCGCCAGTATGTGTCCTTCAAGTCCGTTACATCAGGCTCCCCGGTACCGGAAACACTCGAAATCCAGGCGGTTCCATTGTTATGGGGCATTGGCGTGAGTTTACAGGCCTTGATGGCATCCAAGTACTTGACGGATAAGGCTTCCATATGTGGAGAATGGTATGCGGTATCGACATGGAGCACCCTGACGAACTTGTGTTGTTGATACGCTAGCTCCTCATAAGCTCGTTGGATGAGGATGCGATCGCCTGACAGCGTGACACTTTCTGGAGAGTTGTGGGCAGCAATGCAAAGCCCCTGACTGAACTCTTTTCGGGAACAAAGTTCGACAGCGTCTTCTTTTGACAGTCCTGCAGCAAGCATCCGTCCACTGTTGCCGTTAGCTCCGCGAGCAAGGTGAACATCCATTCCACGATAATAAGCAGCCAGGATTGCGTCTCGAGCACTGAGCCGGCCAGCAGCATAGGCCGCCCCAATCTCTCCAGAAGAATGGCCGACAACGGTGTGGAAAGAAACCCCGATGCTGTGCATGAGATCAACTGTCGACAAAAGCTGTTAGCCAATCTGCTCCGACGAGTCCCTCCAGAAGAGCTGGGGGACGGGGCAGGGAAATACTGAAGGGGTATTCGTCTTACCTAGAGCAATCTGGATAGCTGCGCAAAGAGGTTGCGAGATGGCCGACTTATTCACCCTCGAGAGCCCCTCATCCGCTAAGATTTCGTGCTCCAGATTCCACGGCGGAGGATGTGGACAGTGTTGCAAAATCTTGTCCAGCTCCCGAATGCAATCACGATACACCCTGCTTGTCACCAGCAATCCTCGTGACATGGTCGCCCATTGCGCCCCTTGACCTGTGAAGACGCCCAGTAGTCTTGGTTTCTGCGTCTCGGGCCTGACTCGACATCCAGTGGTTGTTGAGGGTGCAGCTTCTGCCTTCATGTTGATGGTGTCGACCTTCTCGGTCAGACCTGGGACTGTGGAAGAGGTTTGCACTAGCTGGTCGATGTTACCGAGCTGCTCAATCAAGCCTGTCGTTGTCGACGCGGCTTTCGCTTTGTGCAAGATTTTACTCAGCTTCTGGAGAAGATGTTCTGTGGAGGTGCTCGAGATAGCCAGTCGAAAGGCATGGGCAGTGCGTCGGGCGTAGGTGTGCCATGCCAACTCTTCGGGCGGTGTCAAAGGATACTTCAGAACGTAGTCGTGGTATGTTTGGACAACGGCCACCAAAGACTTTTCCGATCGGGCAGAAAGTAGCAACGGCAAACATACACGGTTCACCGCGGGCGCTGGGCCACCTACTCTGGGTGCGCCTGCAGTGAAGCTGTCCAGAAGGATGTTTGGAGCAAAGTTTTTGTCTTGGAGCGCAGGGACATACTGTTCGATGATGGCATGTGCATTTGTTCCACCGAATCCGAACGAGTTGATGCTCGCCCGTTTAGGTTGCCCTGGCTGAACTTTTGGCCACTCAATCGGGCTGGTTGGGACCTTCAAGTGTGCCGCATACTGCGCAACCTGGGGACTCAACTGATGTAAATGCAGGTTTGGTGGAACTGTGTCATGCCGAATGCTCTCGACAACCTTGAATAGCCCTGCAAGGCCTGCTGCCCCTTCGGTATGGCCTATGACCGTCTTGACTGAACCCACCACGAGCCGGGGCTTTTCTGAAGCATCCTGAAGCTCGCTCGAGAAGAAGGCGTGCTCAATAGCGCGCGCTTCGTTGGGATCTCCAGCACCAGTACCGGTCCCATGACACTCAAAGTATTGGCAGCGATCCTCAAGGGTGTCAATGTCCAGGCCGGCCCGTCGATATGTCTCCTGGATGAGTTGTGCTTGGGCTTCCCAGTTTGGCATCGTGATACCTGTCGTCCTGCCATCGGAGTTGACGCCGGTTTCGCGAATGACAGCAAGGATAGGGTCGCAATTTTCTATGGCCTTGCTGAGAGGACGCACAAACATGGCCGCAATACCTTCGCCACGCGCATAACCATCAGCGTTGGCGTCAAACATGTTGCAATGACCGGAGGGGCTGAGCATGTGTAGGCTAGATTCGACAATGAACTGTTCCGGGGTGAGGATTAGGTTGGCTCCCGCTACGCAGGCCATTTCGCAATCGCCCGATCGAAGGCTCAAGACAGCTTGATGGAGCGCCACGAGGCTGGACGAACACGCCGTGTCGATTGTCATGGAGGGTCCCTTGAAATCGAAGAAGTATGACAGCCGGTTTGCCATCATGGACCGAGCGTTGCCTGTGGCATAGTACTGGCTAGTGGTGAGCTCGTCCCGCTGGGAGAGCGTGTCGTAGTCAGCCGTCATTAGGCCGGCAAAAACACCCACGCGGGCACCAGCATGTGCTTGGATCCGGTACCCGGCTGACTCCAGGGCCTCGTACACAACTTCCAGAAGCATCCGCTGCTGCGGGTCCATTGCCTCGGCTTCTTTTGGCGTTGTGTTAAAGAAGCTGGCATCGAAGACCCGATGGTCTTGCTCGAGAAAGTACGCCCGGGGCGAGTTGGTCGTCCCCGGATGCTCGCCATCCGGGTGGTAGAAGGCATCTACCTTGAATCTGCTCTCGGGAACGCACTTGGAGACGTCCTTTGGGTGTATGAGCAGCCGCCACAGGCGGGATGGCGAGTCAGCACCGCCAGCGAACCGACACCCCATGCCGATGATGGCGATGGGCTCGGCCGGAGACGGCTTGTACGACATGTCGAAAGAACAGCCCGTACTGGCTCACAGCCTTGGAACAGTGTTATCGTGAATTAGGCTGAGTTGAAAGAAAGCAGGCGGCCGAAACGCTATGGGTATTGACGATCTAAGAAAGAAATTGCGGAGAAAGGAAGCAGTGGCCGGCAAAGACGCGTTGGGCAAAGGTTGACGCGTGGCCAGGGCAGAGCAATGGAGCAAAGCTGGCGAGAAAGGACGGGAGGTGGAATCAGGTAGGGAGATGAATATGTCGATGTAGCCTTGCAATGTCCAGGTCGTAGGTAGAGTAGGATGGGGGGGTGAATGGTGGCCGGGGAACAAGAACAAGGACAGGATCGGTGCCGAGATGAGAACAAGGGCAGCCTGGGAGGTAATGAATAGCTTTAACAGCTTGTGGACAAGGTGGGTATTGATGGAAAGGGCGACATGTACTGAGCAACACCGTGCCGACGAAAAAGTTTGCAAGGGCCTTCAGGAGCAACGGCCTGAACGCAAATAAAGGAAAGCACGCTCCTGGTCGACACTAGAGCTCTATCTTGGCGGGTAGTTCACCATTGTCCATGTGGAGGCCAACCCAGGGAGCATGCACCCCAACCCTGCCCTAATCCCATGTTGGGCTTCTGGAAGAGGGATCTCGCGTGGTGGCAACGGACCAGATGAATGGACTGAAGTTCAGATTACACTGAGGACCCAAAGGAAGCAATTTGCCGGACTGCTAGACCCTGCTTGAGGCGTGTATTAGGTTAGCACACAAAGGGTCGAGTACAAGGAACTTCGGACCCAGACTGGTAGGGTAAGGCAACAGGCGATCCATGGGCTCCTTCTTGCAAAAATCAGGTCCTGGGCTCCTCCTAGCTCTAGGAACAGCATTGGCCCCCGCAACTTCCTCCTCTCCAGACTTTTACTTCTACCAGCGAAACAAATCGCCGATCAACGGACTCTCCTACGGTCTCGGCGGGATACAATCGGCGATTGGGAAGGACTTACCATGTTGAGAGCGTAGTTTACGTGACCGGCTGACACCACACGACCCATTCCCAACCACTGCCTATGACGATAGCGACAGCGAGCGACCGCCACAAGGACGAATGCAGCAATGACGATCGGTACGAAGGCACGTGAAATACTGGGAAGTGGTCAGAAGATCCTGGAAATGGTAAGAGAAGGAACTGTGACAGCGACGGCGGGCAACGATGCCTCCCCGTGTCTTGCTTTCCAAAACCTCCCGCCCTAGTGCCTGGGATGGGGGCACAAAGGTTGTGGACCCATCGCCCGAGCACTCCCATCCCATTTCCGGGATGCCTGTGAGAAGAACAGTTTAGGACGGCGTTTTGGGTCCCCGGTACGACCTGGGACAGGTCTCCATGGTGGTGGTGCCAACTGAGAGAGACATCTGAAATTAAATGCAACAAGGCATCCAATCCTGAATGTACTATGTTGAACGCCGGTTTTCATTCCCGTGTCCAAAACCTTTATTCTGGGAGCGCTGAAGGTGAACCCCCAGATGCTCCGCCCAATTCAGTCCAAGAATGAGGCCTCGACACTGGGTGCTACTTCGTGTACACGTGCCAAGGAAGATATAGAGACCAGCAACCCAAGTACCTAGGCTCGGGGAAGACATTGTGGACCTGTCTGGGAGTGGTGTAAGGATCGAGCCGATGACTGATGGCCCGGTGGGGTTTAGTTCGAGAAGGGCCACGAGCTGGTGCTGCAAGGCAACGTCGGAGACACATGACACATGCCAGGGAGTGGCACCAGATACGGCATACATGCTTCTTGTGCCTGCATCAGACGATCTTTAATCTCTAACAATCCATGTCCGTGTTCTGAAGGGGCCCGTCGTCATGCTTGTGCGAGTGGCAACTGGGGCGTCTTGTGTCATCGGGCGCCGTTGCACTCGAGACTCGGAGGTGAGTGGTAGCCCAATGTTCTAGCACAACGCCGTCTGGTACACTCCTATCTCAAAATTCTGGTGTGGACTGGTTTCCCCTGCCTGCTGCAAACCAAGGAGTCTTGACGACGGGACCTGACAGCAGCCGCGGGGTTACCTGATCAGGACAACACCGAAGAGCTCTTGGCAGGTCGAGTGTGTACCGCTATACCCGTGGAATTTCCCCAAGAAAACGGGTCGCGAGCCCAACCTGAGCCGCGAATGACATTTGCTTGCGCAAGACGGAGAGGCCGGTCACCGAAATACAACCGACCGCAGATAGTGTCCCAAGCATTCGCAGCTTCATCCCTGGATGACGCCGTGGTCTGATCCAGTGGCGGACAACCGGAACAGGATAACGGCTGGGTATTTATGAAGGATCAACAGCTCTTGAGAGACGCTTACAGAGATGAAGCACCGGCCGACGCTACAAGAAAATACACCATATCGTTTCGGCCGGAAGAAATCCCACGCATCCTCGTGAAATGTTGGAGAAAAGAAAAGGCCGGAATTTTGAACATCATGCCCACAAAGGCCCCTATTGCCCAGATATGTGTATATCAATAACCTTCCAATTACATCGGAATCCACCTAGGGAACACGCTTCCTGAGGTCATGGGCCACATAGACCTGGAGTTGGGGTCATAGAGACGGAGAAGAAGCACAGAGTAACGTCGTGGCTTGCAGAAGCGATCAGACCCAGCAGCTCGGGTCGGCCCGCAAAAAGGCTCTTGGCAGCGTTCCACTCAAATCTCAGCGCTCTCGACTCTCTCATGCAACAGCTCCTGCTCCCCGCGTTCGCCCTGGAAGCATGAACGCCTCAGCTTTACACTGTCCCAGAGTAAGGTACGATGCCTTCCAGGCGCCCAATTGTATCCCGCTGGCATCAGATCACCTTGTTATCGCTCTTCACGGAGCCGTGGAACCAGTGCCGAGATCTCAGCCAGCACTGTTCACACATTGCCCTCATCATTGGCAAGGAGCAGTCCCTACAGAACTCGGCCCGGTTCCGCGCCCAGCCAACGGTCGGGCAACACAAGAGACAAGACATCGTTCGTGAGAGTTTCGAGCCCTCTCCCTCCTCGAGTCATATCGCGGTTCCAGCGCAACAACGAATGCCACCCTCGTCGTCACGTAGCTAGAAAGCCAGGAACTGCCGGTGCTTTGCTTGACTCCAACTACAGACGGAAAGGAGAGGGGAAACTGGAGCCGAGCATGCATGCCACAAGAGGAGCGGCAAAGTGACGCACAGCTTGCTGTAAGTTGTTGATGGATAACTATACTGATCTGGAGGCAGAGATTGCCCATGCATCCATGCTGTGGAAGTGGGAAGAGAGCTGAAACCAAACGCACTGCACGAGAAGCATCGAGATTGATTGATGATAAACGCGATGCATTCAGAGAAAGACATGCCGAGGGCCTCCAAGTCGCCACCGCGACACACATTCTCAGCCACCTGGGCGCCATCCACAGTGGGGCTTCGACGCCATGCAGGGGCTCCCTGTCGTGGCTTGCTTCTGGACTGTCGCGTCAGCGTCAAGAGACCCCAAGTCCCAAGCCGTTCTGGTTGAACAGCATCATGGTCCCAACCATTAACCTGTCAGACGGGTACACACATGGCATCAATGGAATGTCGAGAGAATCACTCAGATATTCAGGTAAGTATTTCTGTATCCTGCTATTTTACAACAAGAAACCTATCCCAAGCCAACTTGAAAGAAATGCCGTGCCCAAATTGCTAGCTGATTGCTCATTCATCGCTGACATCACCTGTTGCAAAGAGCTCCAGGAACGTCCTCGACTTATCGACGCCCTGCTCGACCAATGTACGCCGCACGTCCGTCATAAATGCCTCGGGGCCACAGATGTAGTACTCGGATCGAGAGTCGCCCAGGAACAGGCCGCTGTCCTTGTCCAACTTCGCCAGGTCCAGCCGCATGTCTCCAAACTCGTAGTGTACCCCGGCGCGATCCTCGGGGCCAAGTGTGCGCAAGAACACATTGGCCGACACGTTTTCGTTCTCGCGACAAATACGCCGGATGTCGTCAGCAAAAGGCTGCGCTGCGCTCGATCGTGACGAATGGATCCAGGACACTGGTCTCTTGGCCTTTGACAACACGAGGCTGTCCAGGATGGCCTTGAGTGGTGTCGCACCAACACCGGCAGAGATCAAGACAACGGGGACACCCTCCTTGCTCTGGTCTTGAGGGTCCACGAAGAACTCGCCTTGCGGGTGCGAAAGCTCGACCTCGTCACCCACAGCGTACCTATCGTGCAGCATGTTGGATACAAGGGCAGGGGCGCTCGGCTTGAGGGCCTCTTCTCGCTTGACGCTGATGCGATAGTACTCTCCCTTTCTCGGACCCTCGCTCAAGCTGTATTGTCTGCTCTGGAGGTACCCAAGCTCTGGCACCGGCACCTGCAAGCTAACGTACTGTCCGGGCAGGTATTTTGGCAGGGGCGTGGCCCCGTCGCTAGGGGCGAGGTAGAAGCTCGTAATGGTGCTGCTTTCGGGGACTTTCTGGGTGATACGGAACTTGCGCCAGCCGACCCATCCATCTGCGGCGTTGGCCTTGTACATCTCGCCTTCGCGGTTGATGAAGACCTTCGCGAGCACGCCGTATGCGGCAGTCCAGGCCTCAACGATCTCGGGGGTCGCTGCGTCACCGAGGACCTGCCCAATGGCTTGGATCAAGTACTGTCCGACAAGGTCGTACTGCCCAGGGGTCACTTGAAGAGAGACGTGCTTGTGGGCAATGCGCTCAACGGCGTGGGTCAACTTGGGGAGATCGTCGATATACGTTGCGTAGGCCAAGACAGCACCGGCAAGTGCCCGTGGCTGTCTACCAGTCGTTTGGCTGGTGGTGCTGAAGAAGTTGTGGAGTGCTGGAACATCTCCAATGAGATTGCTGTAGAAGGTGGTGGTGATGGCGACGCCATGTTCCTTGAGGACTGGCGCCGTCGCCTTGACGATGGCGATTTGCTCTGGTGTGATAGGGGCTGCCATGTTGAAGACTGTTTGTTCTTGACTTGGCAAAGCTTGTCGGGTGGCTATTGGGAGGGGGAGAGACTCAAGTTAAAAGTCTTGACAAGTGTAGCGTCTCAGGGTCCCGGCGGTTGATTCAAGTGGGGAACTGGGGAACTGGGGATGTGCGTTGTGACTGTGGTCCACTCTGTTGATGGCTCGGGAATTCGAGATTGCTTTGCATAGGATGTCGGTGGGTATTTATATTCTTCCATGTCTTCTCTCTTGCTCGACCTTTTTGTCATTCCTCCGCCCTTGATCTCCTACATTACGCACCTTTCTCTGGGCATTGCGCAAAACTTTTCTTGGTCTCGCCGACCACGATTTGGGGTTGTGGTACGATACGGCACCCCGTACGATCCAACATTGAGGTTTGCATCTCCGAGGGCCGATACTAGACACAGCGCGGATTTTCTCTTGCAAGTCGCAAAACCGCTGTCCAGATCGACCCAAGCGACTGGCAATTCTGCCGGCTGGGCAATTCCTGCAACTCCCGTCGCGTGGACATTTGAGGCTCGATCAACCGGATCAGCTCACTATTGATAACAGGAAGAGCTGAGTCAGCTGTTCCCAGTAACAATTGCATCTCCGCGGCGGGAACACCCGTTCTCCGGGGCCCACGGTAGCATTACGGCGGGGCTCTGCTGACCCTTCTGGCACGATCTCGACGAGTCCCGGCAAGCGCATTTGTCACTTTGAACATGGCATGACAGGGCGCAGTCCATCATCAGCTTTATTTTTGTCTTGCCTCCTTCGAGACCCGGCAGTCCCGAGCGGTGTCGTTTTCAAGGTGTGGATGGTCGAGGTGCCACCGCCCCAGCTGCTGACACCGTCATGATCATCAAGTTGCTTTGGAAGAAGACAGACTGATAACAGGACACAGATCGCCTACATGATGTCTTCACATGCAACCATCACTACGACGGCAAAGCTCCTTGATTGGCATCGGCAGCTGCAACCTTATCTTGACGTCTTGGTCACACATGTGCCTTGTTGATCTTTGCCGGAATTAATCATGGAGGGTTGCGGGACGGTATGCGGTTTGGGGCTCTTATCTATCCAGCAACGGTATCTCTATACCCCACGACGGGCTCTAGCTATACGACTTGATAAGCTGATACACGCGCTCTACTTCACTGGCTCCTTTGGCAGCGGTCCAACAGCCCCAACCTATCAGACTGACTCCATACCTCCAGGGGTAACCGGAGGGTTTCAATAGTGCCAATGCCTAAGGTTTGCGTACCTATGTCCATGAAGGCAGGCTGTGTACTCAGGAGGGCGATGAGTCCATGAGCGACGGCTGTATGTCTCAGGATGCGATAATCCTTTGATGTCGCTGAAGTCAATCTTGACAAAACATGCATCAATATGCAATGTGGGTAGTCAGCCGGAAATCCTCTAAAAGTACCATTCATTCACACTACATGTCTTGGACAGTCAATTTCCTCTGATTAATTAACCATTGGTATGTGTAGAGGTAACCTTTCTTGGGATAACAGATCTGCCAGGTCCAACTGACAATAATAATCACCAACTACCTGGAATCGACAAGAGTGTACTGACAATGTAGATCTAGCGCCACTCAGAGCTCGTTTCTGTAAGCGTTGGCTACTCGTGGAATCATGATTCCGGATGAGAACTGGGGATAGATCCTACATAGGCAGCAACCAACATACGGCAAAAGGCAAGTTTTGTCCACTGCAGGATGATATTCAACATAGAAAGTATGTCAGAGACCAGATACAGATATATAGTACAAACATGATCATTATATATGGTACTTGAGAACAAGAAGATTAGCAAAACATGAAGACCTGAAAGCCAACAATGACTATGTGTTTGTTGAACCACAATAGTGCGACTGGTCAATATAGGTAGGTAGTGGGTGGTGGGCGTAAACTCGACAACGGCCTTAAGTTAACCGTGCGGGCATCGTTAATCGTGATGCAGTGCTTGGCCATGACTTTGTGATGGACAGCGAGCGTGTAGTTGGTTGCAGCCGAGTGGTCAAGATTTGTGTGGACTGTTGCTTTATCGTGGTAGATCTGGCTGTCATGGTTGATCGTGATGTATTCGTCAACCTCGATGTTGTTGTCGACTGCGTTCTTGTGCTTGATGATGACTGGGCGCTTGTTGAAAGTGATCGAGTGCTGGTGCTCCGAACAGGCTCATTAGCAGTTCTCCAGTACTGCTCCAAGTCCTCCCTAATCTCATCGACATGTCCATACGCATCAGTTGCGACAAAGTCTCTCACAGTGTCGTCAATTGCTTCCTCCGAAAAGGGTCCTGTCCGCGCCTGGAAGTCAGTCATGACAAACGGCTTCGCCCTCCACTTCGGCTCCATGGGATCCAAAAACGTGGCAGAGAGGTTGTTGTATCCAAAGTCTGGCAGCGCGGTGACGTTGAAGGCAGCCATCATGTCATCGTCCTCGTGGATGAGGTTGTGACAGTGAAACATGTAGACACCGTCCCAGGGGGCGTAGTGTGCCTCCACCAGCACCGTCTCCTCCCTGCCAAGCCACACGACATCTTTCAGACCCTCGCTCTCGTACTTCTCGACCCTTCTGCCCTCGCGCCGACGCCAGATCACCCGAAAGTCAACCAAATGCACATGGATCGGGTGAGACCAACCGTCAGTGGTGTTCTCTAGCTCCCAGATCTCGACCGTGCCGCGGGGGACGTTGGAAAGGATGCGGTTGTTGGCTTCTGCAAACCCGACGCCGTTTATCAGCCATTGTCCGTTTGCGCGGTGGAACTTGAAGTGCTGGTTGATCTTTCTTCGTGTTTTGGGACGGGGGAACGGGACGGTTCGTAGTTGTCTAGGGATGAGGGAGGTGTCTGGCTCAGTGGTGGTATTCGCGACGACAAAGCGCATGACCTTGTCTGTGTCTTCATAGTCGTCTTCAACACCAGCACCACCGGCTTTGGCAAAGTTTCGAAGCTCGATTGTTTGCCCTGCGTAGGAGGAAAAGTCAAAAACCACTTCGTATCGTTCCGCCATGGAGATGTACTGCCAAACACATCAGCTATTTGTCTCGGGAGAAAGGTCCAAGGGCAGAGGAAAATACCATGTACGAAACCTGAACCGGTTTCTCCAGTAGCCCCGAGTCGCTCGCGACCACTTTGAAAGGAAGTTTGGCGTTGAGTCCGCCAACATTGCTCGTCTTGACGAAGTACAGCGCGAACGACCTCGACACAGCAGCGTTGAGAAAGCGAAACCGGTACTTGCGGGGCTCAACGCTCAGGTAAGGCCACGGTTGTCCGTTGACATGTATTACATCGCCCCAGAGACTGATTCTCTCCCCGATGGTGGAGAACAGCGTCCCGTCGGCGTTGTACTGCTTGGCTGCGAGCACCAGCGGAATATCGTACTCGCCGTAGCCGGAGGGGAGGTTGAGTGCGTCTTCGGCCGGGTCGTGTACAAGATAGACGCCTGCTTGTCCCATGTACGCATTTTCTGCTGTCTAAAGGCACCATCGCATGTCAGTATGGTGTGCCTCGGTCAGTGAAAGAGGAGTGACAGGTACGAACAATATGTACTGCGTGGTCATGGTACCACATCATCCTGGCGGCCTGCTGATTTGGATAGTAGTAATCCTTGTACTCTCCAGGAGCGGTGGTATCTTCAGCCCAGCCGTCGAAGGGCGCTCGGGAATAGGACCCGTGAAGGTGGACGGAGCTGTTGGCGTGAGCATTGTTGACGAAGCGGACGACCGACTCAGTTCCACGAGGAACCAAAACCGTTGGACCGGGGGAGATGCCATCGTACCCAACCAAGTTAGCAGGGCTGAGATTTGGATAGATGGAGTATTGGAATGGTTTGATTTCAATCTCGTAGTAATGCACCTGCTTGACAGTCGGAGAATTGACGTGTGTGAGGTTAGAAATTGGGGAAGTCACATTGGTCAGAGTGGGGACTTTGACAATGCTGCGAGGTGAGTGTTAGTTTGATGGGACGAATATCATTGCGGAGACTTGCCGGCTGGGTTGCTTTAAAGGAGGAATAGGAAGCGGGACTTGGAACATCAGCGGGTAGTCTGGACTCAGGTTTGGGTGTTTCCTCTTGGCCAAATGGTGAGTCTGCGGCCCAGAACCGGAACCGAGGTCGTCCTGATGCAAGACGTGACCTGCTGCAAGATGGTATCTCAAAGCCGCGGCAAGGGCCATGAGCTTCAAACAGCGGAATAACACCATGGCGGAACGACCGAGAGCTTGATGATACCTATTTCCTACGATTATCAAGCCAAATATATAAGGACGTCTCGACCGTCTACCAGACTCGGCTCGAGCTGCCCTCCTCCCCCGACTCAATCCCCAGACACCCCGCTCGGCCAGCTTCTGATGGACACATCTCGCACTTAGTTCCTTCTCGCGATATTTCCGGCGATGAAACAATACTTTCGACACATCCATGTCGCCGTGATAGCTTCTGCTCGAGGAAAGAGCATTCAAGTTTCCATCTTTAGATCCCTTCGGGTGGTGTGGGGGCTAGACTACCTAATGATACGAGACGTCCGTGGGCACCAGGGGGTAAACATCGCTTCGGCAACTGCCGACACTACCGCTCAGCCCTGAGCAAATTAAAATATCCGATAGTCCCATGCAGGTCGATCCCCGCTGCTGATATGGGGAACCTCCAGTAGACCAACTTGGTGGAGAGCGACGGTCCCACAGTGCCCCGGCACGTCATCGGGAAGAAGCCGAGTCGACATGACCCCTGTGCTTCCTCGCGTGACGGTCCGCATTTGGTGAAGGAGCCCCTGCAGACAGCAGCCAGCCCCTGACCTCGGGCCAGGATACCATCGGCCACATTGGCCCTTTGCTTTCTCCATTTACCAGGTTGGGGATCCGGAACATACTCCGTTCATGGACATGTAGACTATCACACGAGCCTCTATGTTCTCGAAATGAGCACCTTGGGCCGTGCCAAGACGGACGAAATTGCCTATAAACCCCGTCGTTAGCTGGGGGAGGGTGGAGGTGCTCGTGGAATCTTTCCTGACACTCGAAAGAAGAAAATATACGGATAGAAGCAAGATTTAGCGAGCTCTTATGGCGGGGGTTAAGACTGCAGAGGAAGCGGCACAGGATGCTGGCTAGGCCTTGGCTGCGTGATAGTTGCGAGCTGTCCCGCTTGACTCGTACATATTGGTACTCCGTAAGGTTGTATTCTCGTAGCTCTGGCCACCAAGTCAGTCAACGGCTCTATCGTCTCAAAGTGGATGTGCTCATCTCAGAATATTGGCCCGTTCGTGCAATAACTCGCTTCTACCTCCATGACCAAGCTGATGAGTAACTCGAGCCGAGACTGAATGAATCGTCGCTGACATGTATGCTTAGGTTCCGAGATTGGAGCCACCTCGAGTAGAAGTGCCAAATGAAAGTATAACCTTGGCAGAGATGTCGCAAAAATGAGTTTATATAAGACAGGACCCTGGATAGCTAGATATATTCGTTGGCCTCATGCTGTATCTTTACATTGGTCCTTTGTTCCTTTGATGATGTCTGTCAGTATGCTGACGCACCTCTTCTCCCACTTTCTTTCAAGCCTCTCCATCCTCCTCCTTCTTATGTCCAGTTCTATCCTAGCTCAGGTCCTTCGAGATGACTCGCCTATATGGGTCCAGGGAGCGTTCGAGGACGCCACTGTTACAGTCAATGACACATCATATAACGCCGGTGGAACCATTACAGTCAATGGCTTCATCATGAACATTCCTAAGAACCTCTTGGTTCAGTTTCCTGCCGCATGGGTGCCATGGAGAGACTTTGTCGCGAGCAAATCAGACTTCATGGGATTCGAAACCTTGGTAAGATAGGCCCCGGTTTTCAAGCAGCTGATTCCACTCGAGTCTTACGTTAGCTGCTAACTTTGCCGCAGGTAATGGGCAACACCATCGAGGGAGATCCTCGAGTCGGCCAGGTTGTCATAACTGAGTTCTTTGAAGGCCTCAGCTTTGGCTTCATAGAGTCACTCAATTACACCGATGGCAGCATGAAGATTGAGAATGGTCCTGTTGTGCGTATCAGCGATCCCAATGGTGTCTTTTCTGTCGGGTACGACGGCGCCCCATTCATGACCGCAGATGACCAGAGTCCAAGCATCACTGCTTTTTCTGGATTCCCCATGTGCATCCCTCGCAGCAGCTCAGATCCTTTGTGCCCCTTGAGCAATCGGCCTACAGGTGGTCCTGGTATCTTGTAAGCCTTTTTCATCAATGCTGAGTTCGGACTCATTGTTAACGGTATCGCTCTTAGCCGAGCTCCTGACCCATTGGTCATGGCCCCCTTCTTGCCCGGCGATCTCATCACCTTCAGTGGGTTCCGCCGTGGTGACGAAGTCATCGCCTTCAGCATTGTTGCCCAGAACGTGCAGATCACCACCGGCGACAATATCGTGTACATCAGGATGGATCTCGCCCTGTTGGGTATATTCAGCCCCAATCCAGCCGCAGAGACTGCTGATTCACGGGTATGCCCCTTTTGCATAGAGGTACTAAAACCCGTCCTAGTGCTAACCTCGCCATACCTTAGTTCATCGGCTTCTCCTCCAACTCCCGTGCCTCGGTAACCTTGTATGCGCTCGACGTCGACCCATGCACAGGAGAAACGAGGGAACGTATGATTGCAGGTGTCGGGTTACGCGGTGGACGGAACTTCCAGAACAAGTTTGAGTACCGCAACGAGATTCTGTTTGGCTACACGCGTGAATATCGTGCCGTAGCTGAGATTGATGGCGTGCCCATCATTCAGAGGACCAAGAACGGGATCTTGGCAGGGAGCTACGTCCAGCCGGTTAACGTGTGGGTGCAGACAGAGATGGATATTCCTGGCTTGTTTGCCAGCGGTGTGCCATTCGAGTTCCGACAGATGGAGTTCTTGACGAAGGGGGTCGGGCGCGACGAGAATGGAAACATCTGGGGGCCGTTGGATCCTTTTCCGCAGTCGTTGGTGCCTATCTCCCCGCTGGATTGCGGAACCGGGGTGTCGACGAGGAATGTCTCTGCCGATGACGTCGCTTCTGAGGTCAAAGGGCGGGCTCCTGTGACTGGTGAGTTGGCCTGTGCGGTACGTGATGGTTAGACGTGCCATAGCTGACCTGAGATAGGGCCGGTTAGATCTCACGTTGAGAAGCGGAGAACCTTTGGGTCGCGATTAGGTCGAATGAGGGCCGAGGCGGTCGCTGGTGCCGACAACAAAGACACCGATGAACCGGAGATGAATATTGCTCCCGCTGAACTTGCAGCGATCAAGGAAAAGGCGAAGCTCGACGCCATACTGGAGCAAGATCAGATCGAACCTCTGTTTGGGGTTGATGGGCCCGTGGAACAATTGCAATGATGAATTTCCGGCAATAGTAGGAGTTTTTGAGTTGTCTGTAAGCTTGTGGAGACACGAGTTGCATGCCTTGTCAGTTATTATTGTGCGCTAACTGTTCTCTCCATTCTCATAGTTGGAGCAGAACCGCAGGGGCAGAAAAATTCAGTGTCTTTAGACCTCAGCAGCATATGCTCACAACGGATCATTCACGGCGTGACACACTGATGCTCTTGCCCCTGAACCCCTGAGCTGGTCTGGGCAGCGGCCTGTGATACGTTAGGTTTTGCACTGCCCTTTCAGCGGATGCCTCCCACCAAAAATTAGCGTTGGGAGCTCAGTGGCAAAGGGGTCAAAGCACGATTCTGAATTCCCCCTCCGATATCAATCGCCCTTGGATCATTTGTACCTCTGGTGCTTCAAAACCCGTCATGATGCTCTTTGCAAACAGCATGTGGGCAAGCAACCAACAGTCACGTGCATCTGCCCGTGTCACCAAGGAAGCCCTATTAAAGCGAGACAAATCCTCCATGTCCTTCTCTAGTACGCAAGTCTAACAAAGGTGAACCTCACTTACAAATTGCCTTCTTTCACACCCGAGTCGCTGCTCATCAACATCGGGCACGTCTTGTACGTAGGTACTTATCGCAATGTCACGTCCAGGCGCAAGGCCCATTCGACCGGGGGAATTGGACGCTTACCCGGGCTACGCTCGAAGAGAAGAGATTATCAATAGAGCCGACTATCTTCTTGAAAATTACCTCGAAGTGCCTCCTCACATTCAAGCTGCATTCGACATTCTTTCGAGAAAGGGTGAGGATTGGGCTACGGCTCACCCCGGAATGTATGTGTTAAGCTGGCGTGGTAGAATGAGGCGAAAACTAACATCACCCTAGAATATGCAATATCATCAGCTCTCTCCCGCCTGACCTTCCAGAGCGTAAGATCTACAGAAGAGACAACTTGACTGAGCCGGATCCCGAAAATGAACCAGGATACTATAAAATCATGCGCCGTATCTTGCTGTCCGAGTCGCTCTTTTACGGAATCGACGCCCAGGCACCAGCCGGCCACCTTCTTGAGCAATTCCGACTCTCTTCCGCCACCCCTGGCTCTTTCAAGAACCAACTGCAACAAGCCGGAATTTCCATCACGACCCTCTTCACATTCACCAGAACCATCTCGCGCTACGCTAAGGACAACAAGATGCTGGCATCCGGGGAACCCTCAGCCCGCTCCGCCTCTTCCAGCAAGCCCCCCTCCGCCCCTTATAGCAAGGGCCCCCCAACCGAGCTGAGAAGTGGCATGCACTGGAAAGGTCTTCAACAGCAGAACCACGACCGCCAGGCTTACTTCATCTCCGACATGGCCAGGTTCCTTCGAGGAAAGCCAGACAACCATACCACTCTCAAACATCTTACATTTGCCCTTCCGGACTCTGCCTCACCCCATGAGTACCTCGACAAAGGCATCCTCAAAATCAACAGCCGCACCCTCGTGTTTGATACAACCCTTAACGACACCCTGCTCAAACTCATCCAAGAACTCGACGTAAAACCAGGTGTTATCATCAAAGAATTCTGCTTCTGGCGGGACGGGGAGGACACCAACCTCCCAGAAAACCCCCCCAAGTGGTCGTAAGTTTCTCCGTCCCCCACTCCTCCAAAGACTAATATCTAACAACAACAACAAAAGTGATTCCTACACCGTCCGCCACTGGCTCTCAGATAACTACAATATCTACCACCCACCTTCCATTCCCAACTTCCACAGCACACCCACCGGAAGCGGGTTCGTCTCCTGCAACCCCAGAATCTACATCCGCAAAAATAAGCCCCTGAAGAAAAAGACCTCATCGTTGAGTGTATCGGGGCTCCTTGGGAGGGCCAGGAGTCTAAGTAGGGGCGGATCAGGGTCAGGGTCAGCGGGCGTGTCACCTTCGAGATAGCTTGCCGGCGGGCAGGCAGGAATAACAAAGTGTACCATGCAAAGAAGATTGAAAAAAGATTTACAGCACTCTCTAGAAGAATTGAAAAAAAGAAATGGAAAAGAAGAATCTGAAACATTCGTGAATGTTATTGCACCCGACGTGGGACTCGAACCCACAGCCTTAAGATTAGAAGTCTTACGCGCTACCATTGCGCTAGCCGGGCTGGTGCTTTGATGAGAGTTCGCTGTGGAGTCAACACCTATCATTGCCACATCACAGCCGGTGTTGAGATGATTCCTACGGGTCCCAAAAGTAAAGGAAAATATTATCAACCAGAAGAAAACAAAAGCCATCGACAAAAGAGAAATGGTTGACGTTCCAAGTGGATATCTTACTAATTTTCCAATGCCTAATGCGGCGGGCCGCCGAGCGCCCACGTTCTCGACATGTTAGCATCCCTAGAGATCACAAACACTGTCCGGTAAAAAAAAAGATTATTGTTGTTATTGTATTCTTCCAATGTACGGTGAAATGTCTCCTGCTTCTTCATAAGCTAGAGATAGAATTGGCTTGCGAGAAGCCGCCTTGGACCTGGTGGATATAGGCCTTCAGGTTCCTCATCAACGGCATTCGTGATGACGATGAGAACAACAGCTCATACCCTGTAGCCCTTCTCGCGGGAATCGCTTGGTGGGCTTTGGCATGACATCCGGGAGTCTCTCGGTTCTTCTGCCTGTCTGTGGTGTCTAGTGGCGAGCATCGTGGTTCTGAAAATTCTTCAGGCAATTTGTGTTCTCCTGCGCGCTATAGATGCCCAAAGGTGATTAGCACTTGGATGGATTCGCCGTCGGTCGGCGTGGCTATTGGCGTGATGGTTAAGATTATGTGCCCCGTAATGTCTGTGCCGTATGACATAGCCCGATTGTCGCAATGTTCTGATAACGGGGATGCTTGTTGCTCGCCCGCTGTCAGTCGCAAAATTTCCCCTTCTAACCCGGGTCGGCCCCAGATTGTCGACCATACCAATGCACGATCCTCAGTTCTTCTTGATGCTCTCCATCCACTCTTTCCCGGCCTTGGCTCCATCGTGCGCCTTGCGGAAAAGCTTTCTCTCCCACTCGTCCAGTCCCCGTAAGAATTCTTCGCCAGCGCCGCCGATACCAAGATTGCTGCCCTCATCTTTCCCTTTTCCCTTAGTTCCAACGCCGCCAACCTTGCGAGCATGCAGAGAGATCTCTGCGGCGCGCGTTACGAACGTCTTGCGCAAGACGCTGCCAAGCTCCTGTTCCTCCGACAGGTCCATCATGTGTGTCGCAAGCCCATAGAAGTGGGCGCTCTGATCGCGGAGTGGGACGGCACGAGGGTCAGCTTTGAGAGCTTGAACAACATCGTTTCCGAGGGCTCGGGGTAGGTCAAATGTGACAAAGGTCTTGTTGTCGGGGCCGCCGGTATTGGCAATGACGAGCATTTCAGCTAGCCATAGCGGGAGACTGACTTTGGTCCCTGCTTTTAGAGGTTGGGTTGGGGTGTTGTCGAGGTAGCCAAGGTCGGGAATGTCGAGCTGAAAGGTACATGGGATTTTCTGTGGCCATCAAGGTGTTGATTAGTGACGTGATAGGCAAACGGAACAACCGGGGCTGGCGGGAGTGGCTTCGTACCTCGGCGTCTGTGAGAATGGAGTCAATGTCATAGTAGGACATGTTGGCGGTAGAATAGTCGTCCGACCTCGAGGACGAAGAACAACATCAAGCGGCCGGTCCCTGAATTCTGGTCTCAAGAAGACGCGACATCCTGGAGGGGCAGCGGCGCGTGCATGTGTCGGATCGAGTGCGCTCGAGCCACCGGGGGATCCAAGCTACAGTTGGCACCACCCACCGTTGAAGCCGGGGTGGCTGCAAAGTGGAGACAATGACGAAATGGTGACTAGCGAAGTTACCGAAGCTTCCATCGAGCCCAAAGCCGAACAAGTTTGAACTTTGACGTCTTAAGCTTCCTTGCAATTGAAGTCAAAAAAGGTATTGTTGACAGCACGCCGCCTCGAAACTCTAAATAGCCAGGCACTCAATTGACCCCTTTCGCAACAGCCAAACACAATTATCACCATGTCTTCCACTCTTCTCCGCACCGTCCCCGCCCTTCGTGGTGCTCTCCGAGCTTCGGGAGCTGTCAAGCCCGCCGTTGCCCTCGCCAGCACCAGCTTCGTCCGCTGCAAGGCCACTCTCCCCGATCTTCCGTGTAAGTATATCAACAGGCGCCACCAACCACGGTTCAGCCCACGTTGATAAGGCACGGTATTAATCTGTTCCCGCTTAGATGACTACAATGCCCTCGAACCCTATATCTCCTCCAAGATTATGGAGCTTCACCACAAGAAGCACCACCAAACATACGTCACTGGCCTTAACACGGCCCTTGAGAACATCGCAAAGGCCCAGGAGCAGGGTGACTTCACCAAGGCTGCCTCCATGGCGCCTCTCCTCAACTTTCACGGTGGTGGTCACGTCAACCACTCTCTCTTCTGGGAGAACCTTGCCCCTGCCAGCAGAGAGGGCGGCGGCGAGCCTACTGGCGACCTCAAGGTGCGTAAGCCCCGAGAACTACCTGGATAACCGAGCTAACGTGTGTTTCTGTGATTCAGACTGCCATTGAGGACGACTTCGGCAGCTTCGAGGACTTCCGCAAGCAAATGAACACCACCTTGGCTGGCATTCAGGGCAGCGGTTGGGCGTGGCTTGTCAAGGACAAGGAGAGCGACACTCTGAGCATCGTCACTCGTGCCAACCAGGACCCCGTCACTGGCGCCTTTGTGCCTCTACTGGGCATTGACGCCTGGGAGCACGCGTACTACCTTCAGTACGAGAACCGCAAGGCCGAGTACTTTGATGCCATCTGGAACATTATCAACTGGAAGACCGTTGCCAAGCGGTATGACTAAAGAGAGTGGGAGGAATAACCGGATGAGATGTGTATCATAGAACTGAGAGCGTATCGCGTATATATTGGAGAACCGTCATTTGAATACGATCAACTTTCAACCACCAGTCTGTATGTTTGTTTGTATCAAAACCGAGTACCTGGACTGATACCGCTAGAGTTCGAGGAGTGGAAGATGGGTGCCAAGACCGGTGGTGTTCCGCGAGATTCGACTCGGCTCGGCCGACCGGCACCGATACAAAGTCCGACGATCCTTCTGATGTTGAAAGAGAAAAGCTTTCAGGGCCCCGTGATGATGTCCAGAGGCTGAAAATGTCTCTTCGGGAAGCGACACCGCCCTCTCAACAAATACCGCCCTGGGGTGACACAGCAAGCAAACATGGTGTCGTGGTGTCACGGGGGTGGTGGTGGCATGTTCTGCCGAGTCCAACTCGAGACGTCTCGAAGGGACCACAGTGAGCAAGGTCGAATGTTGACAGGCCATCCTTGGGCGGCTTGGCCCATGCAGTTCATGACCACCAAGCACTTTGGTTCAGAAGCTGAGTGGGGTGCCCGTTGCTTGCAGGTTCCCGGTTTTGCCCCGCACCCATCCTTGGGACTCGGATCAGCGCTGCCCCTCTTCCCCGCCATGCTAAAGGTCTTGTTCACAACAACCGGGGGGGTACAACTGGAAATACCACTGACATCTCGTTGTGCTCAGCCAATTACTAGACTGTTTTTCTACCTATCATGGGATGGCGTATTCTGCTCACTGGACGACAGTTTGCTGATAGCATTTTGATTGTCTGAAAATGGTACCATTTTAACCCGGGGAGATCTGTCTTCTCAGCTTGGAGAGCTGTGAATTGGCTGATCTCGTCCACATGCTCTGGGTGTGACCTGACTGCAGCCCTGCACTGCCGCCAAAGCACATGTTACTCAGAAATAGTTCCTGACAGAACCCACCTCCATAGGCCAATACGGGAACCAGAGAAGCAGGTCAGGGCGATTTCCAAGTACCAGTTAGCCGAGCATTCGTGGGGTCCCTGCTGTGCCCAGCAGAGCCGGCGCGGCCGGCTATCGTATGATCTTGTCGAGGTGGTCCATGAGGCACCCATATGCTCTGGTATAAGTCATTCTACCTACCACTGAGCAGCAGTTTTGCAAGCACGATGAATACTCATTATTCATAGCCCAATACTGCCCAGTTCACCAAATACCTCATCACCCACCTCGTCACATATGCAGATTCACAACCCCGCAACGGGCAACAAATTCTCGTTGTCGTTGTCCACGTCCAACCACCCCCTGTCGACGCCCCTTGGCTCAAGCCCCTGTTGATTGCCCCGCTAGCCGCACGGCATCTCCAACGCTAGAAGGCCACTAACGCCGATTACACTACGAACCGGAACCAAGACGTCACCACCTGAAGACGCGGGTGATAGTCGAAGAGAGGGGTTCATCTCAAAATTCTGGCCATACTCACTAATCATTCTCCTACATCCATATTGCTTTATGGGAGACTGGCATCTCAGACGATCAAACCAACAGCCGGAATATCCTTGAAGCTCTTCGGAAAACAGTCTCACATCTGGACGTTGCTATCCAATCGAGGCTCTGCTGTAAGTTGCTGCTCAGTGTTCACCTTCCACACCTCCGCATAATTACACATCCGTTTTGGACTCGCGCATGGACTTTCTCACCGACTTTACAACCTGCACTTGAATGTATCAGGAAGGAGTGTGTAGGTGTGGTAGCTCTCACCCAATGACCTGTGTCAGTCCTAGGCAACCCTGCTGTGACCCCAACCGCAAGATGCATTCATGTCCTGCCAGGGCCATCTACAGTCTTTTAGTCGGATGTGCCCAGACGAGGAGGCTGCAGGAAAACGCAGATGGTGTATCTTGTGATTCCGTCGGGCAACGAGATGGATGGCATGCTGTGGCGCGGGGATTAAGCTCCGTGTGTTCCTACGCCGAGAGTGGCACAAGGCAGGGGGCGAAACGGAGGGCTCAGGACCCAACGAGATGTTCCAATTCATTTTCGCCCTTGGAGGTACAGAGATCAAACTTCGGATCGTGAAATTGACAATCTTGCAGGTGGCACCATCAAAGTCCCGGCAGTCTGGACAAAGGAAACCCCTTGGGAAGCACCGACCTGACATCCACACATCGTCTGAGCTGATTGCTACCCCGCCTCATAGCAAGTCTCCCAGCACGAGAAAGCAGACCACTGCATCGCAGCATCCCACACAGCTGCAGACCAAGAGACGCACCCGCCGTCCACTGCTACACATTGGCTACCCCGGTCCGGCAACTTGGACCCGCCTGCCTGCAGCTGCAAGACGAAGAGCTGCGTCACCGCCTCGCGAAGACCTCCCCCGCGGTGTGCGAGTCCAGAGCTGCTCGGCAGCTGTTTTGTCCCGATTCTTGAACAATGGATCAGCACCCCTCTCCCTCACCCACCCTGGCTTCCCGCCACCATAACGACCTGGAGAGCGCCGTCCCATCCTCGCCATCCCAAGCCCAGGACGGGTCTGGTTCGTCCAAGCCTCCCCGCTTTGCCCGTCAACTGGCCTCGTCCCCGGCTGCAATCCAGGAACAGGAAACAGCTATAACCCCTTTGTCCCCCGCCTCCACCTCTGAGCCCACTCCCGCTCAACCTCAACCTTCTTCCTCAGATCGTGACTCTTTGTCTGTAGACCCACCAGAGCCAACCTCAGATCACACACATCCGCGATCCCATCCAGATCATTATAACCACAAGAGTCTCCGTCCTGTCTTACACGCTCTCAACGCAGCCATGGCGTTCGAAAAGGGGCGAAAGTTCTCCACGGGCACTTCGGTGCACCGTAAGCGCCAGATGAGCACATTGGTTGAGAAGGAAGGTCATTTTGGTCCAGCCCTCACCGTAAGCTAGCCGCCCTGCTGTCCTCGTTGTCCTTCACAGCTGTGAGGCTAACGACTTCACTTCTCAAGACACTCTACCTTGGCGTCTCTGCTGTCTTCGCAGACGACCATACCGCCGTCGTGGCCTTGGCTATTCATGACACGGTCTATCTCGTGGATTTCTCCGTCAAGCATATTGTGCTCGACGATGCCTTGAAGATGGGCGCCGATCTGATTGCCGACTATGTAATCTCCGAGGTTGAAAAGTACGAGCACGAGAACTTTGCCAAGTTCATCGGTGCTGGCCTCCCGACAACGCTCAAGTACATGAGCCCAAGCCTGTGCTCCCGTCTCTGGCTGGAGCTGGATATTGTGCCCATTGTCATGCGCCCCGATGACGAACACAAGGAGAAGTCGTTCTGGGATGTTAAACGTGTTGATGAACAGGCCGATTCTATGGCCCGGAAGTGCATCATGTAAGTGCTGGTGTCGTTTCTGAGGTCGACAGGGCCGCTCTGACCACAGTTGATAGGAATTTTGGCCCCTCTCTTGTTCCTCTTCTCCATGTTGGCTGGCGAGGAATCGTTCAGACCGACGCTGGTTTCCGTGCCCATCTTACAACAGTCCAGAACCACAAGGACACGTGCAGTCATGCCACTTGGGAATCCATGTTGACCTATGCGAAGAAGCTTCGCGGAAATAAGACCAAGATTGCGTTCTTTAGTTCCACGCCTCAAGGTGGTGGCGTGGCCCTCATGCGCCACGCACTGGTTCGTTTCGCCCGTATGCTGGGTGTCGATTTGACCTGGTATGGTAAGTATTGGAAACCTCGAAAGCCCCTACTCGGAAGCCTGTAAAGTTAACTCTGTTATGCAGTGCCCAAGCCTCGTCCCGGCGTCTTCCGCATCACCAAGAACATCCACAACATTCTCCAGGGTGTGAGCCACCCAGACCAACGAATCTCGGCCGAGGAGAAGCAGTCAATTCTTGACTGGATCACCGAAAATGCCAACCGTTACTGGTTCTCCGAGGGTGGGCCATTGTGCTCGCCCGCAGACGGTGGTGCTGATATCGTAATTGTAAGTACCCTCCACATCCGTCTCGATGAGCCTTTTTTCCCTCATCAGCGTCAACGTCTTACCCCCCTTTATGCACGTTCCTTGGCATGATGTTGCTGCGCCTGAGAGCAGCTGACCACAACCACCGCAACGAGAGCGTGGGGGAGTTATTTGTCTGCCATGCGAGAGAGTGAGAGTACCATGGTTGGGATGCTAACCGCATGTAGATTGACGACCCGCAAATGCCTGGTCTCATTCCCCTCATCAAGAAAGCCACTCCGGACCGTCCGGTCCTGTACCGATCCCACATCCAGATCCGTAGCGATCTCGTCGCCAAGGCTGGCTCACCACAAGCCGACATCTGGGACTTCCTCTGGAGTAACATCCAGGGAGCTGACATGTTCATCAGCCATCCTATCCCCATCTTCGTCCCCCATACCGTTCCCCGAGAGAAGGTTGTGTACCTCCCAGCGACCACTGATTGGCTCGATGGTCTCAACAAGCACTTGAACAAGTGGGATTCAGGTTACTATGGTCACATCTACAATGTGGCTTGCCACTCACAGCGGATGACGGAGCTCAACTGGCCTGCCCGCAAGTACATCATCCAGGTCGCCCGCTTCGATCCTGCAAAGGGTATCCCAACGGTCATTGACTCTTATGCCGAATTCCGTCGGCGGTGCGACAAGCAAGGCCTGACTGATGTCCCTCAGTTGGTTGTCTGCGGCAACGGCTCGGTGGATGATCCCGACGCCAGCATGATCTACGATCAGACCATGAGCCAGCTCGAGACATACTACCCTGACCTGATCAGGGACGTCAGCGTCATGCGTCTTGACCCCAACGATCAACTGATCAACACCCTCCTTGCCAATGCCCACGTTGTCCTCCAGCTCTCCACCCGCGAGGGGTTCGAGGTCAAGGTATCGGAGGCTCTCCACGCCGGCCGCCCCGTCATTGTCACTGCCACCGGCGGCATTCCCCTCCAGGTCAAGGACAAGGTCAACGGCTACCTTGTCACCCCCGGCGACTGGAAGGCTGTTGCTGGCCACCTGATGGAGCTCTTCACCGACGAAGAGCTCTGGAAGAAGATGAGCCATGCTGCTGCCACCGGTGTGTCGGATGAGATTGGCACTGTTGGCAATGCCCTCGGCTGGTTCTACTTGGCCGCCAAGTGGAACGAGGTTGGTGTTGAGAAGCACGGCAAGGGAGGCCTGAAGGGCAATGAGAAGTGGGTGAATGATATGGCTCGCGAAGAGGCCGGCTTCCCTTATGCCGAGGGGGAGAACAGGCTGCCACGACATTTTACGCAGAACAAGGATGTGGCTGTTTATCCGAAGCCTGCTGCTTGAGGTGGGGATCGTGATCTTGGGTGATGAATGCCAGGTATAAAAGATGATTGATACCATGGGGGCGCGATTGTTTTGTGGTTGTCTGTGTGCAAGGGATACGAAAGACTAGATGATGTTTTTGGGTTGGGCATCTTTGTAGTATGGTGTTGTTCAAAAATGGTTGTGGGTTTGAGAAGAGGTATGTGATTTTGTTTGTGACGAATTATACCGTTCGGTTCAAATACGTCTATGATAGTTCAGTCGCCTGCAACCTTTTTCTGTGATCATGTCCAAACATCGACCCAACAGTGTGGTGGTAGGAATTATACCGACATCTCCATGGAGATAATTTTATGTGGGTTGTACCCCTTGATCTCAAAGTCCTCCAGCTTCCACCCGTCAATGCTGCCACCCTTTTCCTTCTTGATTTCTAATTCAGGAAAGTCCCTTGGTTCTCTTTCCAGCTGGGTCTGAAGGGCATCCACATGGTTGAGATAGACATGCGCGTCACCCATCACATGTGTCAAGCTCCCGGGCACCAGGTCGCAAACGTGCGCCAGCATATGCGTCAAAAGCGCATAACTGGCGATATTAAACGGCACCCCCAATCCCATGTCGCAACTCCTCTGGTACAACTGGCAGTGTAAATGCCCCTTGACCTCCTTCCCTTCCCCCGTCTCTTTCCTCGATCTCGGATACGAGACGTAGAACTGCGCAAACATGTGGCATGGCGGCAGAACCATCTGGGGCATATCCTTTGGATTCCACGCCGACAAGATCAGCCGTCTATCGTATGGGTTCGTCTTCAAGGTGTGGACTATCCTCGCGAGCTGGTCGACGCCCTGGCCGGCGTAGTCGGTCTTGGCGTCGACGTATTCGGCGCCGAAGTGCCGCCATTGGAAGCCGTACACGGGGCCGAGGTCGCCTTCTTCGCGGTGGGTGAGACCCAGCGAGTCGAGGAAGGCGCGGGAGCCGTTGCCGTCCCAGATCTTGACGTTCTGCTCCGAGAGGGGGAGGGATGAGGTGGTGCCGGAGATGAACCAGAGGAGCTCGAGGATGACGGCGCGGGTGAAGACGCGCTTTGTGGTGAGGAGGGGAAGGATCGGGGTGCCGGAGGGGGTGGAGAGGGAGAATTTGAGGGGGGTGGGAGCGAAGATTGAGTAAGTGCCTGTGCCGGTTCTGTTGGGGGAAGGAAAGAGTTAGTGAGAGGTGGAGAATGGGGGAAAGGGGGAAAGGGGGAGGAGCGCACCGGTCACGACGAAGCTCGCCGTTTTCGAGGATGTCGCGGACGAGATCGAGGTATTGGTATTCTTCGTGTCTCTTTGAGGGGCCGTTTGAGGAGGTAGTGGCGGAGGCTGCTTGGGCTGCGGCCGGCGCGGGGGCGGCGGAGGGGGCCTCGACTGTCATTTTTGGTTGTTTGAAAGGTTTGGGCAATATTGAAGGTCTCGCGACAACGCTTAGTGTGTATCCGGGCTGGTAATGGCGATATTGTCTAGAGACAAAGTTGAGGGGCACAAGGGGCTCTGGTCGAAATCCATTAACGCGTCGACGCGAAAGAGCGCGCCGCCGGGCGGTGGGCCGTGCACCTGGTAAGGCTGAAAAGTGAATGGTTCTGGCCAATTACGTCAGCAGATTCGGAGAGTGCGCGGCGGGGCTCTTCGACAGCCTTCGAGAAGGCGGCGCAGATGGTGCAAGTTGCCTCAACCTCGACATCTTTTTTGACCACAGCCTACCATCACGGCGCAACACAGGTTACGGCCCTTGACGACTGACCCCAGCGACACTATCTGCGAACCCTGCCCGACCGATTTCAGCGCCCAAGACAACATTACCCGGCCATGTCGTACGCTAGCCCCCGCCTCCTCTCTATCTTCGAGTAGGTTGACCTGTTGCTAACGGCTTCTAGTTTCGTGTTGCCGCACTTGGAAACCGGTTGGCACGTCGACCAAGCCATCCTCAGCGAAGAAGACCGCCTTGTGGTTATCAGATTCGGGAGAGACTACAGTCCCGAATGCATGCGACAAGATGAGGTGCTCTACCGCATCGCCGACAAGGTGAAGAACTTTGCCGTCATCTGTAGGTGTAGCCCTCAGTTTCCTGGCGCCCATAGAGCCATCGCTGACGTTGGATATTGCTCACAGATCTCTGCGACATTGACAAGGTCCCCGACTTCAACACGATGTACGAGCTCTACGACGAGTGCACCCTCATGTTCTTCTTCCGCAACAAGCACATGATGATCGATTTGGGAACCGGTGACAACAACAAGATCAAGTGGGTGCTGGAAGATAAGCAGGAGCTGATCGACATTATCGAGACGGTGTACCGGGGCGCGAAGAAGGGACGCGGTCTGGTGGTCAGTCCCAAGGACTACTCAACCAGACATCGGTACTAAAGAGCGGTGTTGGTGGCAGGGATGCTGCTTGGCAAAGAGATGTAGGGACCTGAACATTCTGGATTCGGGTTTACGAAAGGCAAGCAGAGGAACGATTCAGTCAAGATAGCGGAAGAATGCTAATGCTTTCAGAAAGACGGACCTTGAGGTTTTCCTCATGATGCAGATTGCTCGCTCCCCACTTGAGAAGGTAAGCCGTGTATCCGTAGGTTCATGCTGACTTGGCGTCGTGATTAGATCATGCGTTGTTGGCCCTGGATGCTTGAGATTGTAGTCTGCTGGTTTCAAGTTGTTCAACAGACTTTGGGCCGCCCAACAGGTAACGCACCATATTTGTATGGTTGACTATTAGTGTAGAACGTGGTTCTCGATGCTGTCTACTCGGTAGACATGTAATTCTTTATCGTGACTTGGGCGCGTTGGTCGCGTCACCTTTTTATCCGCCGTGATCGTGGGGGTACGGTCCCCTGAAATGGACATTAAACTTGATCCGGTCTAGGGCGCATCCATCCGAAGTGTTCCACTTCCAACATTCAAATCGGGGCTAACCTGGACGAAACTATGTCGAAGCTGACAGACGCCAAGTGCAGCAGGTCTGCAATCTGTATTTTCATCTCAACATCTTGACAGGCACCTCCATTGCGCCCTCAAACAGGTATTGGCAGCATGACGCGGCGGAGGCAATGTCTCGGCGCAGCGGTTGGCTCGACCTCGTTACAACGGGGAGGTGGAAAGTGGGAACGCAGGCGGTTGTGTCGTGCCGATAGGGAACCCCCAGCGAAATAACGCCCAGTCCTTTCCCGGAAGGGATTCATCCAAGCAAATCTGTGGGGTTTTCCCACTGGCGTGCGCGCGCCGTTCAGGGGTTTCTTCAGGGGACCATGGACAGGCTCCAAGCACTTGGCAAATCCCAATTTTTTGATCCTGCCAACTGCTGACCGCAGTCGCACCTGTCCACCTGTCCACCGTCTCTCGTTTTCCGGTGTCCTTTTTATCATCTTTCCAGCCGCTTGTTCTGCAGCAGTTCTGCCTCACAGCTCGACTCTGCTCTGCAGTCGCTCCTGTCACTCGTTTGTTTGTGCTTATCACCGTTTACCCGGACGCGCAGAGGGGAAATCGACAGAGAAACCGCTCGATGCAGCCCAGAAGCCACCAACCGTAATTTTCCCCTTGATTCCCCCACTACCCGCCAACCTGGAGGCATTCACCTACAGCAGACCGGGCGACAAATCGCCTGGGTCCGCCGCTGCCGCTGCCATGAATCGTCTGGCTCTCGCACACCCCAGGCTACGGCGCCTGGCCTTCAGTCGTCAGGCGCTGTTCGTCGGCCTCGCGATATGCTTCGTCTGGTTCTTCACCGTGTCGATGCGCAACGATGTTTCAGAGCACTGGTCAAGACTCGGCCTCCAGCTTCCCGATCTGCGGAAACAACCACAACGGATGCCAACTCACAATGTCCTACCACCCCTCACCGCGCGCATCCCCTGCTACGGTCCCCGTGGACACATTCTTGGACGGAGCCCCGATGATGATCTCGTTGAGAAGGAGATTGATGGCCGTAAGCACTGCGTCGCGCTTAGCACCTGCCGCGTTTCTTTGTTCTAACAATGCCGTTGACAGCTTACCCCATTCCATGGGCCGGCTCCATGGAGGCCCTCGGATTCGACTTGACGTACATGACTGCCGAATCCCGATACGGCCCATATGGTTACGGCGAGGACAAGGAGGACTACAAGCGTCAAAAGGTCGATTGGGCGAACCTCGACTGGGGCAAGCTACAGAATGAATGCTTCTACAGAAACCGCGAGCGCTTCCCTGAAGCCGCCGAGCCATTGAACGATACACGCATCGAACCCCGATTTACATACCGAAAGAACGCCCCGTTCTCGGAGATCAGACACTGGCATGAATTCGAACCAACCAGAAGGACGGCCATTGTGGTGCGCGTGTGGAAAGGTTACGAGTACGAGTCGGAGGACATGCACTACATTCGCTCGCTTATCACCGAAACGTCGCTCAAATCGGGCGGCGAGTACCAAGTCATCCTTTTGGTTGACATGAAGGATTACGACGGCTACAAGCCCGAGATTTTCGCCTCGAAGGAGCTGTACCAACAGGGTTTGAAGGATGCCGGCGTCCCCGACGAGTTTGCCTCGATTGCAATCTTGTGGGATAACCGGCTTCTGGACAGCTGGTACCCAGAAGTGGGAGAGCATCGGTAAGACAATTTCTTGTCACCGTGATGACAGCCCCCATATTTTGTTTTGGCTGACAGGTAAACTAACAAGCTACGCTAGCACCATGTGGCAGGTATTTCAGCCCATGCAGCTCCTCGCGCTGTTTTACCCCGAGTTCGATCACTGGTGGCAAGTCGAGATGGACATGCGCTTCATGGGCGATGCGGGCAAGATGCTTGACAGAATGGCCCTCTTTGCGCGCCAGGAGCCACGCAAGCAAGCCCTTGAACGTGCCACCTTTTGGCACATGATTAATGAGATCGGCGATTACGGAGAATTCTCGATTCAGGTTGACAAGGCGAACAACGGGGGCTCCAAGGCATGGGGTCCCATGAGAGTGCGCGAGATTCTTCCAGTCGGCCCTGAGCCACCGGTCTCTGACCCGCGCAACGAGACGTTCCAGTGGGGTGTCGGCGAGGATGCTGACGTGATTACCACGTCGTACTGCAATGATGCCAACAAGCCAACCAGCTGGGTGTTCAAGGAGTGGATTTACGGCTTTAAGACAGGCGTCCAGACACCCCGCTACTACTGCCCACCTGCCATCATGCGCTCCAGCAGGGCGCTGCTCCTCGTCATCCACCAGGCGCAGGTCGAGCAAGGGATCCGCGTGCCCAGTGAGGCCACTCTCCCAAGCTTTGCGCTTTGGCACGGCCTCAAGCTCAGCTTCCCTCAACACCCCGTCTTCTACCGGGACCAGGGCGACACCAAGTACCAGGAAGAATGGTGGAGAGGCGGACCCCAAGCCAGCAAATCCGGTAACGGCCCCGATCACCTCGACCACCCTCGGGGCATGGGCCTGACGTTCTGGTGGGAATCAGACTGGCCGCGTGAAATCTTCAGCGCGTGGACTGGACGCAAACTGGAGGAGGGCGTCGACTTCCCCTGGTTATTACATCAGCAAGACGGGCAAATATACGCCCCCAATATCATAATGCATCCGATGAAACACATCAAGGACGACGTGGAATGAACGACATGGATCTTTACTGTATGAAAGAACTACACACAGAGGAGACCACGACATGAGGGGCGAGGCGGGATTATCGGTACTTATTTGTTATCTACTTCTTCGAAACACTACACCACGCAGCGACGATGGATGTTTTTACACACTTTACACCACACTTTGGGCGGGGAGTCATGGAGCAAAAACAGGGGCGGTGGCTGGGCAGCAGCATTTTCCACGGCATGGCATATCCTGCTTGGGGTTCTTGGGGATTTTTGGGATTCGCTGGGTGTTCACCCTTTGTTCTGCCACAAAAACCGCGTTTTACCATTTTCTTTTCTTTTTGTATTTTTACTTAATGTGTATGGTTTCTGCCGTTTTTTTTCTGAAGGGTGGTGTTTTTCCAGGCAGAGGAAAGAGGGAGAGCTGGATGCATATGCATTTGTTTAGCATTGTGTTACTTTATTTGATGGGAAAGTTTAAGAGTTAGAAGAGTTTTTTTTATTTTTTTTGTTGTGTAGCAGGCAAACAATGCGGATACCCATAATCTCGAAGATCTACCTACTTGACCAAGAGTTCCAGAAGACTATAAAGGCGAAGTGGTGCAAAGAGCTAAGTTGGTGTCTTTGGTGGGATGTGCCCTTTCGTGCCTCGTCGCTTCCACGGACCAAGAGGTCCCAAGAAGAAAATATCGCGCGCCGTTGAACCCGTTTTTTCTTTGTTGCTTCTGAAACGGCACCACAAGGGAGAGATCTCCATGTGTGACGTCACTCTGTGGGTGAGAGATCTTCGGATGATCCTCGAAAGGGATGTTGATCTGAATGACCGCGGAAGCCGACCAAACGGCCCTTGATGTTTCATCCCCCTGCAATCCGACGATCTTATCAAGGAGAGATGGTACGCGGACCGTTGAGGGATCGTTGTGGGAGACGAGAAGAGGGAGTGTGTTACGGGTCACACGATGGAGAAACAAGACTGGCAGTCACCGGCACACCAAGTGAGCAAACATGGACATTTTTGTATAAGAGAGCCGATATATCTGTTGAGAACTGTTTATATATCTGCAGAGCTAGTTGGAAACTCTTTGGAAATTTTACCGATACCATGTAGGCCCCAGGAGATTGTCGCACCTCTTGGATCGTCCAGAACGGTCAAAGGAGGTATCACTATGCTATTCTCGTCAGTGACTGGCGTCAGGGCGTCGGGTGCGGGTGGAACAAAAGGGACTGGGTGCTACGGTGACTGATCTTTGTGCATATGGAAGCCAGGGATGTTATCTTACACGGACAGCCTGAATGCGGTCAATGCTGTAAGTGGAAATCGACAGTGAGAAGATAGATCGCAGACAGGTATCATAGAGACCTCGGAGGCTCATATCAACCATCATATTGTTGAGACTATGTACCACACCAAGCCTCTCAGTCAATCCCACCCCTTATCTCACTCCGGAACCCTCCTGTCCAATATACAATTCCAACTCACTCTTCAAACCAACAACCTCAGACCAACCCAAAAGTCCACGAAGTCTCCTGCACATACGTCTGCCCGGGCCCAAAGATCTGCTTGTCCAGACGTCCCCACTCCGGCCGGTTGATCCCGTCCGGATAATCCTGCGCCTCAATCGCCACGCAGCTGCTCTTGACCACCTTGTTGTTCTTCTTCCCCAGCCCCTGGGTGGACTTCTTCACGTCGGCGCTCCCGTCCATCCACGAGCAGCTGTAAATCACCACTCCAGGCTGGTCCGTCCGCAGCTCGGCCTTGACCCCGCTGAACTTGCTCGCCAGGGTCAACACAACCGCGTCCTTGGGGGCGTCCTCGATGAGCCAGTACCCGTTGTAGCCCTCGCAAGCGCCGTTGGCGCCGCAGTTGCCCTGGAACTTGGGGTCGTTCCGGGAGTGCCCGAACTTGAGGTTGGCGGCGGAGGCAAAGTCGTTGATGGAACCCGGGGCGGCGGTGAGGATCTTGCCGGTGGGAAGGGCGCCTTGGTCGGCTTCGAGGTAGCGGGAGGAGTAGGGGAGGTGGAGGGTGTGGTCCCAGATCAAGGAGGTGGCGGGGTTGCGGTAGGCGTCGAGGTTGAAGTAGGTGTGCTGGGTTAAGAGGATGGCTTTGGGGTAGGTTAGTGAGATGTCACTCATGAAAAAGAAGGGTAAAAAGGGGAACACAAACGGGTCTTTTGATCAAGTGAGTTGGCTGTGATCTTGATTTTCCACGTGCTATTCGTAACGCTGTACGTCACGCTCGATTCAACATCACCGAAAAGCCCCTGGGACGAGTTGGACTTGTCCAAGATGGAGAAAGTAATCGAGTCTTTGCTGTGCGCCGTCACGTTCCAGAAGCGGAACGACCAGTTGTTGGTCCCGCTGTGGAGCGTGTTGTCGCCGTCGTTCTTTTGGGTGGTGTACTCGACGCCGTCGATCGAGTATTTCCCGTTGCCGATGCGGTTGGCGTAGCGGCCGGGAATGGCATTGTACACGGGATGGCCTGGGTCAACGGCTGGAAGCGAGGTGTCAGTCTGAAAGTTTTCATGTGTGGTGTCTTCGCCTAAATTTTGTGGGGAGCGAAGAACAGTTCAGGCGGTTTGAATGTTACTGACGGTAGTAGTCAATGTCATCGTAGCCGAGAACAACATCAATGTCACGGCCGTTCTTGTCTTTGACAAAGAGGTTTGTGAGGGTAGCGCCGTAGGGGATGAACTGGGAATTTTCAGTGTCAGCATGATGGCTTCAACTTCCCCGCTTTTTTCCTGATTCTTCGCCAAGAACACCCGCAGGCGGGATTTGCTGATGAGATTCATACCTGAGCCTTGATACCAGGAGCGGAGATGGTGTACTTCCCATCAGCACCAGGAGCGGGCGCGGCGGCTTGGTGGGCAACCGCCGCGGCTTGAGCGACTGAGGCCATGATAAGTGTTGATGAGAACCTCATTTTTCCAAGACACACGCAAGCGAAAACCGCGCTACGAATCGATACCAGGCCAGGACAAGTCTGGCCAAACCCCACCGCCTCAGTCCGGATGCCTCGGTTATATATCCAACAGCTCCTCCATCAAGCAACCTATGGTTGTATTCTCCCCGCACGCTGACTCCGTCTCACTCGTATAGTTTCGGAGGGTCCTTCTTCACTTACCTCTAAGCTCCATTGTGCCGGCGCCCCGGTAAATATTCCGAAACATCCACAAGAATGTTGATAGATTGAAGTGGCCTGGTGACCATGGAAATCGGTGCTCCGGGGTAATCGCCTGGAATACGACCTCCCGACGTGGGATAGGTGTGCATGTATGCGGGGAGGGGATGTCGATCTCCAGAGTACCCAGCGCATGTGGATGTTTATATTGCGCATGCATATCAGGCTGAAGTACCAAGTTTCTTGGAATAAGATAGGGCCAAGCTTATAGGCGACCAACAGGCTCTCTATGGGTCATTCCTGCATGCAGGAACCTCCGTGTGAAGGCGGAATGCGATTGCCCAATGGCCTACTTGATGGCGGTGGGAAAGGTGATGGATGGGGCGGTACCATCCGGCTCGGGGCCTACCCCCTTTTCTGGGTGTTGATCTGGGGTTACGCTGGTATAAAGTAGTGGGTGGGTGTGTTCAGTCACTCCTTCTGGCTTACGCCATCTTGGTTTCTTGGATGAAATCGCAAATTTTATTCGGGTATCCGGTAACCGAAGTCCGGGGTGGTGCTGACTGTTGATGATGAATTCTACGGGGTGCCATTGACCGGCTTTGCCGGCAACTATCAGCAAAGTGCTCTCGAGTGATAGACAACGGTCTAGACCGGGGAGTGTCGTTTGCTGAACAATGTGTACGAAGATTTAAGTACAAGAAACATTCAATACTGACGGGATGCAAATTTTAAATGGTCTACCATGAACCTAAAAGTTCGGTAACCAGAGGTTGAGAAGGGAATAAAGCAACACAGACTTCAACCGGCCATCTCATGCGTCCGCTGCCCATACCCGTTCACCGGCCAGGCGTCGCCCATCTCCCTTGGCGTGTTTACTGTGCCTAGCTCCCCTCCAAACTGATGCTGGGGATGTTGCTGATGGTGATAAGGGTGAGGTTGAGCCGTGGGATCAGGAGGCGCATAGTTTGGAGGCGCTTCGACGTTTGAGTATATGTCGCCAGAGTATTTGAAGCCCTGTCCATATGGCCCTATTGGCGGCGGCTGACCTTCCCCGGGCGCCTGGTCTCCTCTCCTCTTCCGCCTCCAAAGCCACAAGAAGCCGACAAATCCCAAGGCAAGCACTGCCGCCGTCACACCCACAGCTATTCCTGCCGATGCCCCTGCGCTGAGACCTGGACTTGGGGCCGCATCGGAACCCGGCTGAGGAATTCCAGTTGCGGGGTTACTCGTATTGCGTTCGGCATCACTTGTTTGAACTGTCGATGGTTGGGTTGATGAAGTGACACCGGAAGACTCGGTGGTGCCGGTCGAAAGCGTAGATGTTGGGGTTGTCTTCGGAGTTGTTGTTGTTGGGGTTGGCGACGGCAAGGACGAGGGTACTGATGACTGCTTCGACGGTGGGTTTCCCAGCCCAAATGTCCTCCTCCCCCCTTTGCGCTCTTGACCGATCACGTTGAACGTTTGGCTGTTGGCACCAAACTTGTCATTTTCTGCGCTCCTGATATTGAACCAGCAGGGCGTAGCCGAAGTGAGATTGAGGACGACGGGGACGGTGGCGTTGGAGCCGGGCGCTTCCTGCACGAATCCTATTATCTCATGTCAGTTGTGCTCGTGCCGAACTCACAGGCTCCCATGAATGCTGCCCACGTACGAAACTCTCCTATTCCGGGTTTGCAAAACGTCCATATTGACACTGTGGCGAAGTTGCTGACATACTCTACCATCACAGTGTCCATGAAGTGGTAGGTTTCTGACTCGGCATCTTCAACTGGGTATACAAAACTTGAGAAATCGCTCTGTGCTGACGCCAGTAGTCCAGATGTGGCTAGCAGCAAGGCCGTTGCGACTGTGGTGGTCCTCATTATGATGCTGTCATTCAGGAGCACGAATTCGGTCTTCTGCTCCCGTCGAACTGGCAGCGCTTGCTGCCCTCCAGCCCTGGTCGAAAATATGAAGTTTCTGCAAGATAGCGAGAAGCCGTGACACGAGAAGGTGAGGAGGAAGACGAGGAGAAAAAGATTGGGACAAAAAGTGAGATACAATTCTCGGCCCTGCCATCACCCATAGTTCCACTGGGACAGCAGGTGTGAGGCTCAGTAGGAGAAACGGGAAGGAGTCGGATCCATGATGGTATCCCATGCTATCTCCAGGCACAACAATCAACAAGCGAATTAGGCCCCTGGATCTTGCCACGTCGCCCCCACGAAGTAGGCTTGCCGCGAAGAAACGAGATCAGTGTGCGGTTTGAGCGGTAGCGATGGGACACCCGATGGGGTTTTGAAGAGGGAGCCTGATCAACCAACTCGCTAGTAATTTGTAGCCCGCGGAGGAAGTATCGTGACAAGCCGCGCCTTCTATTCTGTGGCCCCTCAATTTGAAGGTTGCCTCAGCTCTGTTGCTGTTGGCATTGTGTCGCGTCATGGCCCTATGCTGCGCCACATGGCTGATATGAGGTAGGCCCCGGAGAGATCAGCGGCTGCAGCCCATTCGATGATGGTGTAACCTTCTACCAAATCACTGGTCTCATGCAGTTTGACGGGCGAGCCGTTCAGGGGGGTTGCGGCGCAGAGGTGATGCGGCTCGATTGATGCTACCTGCTCCATGGCCGTCAGCGCGAGTCCAATAAATTAGGGTAAGCGTCAGTCGCGCCGTTGGAAGATCGTGTGTTTTACCTGAAATTAGACAGTCGAGACCAGAGAAGCAATTCGAGCCTCACCTCGTGATTGTCAAGCGGTAAGAAGTGTGAAGCGTAGCTGGTAGTGACACGACGAGAGATCCAGTGACGCGGCGGCTGTGGCTGCTCATTAGTGGCCGCTATCCAGCGCTTAAGCCGCACAGACTCACTGGCAACGCTGCCAGTGTGTTTCCCGCGCAGAGCACGTACTTCAGGCCATCGTCACTATAACCACAGCGACAAGTGTTTACGGAGCACAACTTCCATTGATCGAGACAAAATCTAAACAAAATGACAACAACGACCCTCAAAGATCCATACAGAAACCAACAGATAGTCCAACAATGCGTAAATACCTCAACCTGGAGATATCCACGAAATGCGCGCCCAATCTTTCATATCCATCTCACCCCTTTCCAAATCAGAAAACATCCAATCTCATGCTCTGCTCCACCAGCCTTTCTAAACCAGATTCTTCCTCTCCAGAGTCACCAATTTTCTCATCATTGCCTTCAACCCCCTCAAAGTCCTTCTCTGTTAGGATACCTCCCCCCAAAACGATACCCATGTGCGTCCTATCAATATTCGCACAATCCCTCCTCAGCTTCTTATAAAGCACGCCCAGAAATCCAACCGGGCTCACCTCAAAAGGACAATTCTCATAACCCCTCCCGCCGGCTCGACCAACAAATCCATCTGCCCCGACCACCACCCTGTTAGAACCATCATTCTTGTTCTCCGTAAAGGAAAGACCAAGATACTGGCACATTCGGACATATTCTCCGTAGCTGCGGAGATAGAGCTGCCCAGCAAAGAGATTGAGCTGCATGATCAGCTCTGGGGGCGCTGTCCACTCTTCCAGTTGCCGAGGTGTCATGAGTGGGTAGGTAAAGGTCTTCAGGTCTTCCATGGTGCGGAAAGAAAGACTCGAGCGAGGGAGATAGCTGTGCAGGGTGACCGCCCCGTTTGAGCAGCGGAGAATGTCAGACTTGATAATATCTGCTTCGTAAGGGCTGATGACGACCATGGTCATCGTGGATAATGAGTCAGTCTGCTTGCGTTGAGAAATCCTCCCAGTCAAAAGCCATTGCACGGGCCGTTGGTATGAATCGGAGCAGTAGCCAGCTCGGCCGGGCTGGACAGTCTTGGCAAAGTCTTCCGTGATCAGCAGATTGGATGGAAACTTGTCGGCCGGGAACAGTTCTGAGGCGCTGCTTTGTAGCATGGCTTGAAAGGCAGGGAAAAATACCCTGCTGTCGGGCTTCAGCGTGGCGGTCATGGCGAAATGGCGCACATCTGGATGGAGAGAGTGCTTGCATGGCTTCATAGGTGCCGGGCGCTCGATGTGCCGTTCTTGCTCAATCTCTGGAGCTAACTCCCGCTCTTGCTCTTCCTCCAGGGTAACAACCATGTCCAAATTGTTAAACCCGAATTCGATGCATTTTCTCTGAATAGCAGCAACCTCGGCCTGTCGGGAAACCAGCGTAGAAGCCTTTTCAAGCTGGGAAGATAAGCTCTGACACTGGTCCCCTGTTACGGGTCGGTATCGCTTCTCGAGAGTTTGTGCCTCATCCTCGAGATACTCTTTGACATCTTGAAGCTTCACATTGTCGTAACCTCTGACTCGACGTATGATTTCCTCCTGCCGTTGATGACGGAGGCCCTGGGTAGCCCAAAGAGGAACGCTTCGGTGGGCATCATCCCACGTTTCCGATATGGCGAACGTAAGAATATGCATGACGGAGATAGGGCATGAGATATCCATCTGCTCGAAATCGCGGATCCGCTTCTGCATCTCTGGAGAGAGGCAAAATGTGACAGACTGACCGTTGCCAAGTTTTCGCATTCTCATACAGGCTGTGGCAGTTGATTAGTATCATTACGAAAACAAAAACAGAAACAAAAGAAAACAAGCGTCAAAGAAGTACTGTAGTGGCTTACCTTGGACAAGAGTGTCTTTGGTCACTCCCGGACCCAATGTCACAGCAGCTCTGTAGGTGTCTGGCAATCTCAGGTCGGTGCCACGGGTATGTGACTGATCGAGAAAGACGAGACATCGTTCTGTCTGGGTTCTGAAAGGTGATGTGTAAAATGATTCAACTGTCCCATCTCTCGTGAGGACCGACAGCTCGTCGTTGTCGTTGAAAAAGATTACAGCGTCAGCATCTGAGACTAGCGATAACCAATGCTTGGAGAACTGAATGTTGCCGAGTTGAATGATCTGAGCCCCAACATCAAGAATGACGCGCGTCGGTCGATTGGACTCGGTCACCGCGGACAAAAGCATGTCCACTGTTAGAGCACAGAGTTCTTTCTGATCGTTTCCAAGCTCCTCGACTGTGTTCTCACTTTGCAGAAGACATGCTAGCACGTGGGAGTTCGTGTACCTCTGCTCTGGAAGATCCAGAGCAGTGATTGATAGGGGAAGGACGTATCGTGAATCAGTTGTCCCACTGAAGCCCGTGAGTGGATATGTTTTCGGCTTAGCCAAATCCCAACCAGAGCTCGAGAGCTTGAATGGGAACTCTCTCATTTCCTTGGGGAAGACAATGTTGGACAAGTAGTAGTCTATGGCTGACTTTGTAAAGCGCAACCCCGGGAAAAGCTTGTCTGTGCATAGCGTCTTATCTTTCAGATTGACGGCGGAGACATGTCTCAACGCAGGATCGAGGAGGGGAGAGGCTCGGGACCAGCTAGAATACTCTTGCTCAGCCCTGTCGGAATTCATAAGAAGCTCGAGAGAGATGAAAAGCTCTGCGTCCGTTAAACCACGGTAGTAGTAGCTCAAGCATGTCAAAATGATGACAACATCCGTGTGACTGAACTCGGAGCGCGGGGCGGGAGAATCTTTTGCTCTATACGGTACCGCAAGCAAGGTTGGTGGCTGGCGATCTGGTGCGAGGCCATAGTTGACGCGGAAACGCTTTTGGCCCAAGGCAAACTGTAGCACGCCGTTTGCCAGTAGACCCCTCAGCAGGAAAAGCCCATTCCTCATGGCAGTGTCCTGAAAGAGACCTGACCGATCGTTCTCCACCATCTCAACTTGTCGTTGATCAACACTAGGATCTAGGATGTACTGCAAGATCGCACGACGCATCTGTGTGGTTTGATGTTGAATGGGCAAACCTTTCATGCCTAGGGTGCACAGCTTGTGGGCAACTGCTTCAACCAACTGCGCACCTGTAGAGTCATCGAGGGTCCGAATTGTTGGAAAGCGTCCTGTACCGTCTTCCTGCTCGAAAAGCAATCCTTCTGACAACCCCGGACGTTCTCCCTGTGCATGCTTGAGTTCCTTGGCCGTGTCGTGAACAAAATCCAGCAGGTTCTGGATTAGAACCCACCTGTCTGGGCTCATGTCCACTGGCTTCTGGCTTCCCATGGTGTAGATGAGCTCGAATTTGACGCTGAAGTTTTCATCGCTTTCATCCACAATATCTCGAGAGATGGCTTCAAGCTCACTGTATGTGCTCATGATCTTTTGAGCGACAGATGATTCATTCCATATTCCTTCCAGCCCCATGAGCTTGAAAGATAAGATGTGCTCTGGCTGAACAAGCAGGACACCCCCTTCCTCCCTGCATAGCTGAATCATGCTTGCAATGGTGGTAATGGCCCTATCGTCAAGGCGCACGGCCCTGCATATGGGAAGATAAAAGGTGCGGCGGCCAAGCAGACCGCCGATGGCACCAACCAGCGTGTGTGACATCTGCTGTGCCTGCGCTTTGGCGACAACTACACGTCCGAGGCAAGAGCCATCTGAAAGTGAAGTCGAGACAATAGGAACAATGACTGACGATTTGCCCTCACCCATGTTGAGCTGCATTACACAGCTTTTGCCTTCCGGAGGACTGCGCATGTTTGCCGCAATCTGATGTTGCACCGGCCGAATGAGAATTCCTTGCTCGACTTCCAACAACACATATTCTGGCCATTCCAAGGGATCACAGTCTTCGCTCTCATGGTACCCTACGTTCCGAATTTCCTTGAGAAAATCTACCCGCCGGTCGGCAACCCCGTGTGACTTTACTAAGCGCTCCGCCCGCTGCAAATATGCCAGTGAAAGGGCATAATTGAGAAGAGCAGCCTTCCACTCCGTAGACAGCTTGCTCCACTTGGCCCTTCTGAGATGCTGCAGAAGAAAAATGGGAGACACCCGTGGATAAAACTCGACATTGGCGCAGAGCGTTTCGATGGCTCCATTGCCCTTCAAGGCCGTGAAAATTTCCCTTGATATGAACGACGTTTCCCGTTGACATTTGTTGAGATAGTCAGAGAGCCGCCAGAACGAACCATGATCATCAGCCTTAAATTTCAGTGGTGCCACACCGGAACACTCTGAGCTTTGACGTAGCTCCTCGATATAGGAAAGCTGGTGCTGCTGATCTTTCCCCAGATCTGAGAGATGCTGGATGAGAGTAGAAATTGGCCTCTGTTCCGCGTCGAGTTGTGGAATCTCTTCCAAGAGATCCAAAAACCTCTCCGGTACAGGGCGGCGTGTCTCGGGGGCTGGGTTAGAGAAAAGCGAAGTGTCCCTGATGAACCCAATATGCGAATTTGGTGGTGATCCTGGATCTCTCACAGTATTGAGACCTGGTGGGGATGTCATGAAAGCATGCTGGGATGATGCCAAACAGGCCATGCCCTCAACGGCGAGAACTAAACTGTCCAGATATTCTGTGAAGAGAGCCGATCGTCGGGTGAAATCCAGAATGTCGTTCGTGGCTGGCATCACAGCATCAAGATCTATCCACTCTTCGAAAGACTGTCCCAAAGGCTTGGTAATGGTCCACGACTTTGACCATTGAGATTGTAGGCTCGAGACAAGAGCCTTCGCCATTGCACCGGAATGGGTCTCCCATTGCTTGTAGCGCCTGGCTTGAAAGTTGCTCTCGCTCTCGTGCGGCCGTCTGCTCAGTGGAACAGCCGGACACTTCTTCATGGGAAGACACTTTTCGTTGACAACCTCGGTGACCCTGTTCCGTAATGATGCGTTGTCAAAGGCGAGATGAAAGGCCTCCGCATCCGGAGGCTCAACCAAACTGCCAAACATGGCTCGGTGAGTTGTGATCGCTAACAAAGCCTGTACCAAGTCGAGATCCGCTTCGGTTGCAAAAGCCAGTGAAGAGAGAAAGAAAATAACGCGATAGCGATTTTCTTCCTTGGCCAATGATCGATGCAAACCGCACCACAGGCCCTTCAGGGCATCGCTAGGCCTGTCGAAATAACCACTGTTGAATAGCAAGTCAACTCTTGGATTTCCATAAAAGTCATCACCAGTGGTGGACAGTATTGTGGACTTTAGTTTGCTTGGTGTGATGGGAAACAAGAGCTGCGGAGGCTTAGAGTCCACTTGTGACGAGATGCCCTGGGCAATTCTTGAACGCTTGAACTCTTTGTCGTCACTCTGTCGCCCTCGATAATCGACATCATAGTGTGACGGATGGTCCTGAGCCCCGAATTCAGCGACTCGGAAATTGGAATTCCTGATAATTGCTCGCTCCACAAGATGATGGCTCCTCACATCCGCGGCCAGACTGTGCAATTCCTTTTGTGACCGACCTTCGGTTGACTCGTGGAGCACCTCGCAGTCTTTGGCATGCGCCATAATTGCCTCCACAACTGCCCGAAATTCATCGTGTTGAGAAAGGACCGGGAGGTTAGGATCCCAGCGAATCTGCTCCATGTTCTGAAGATGCTTTGGGTAGAAGACCCGTTGTGGTGAGAGGGCCGAGATCTCCCTGAGAATACTGATGGAGTTCATGTCGAGGCGTTGGAATGATCGAACTGCCCCCTGTTGCAGGATTCTTAGCGCTTCTTCAGTCCCAGTGCGCTCGGTCAAAGGGTCAGGTAGACAATGTGAAGTCAGGGCGTGCAACAAAGATAAGAACAACTTGCTGCTCAGTGACCCGTTGTCAATGAGTCGACCAAGCCGAGTGTCCACCTTGAAGGCTTCATGTTTCACATGTGACATGGCCGTCGTCTGGATCTCCACCTGAACGTGATGATGCTTCGAGCTTACACTAGGCTCACCACGAGGTACGAGGATAAGCCGGGCAGGTGAGAGACCTTCAGAGCAATCCTCGTCACGGAGGACCAGCTTGTTCTGGAGTCCCATCAGAGTTCCAATCCCCTGACATCCGTCGAGAATCATTCCGGCGTAGTGCTTGGACCGAAGAGCCGACTCGCCCGGGTAAAGGGAGAACGAGAGAGCGAATCTCGGTAGATGAATTCCTAGTTGGCACTGGTCCGCACGACGGTCGAATATGATGTCAAGGTTGTGCTTGGATTCGATTGACTTGAGACCGGTCCATATAGTAGTGGCCGTGGTACTGTATGGATCCACAACAAAGTTGTGACCTTGTTTCAAGACCTTTCGGTCACTTTCTGTAGTCAGAACCCAATGGTCGGGGGAGGTCTTCCAGGGTGCTGCCGCTGGCCGGAACTCGATGTTTCCCGTAGTCATATTTCTCCAATGAGAGAAGTTCATGATAAAAGACTGGGGAAGATCGCCAGCAAAACAATTGCGTGGGATGAACTCCCAAAAATCCTCATCGCTAGTTGTTCCATCCGTCATAGAAGACTTACGTCTGACAGCTTGGACAATAGCTTCGCCATCGACCATAGAAAAGTGCACGATCCATCCTTCTTGGTCTCGACAAGCGGAGAACTGCATACCCCCAAGAGTTGATGGCATGACCTCTAGAACCTGTGTTTCAAAGAGTTGTTGATAACTGCAATGAAGCTCGAAGTTCCGAGGCAGTCGTGATAGTGGGTATCCATTGACCAGGAGTTGTCCTGTCAGCATGTTCAAGGTGACCCATGTTGACTGTCCATTTTTTGATATCGAAGACTCCAAAATATGACTTTGCGATCCATGTCGAACCGTCCAGCCGAATTGAGGTGGCACATAATCAGCCCAGAAATGTTGGATCGCACATCCTAACCCAGGGTTCTTGGCTTCAACAATCTCTCCTCGTAGTATTCCCATGGATTGGTACATCAGACTTCGCCATCTGCACGCCATAAAGCGATAAACAGGATCGGTTATTCTGCTCGGAAGGTGATCGCATGCCAAAATTGCGGCCTCGCAAAAATGTGAGAGGTCGTGTGGTGACGCCAGTAGTGGTTCGAGATGATTCGACTCCATGTAGAATGTAGACATGCAAATGAGGGCAGACATGAGTGCTCGGTGAGCAAGCGCCTGACGTTCATCGTTGGAGGGGCTCTTAGCTCGCTTCGTCAGAAGCACTCGAGCCCATGATATGGAGGTTGCTCTGATGCGGGCCAAAAGCTTGAGAAGGCCCTCGGCGACAGAACGAGACTGAGTCAATGACAAAGTCCGTGTGGCTAAACAGGCCAGCAACCCAAGAGCAATGTCATTCTGCCAATTCTTGTGAACTCGTACGAATGACTCTTCCAAAGCTACAAGAAACTTGGCAGCAAAGGGCTCATCTGCGGGATCACAGTGAGTCTTGCGATGAACTGATCCAAGTTTGTCGCATTCGCCGGCCTCGGTGCAAGCCTGCATCATAAGAAGAAACGTAGACTGTCGATTCAGGTCCAATGACGGCATAGTCAATTGGCCCAGAATGTTGGCCCACTGGATGCTCTCGCCGGCTCGAATATGCCCGAAAGCCTTGAATTCCTCGAGGGTCATGTCGTTGCCGCAAAGTTCCAGAGCAGATATCACATCATTCGACATGTGAGAGGTTCGCCGAATCCATTTTTCTAGTTGAGCATTGGGTTCGTGGGCTGCATGGGAGCAGGCAGCATCAATGGATGGGGATTGGAAGACCATATTTGATTTAGCCCCCTTTTCCATGTGATAGTAGTCATACCGACATCCATGTTCAACGCACACTTCGCTTTCTGTGCACATACTGATGTGCTCCTTCCTCCCATAGTGAGACCTCTCCACAGATTTGATGCTCGATGCAAGTTGGATGCTGCTTGAACTCCTGCTGAAGTCATGTAAGCCGGAATGCTCCCGGGGATAGTATAGCTCCAAAAGTGTCCTGGTGTCCCAACGATCTTTGCCGATCAAGACGTTCAGAAATATATGGACAGTAGTGTCCCGCCAAGCTCGCACCACGGCTGGAACATCGATCTCGAACACAACCGCTTTTGCCTCGTCTGGATCAGTTGGTAATGGCCATTCGAACTTGCTGATAGTCTGCTCCTTGATCTTCCGGTCCAATTCGCACACCTTACAATCCCACTTGCATTGCCATCTGCTGGAATATTCGTTCCACTCCTTGTCGTGAGTAGTTTGGCGTCTTTCGGCGTCCCATTCGCTCCACCTCTGATGCTTTGCTCTGTACTCCTCAAGCTTCGCACGCTTGTTTCTCTCAGCGGAAGAAACAATGCGATCGTGCAATTCGCGATGCCCGCCGGGAAGGGATGCATCAAAATAACGAACGGCAAAGGAACAGCTTTGACCAAAGTTGCTAAACATGGAGAAATAGTTGCCTGTTTTGCGTGCACTGCGGGCACTGATGTAATTCTCAATCTTCTGTAGGCGCTCCATCTGTCTAGCCGTCGGCAAAATCAGAGGGTGAAACAAAGCTGAAGTGAATCCAGGGTTGTATTCGAACAGAAGGTTAATGGCGTCTCCTGCGATGCGGTCTAATGCCACCCACAGCTCCATAGTGATTAGATGCATCACCGATAGCGCTTCAGGATCGTTGGCATAGAGGTCCTGGGCAAGGCGGAGATACGTCTTGATATGACCTTCCAACTCGGCGACACTGAGCGCAGAACGATCATGCTGTTTGTTGTTCGTCTCGAGTTGGGAGGCCACCCAGGCTGAGAGATGTCGGTCAACCCAAGTCTCGAAGTTTAGGAGGACAAATGGTCGCATCTCCGGGTCTGAAGACAGACGAGGGATTTGTGTCACCGATGTCTGGGGCATTGTTGTTTCATCACCGGGTCCTGAGTTGAGAGAATTGGCTGACGGTCGAGATTGAATCCAGCTTATATGGCTGTTAAGCTGGTGGAGCCGAAGTTTGATGTCGTCTGCAAAGTCAAGGTTTGCCAGTGAGCGGAGACGAAACGGCGTCTGTTCCTCTTCTTGGACGGCGAGCCATCTGCTCTGGAGACAACGATGATCCGAGTTGAGAATTTTCTGGGCCTTCTGATACCATGGAGGTCTTTCAGATGGGTAGAGTTTCGTAATTCTGCGCAGCAGCTTCGCGCTCATGGTAAATCGGATGTCGCTGCTCAAAGAAGTTTCGTTGGCCTTCTCCAGCAAATATGCATGGTAGAAGGTAGAAACGGCCTTGTACAATGCATTCGCCTCGTTGCGTTGCGAGTGCTGACCAAGCGATATCCGCATGGCAATACGAAGAAGAACCCAAAGCGGAGAGCGATGAAATGGGTTCTTGGTGTTATCCCAGTTCACCTGCTCCCTCATTCTCTTGCTGATAGTTGCAGGCTCCACAGCTTTCCCCAGTCCTTGTAGTACTGCAACAAGCATGCCGGTGACTAAAGCAGGGGAAACGGTGTCTCGGCTTTCATCGTGATCAGAGTTGGCCTTTCTGGTCTTGGGCCGGACAGTTGCCATCGGGACTTTGGTCAAATGGGAGATAACACGGGCGACTTCCGTAGTGAACTGCTGATTCTGAGACAGGGCGTGGGGGAATTCTGCTGCCGCATCTGGGAACTGACGGATCAGACGGCCTTTGCTGGACATGACCGAGCAGTTCTTTGACAAGAGCTCGAAGCCTTGGGCCAAGATGGTGTTGGCCGTCGCGGTGAGAAGGAGACCAGCGTTTTGCTCCCGAATGTAGAATACAGCAGATTCTTGTACGGTTAGCATTCTTCTGATACGATGTCAGATATGGAACTCGTGAGTACTTACCACCATCAGTCAAATCTTGAATCATCTTCGCCGTGGCAGTTTCCTTTGTGTCGCAGGTTTGGAGTCGCAGGAGTCGTTCAATCATCCGCATCGAGGGCCACAGCCGCGACGCCGCTTCCGGCTGCAAAGTCGCAAACTCGCGCATTGAATCAAGCAATGAACGGAGAAGGAAAGCCTCACCCGTGGCAGAGGTGTCGTCGGACTGGGGTAGCTTTGGCGGCAGAAAGACATGGTTGATGGCGAACTCGAGATCTTGCACGGGCATGTCGCTCAGCTCGTGTGATGCTTGGGATCTGGGATTGAGAAGTCAAGTGCGAGGGGGTCAGATGGAAGATTAAGTGGGAGAGGTTTGAGGAAGTGGCAGCGAGAGAGAAAGAAAAAATCGACGGGAAGTTTATTTTGGAAAGAAGTCAGGTACCTTTAGCCCAGTTTGAGTCAATGGGAGGTCATCCGCACCTTCCCAGGCAAGGTTTGCCAAGGCATCGGCCAGGCATTCTCAGCAGGGCGTGAGGTAGAATTGACGGGACATGGCATACGGATCCCCGGAGGCCTTCCGAATTGCGCAGCAAACATTGGGCCGCCATGGAATAACGGTTTGTTTTTCACGTTGGCCGCCCATGTTGGGTCGACGAGTTCAACCAATGATGGCGCCGCGTGGTAGGCTGAAGCGCCTGATAACTTTCAGTCCCTGTTCTCTCTGCAGGCCTCACTACCAACACGTGTGGGAAGTGAGGCTTTGTTACCCCTACGTCTGGGATGTGTATGGTGCCGTTGGTCGCAAGCTTGTGGTGATGCGTTTTCATAGGTATCAATTCTTAACTGCTTCATTTCTCGTATTCAAGCCGGTTTCTAGCATGCACCCCTGTGACAATCGTAGCAAACGAATTCAAGTCATGTCATTGAACAATTACCATTTAGTGATGCACTAAGCCGGTGTCAGGGTCGGCGGTAACCCGTTGCTTATAACCTCGAGGATGACAGATAGGTGATGGATAACCGCACCCCACGGATCATGTAACAATACTTGAGAGCTGAGAATGTATTTTGCTTAATATTCCTGAGGCCTGGCCCACCACACGCACACACACACAGATTCCCAATACAACTCTGAGGGGTGGCAAAAGGACACGAGGAGCGACGAGTTGAACAGCAGTAAGGCAAAAGTAAAACCCACAATTTCTACGAGAAACCATGGGAAGTTGCAGAGGGAGAGGGCATGCGATCCGTATGTTCCATACAAAAGCGTTTGAAAATGTGTTAACACGAAGAAACTGCTGCACATCATCGCTGCCCAACGATTCTTTCCCTCTAAATGCGGCACCACTGAACCGATACGCCATGATCAGAAAGACTAATGACCATCTTGTCAAACGGATAACTCGGCAGTGGTAGCGATCGACTTCAGCAAACGAACATGAGAGCTTATCGATGAGTATTTTGTTTCCCTTATCAGCGACCAATCAGATCTCGTCAGTTGGCTGAATCGGGCGCTCTCGACATGCCAGCTCTCATGATTCAAGAAATGCAAAACATGCTTTAGCGCACCGCACCATTATTAGGTAATCTCACCGAGACAGAGTGTGCAGGCTGGCTAGATTTGCGAGCAGTCGTTCGTGCCACACTTTTCTGGGCAGCTATCACCGTCTGCAAGGGAGGATGAGTGTGCAAGCGATGGGGGCTGCACAGCCGGAGACAAGAAGCTTGACCCTAACCCTTTCTTGAGACCAGCACAGTCGGGTGGGCGAGCAACGATGGTTGCTGATCGTCAGTTTACCAGTCCTGTAGAGGGGGGTTTACTACATGGGATTAATCTCCTGATGGTCAGCATTGTCAAGCGGCACATGGGGTGTAGTCTTCCTTTTTCATCCACAGGATGACTTGGCGACGGCCCACTGCAGCCACCGTCTTGCTCCCATCAATGTGCATGTGTTCCTCCTCACACGGTAACTAAGCCAGCAAGACTGGGGCCTGTCGATCCAACCTCTGAATAGCATCATGTGGGCTCTCGCTTGCCATCGGGGTGAAATCACTGGACCGTGCCACAGCCTCAACAAAATAGGCAAAGAGCAAAGAGCGGGGCGGGAAGACCAGCAGTTAAGGGTATTGGTTGACAGGGAGCATATAAGACGATATGGTAACAAGATGTCAACAAGAAACACTGTGATAGCTGTGAGCGGAGTTGGGAACTCGCTCTTCTCGGGCCTTGGCTCCGTGGCCCTTGGAGGCAGGCAAACCACGCAAGAGGCAACCGTGTATATGAACTGATCCGAATAGCCCCAAACAGCTCTTTAAAATCCTCATCTTCTACACCACCGACCCATCACTTCCCAGCGTCTAGAGAGGCTCCACGAATAAAGTCGACTGCAGCCACCATGGAAGCACCAGCCCCCGAGAACATCATTCTGCGAATGTCTGAAGATGACTCACAAGAGTTCTGGCATGAGGTCACGGCTTTGCCTCTCATCAAGCTGCTCCAGAGTAGCGGGTACAGCAATGAGGATATCGAAACTCACACCAAATGGTACCTCGCCCCTGCTCACCCCGGACAGTCCACCCTAGGATACGTGAGCTGGACTGATAAATCTCCTGCTCAGGTACACTGGCTTCATCCTCCCTGCCCTCGGCCGCCGTCCACAGACAGACAAGAAGCCCCTCTTCAATGCCCGTATCACCGCCGATGGCTCCCCGGTCGAGCTGAGCGTCAACTTCAAGGAGACCTCCGTGGCCCGCACCGTCCGCTTCACCATAGAAGCCATCGGCCCTGAAGCTGGCACCCTTACTGACCCCTACAACCAAGACGAAACCACCCGACTCCTTCAGGCCATGACCAAGTCTATCCCGAGCGTCCATCTGGGCCAGTACGACACCTTCACCCAAGGGCTCTTCCTTGCCGCCTCCACCGCTCCTTCCCTCCTTCCCAAAGTCCCTGCCGGCGCGCCCCTCTCACAGGCCTGGGTAGCCTTCGACCTCGCCCACGGCGGCGGTATCATGGTCAAAGTCTACTTCATGCCCTTCCTCAAGTGGCTTCACACCGCTTCCTCCTCGACCGTCGCAACAAAGGACCTCGTCTTCGACATTGCCCGGGGCTGCAACGGCCCGTACGGAAGTTACGACCATCCCATCGCCCTTCTCGACGCGTATCTCGGTTCCTTCTCTGCTGGTAGCTCTGAGCCCACAGTGGAAATGGTTGCCATCGATTGCATAGACTCGCCGTCCGCTCGCATCAAGTGTTATCTCCGTACTGGCGTGGCAAGCTTGCAGGGGGCAAAGGAGGTGATGACACTTGGAGGAAGAATCAAGACAGATGACACTGAGTTGACGCTGCAACTTCTCGGGGAGTTGTGGGCTGTGTTATTTCGGTCAAAGATCGCTTTCGGTGAGGATATCGAGACGAAGAGTGTCTTGAACGGGGAAGCGTACTGCCATTTGGCCGTCGAGATGAAGCCCGGATTTCCGGGTTCGATCGAGACGAAGTTGCATATCCCCGTCAACAAGGTAGGTGGTGGGGGGTTGAGTGACGAAGTGATTTGCGCCGGACTGGGAGAGTGGTTCGCAAAGCGGGGACATGAGGGTTTCGGTGGAGGTTATCGGAAGGAGCTGAGCGAGACCTTGTGAGTCGCTGCCTGTTTGAGACCTGTTGACGAGGCAAGAGTGAACTGACAAAATATTCCACAGTGACAAGTTGCAAGGAACGCACACCTTCGTGTCATTCACCTACACCAAGAAGACGGGGGTGTACATGAGTATGTATTACTCTCCACAAGCATACGCGGGTTTGGAGTTGAATGGAGGAGCGGCGGAGAGAGATGTTTGGGAAGGGTATGATGATCTTGTTCGGCGCGTGGGAGGTGGGGTGCAAGAGGGTTCGCTGAGGGATAAGAGTGACTGAGGTAAACCACAGATGTCCCTGTCATTTGTTGTGCACCCACACCCGAACTTGCACTGGCACTGGCAAGCTGTTCATACCTCATGAACTGAAACAAGACATGTTACCAGTAGTGAGGGAAGATGCTGGCTGAGCAAGAGGAGTGATTTTCGCAAGTGACGTGAGCGATACCCCCAAACCCCGGGACTCTCCAGGGCTGGTCGTTGTGCCTTGCAAACGAAACGAAGTTTGGGCCCAAGCGATTGTGCGGCGAGTTAACACTAACCCTAACGGTGACGTGTATAACAGCTGCTCTTCTACTTCCTCCGAAATGAATAGGTACAGGTCACCTGGCGGCTTCTTTGTCAAGTGAAGTGTGTCAGGCGTGGCAACTAGTGTGCACTGTGTCTTCTTATCTCTTCTCATACCAACAGCGTATGTCGTACCCGGCAGCCCATCAAGGTGTCGGTCCATCAAGGTGTTCGTCGGGCTTTTCATCTTTGTGAGAACATCCCGCCATGACACAACGACTTGCGTTTCGGTCTGTGGACTGAAACCATCCCGATGGCCGCTGATGACATAGCTGAGGCTAAGCTGGTCATTCATCTTGTTTATCTCACTCACCGTTCCCCTGTTATCTTTTGCACTGTTTCGTTGAGTGTCAAGAAACAGTCTCCGGCAGTTTCATGCTTTTCATTCACAACATGGAAATGAAACTCGCCGTGCACAAGAGGCTCCGGTATGTCTCGCCATAGCCATTACGCCTTGTCACGGACACATATGCCGGGAAGCAATGCAGCGTTGTGTCCCCCTTACCACATGTACATAAAGTCAAAAGATCACTGCGTTCTCTCTGCAATTTTCCCTCAGGTCACCACCGATTTTTCTCCACAATTGTATCTTAAACACTCTCGGCAATTTTCAACACGATCAATTTCCACCATTATATCATCACGTCATCATGTCCGACAAGGAGAAAACCGCGGAACCCGTGAAGGAAAAGAAGGACGAGGAGAAGGACGACAAAGGCAAAGCCCCGGACACCACCGTCACCGAACCTCTACCCATCTCGCGCAAGTGCACCAGGTGCGACAAGATATATTCCTTCCAGGACAGCCCGCTTTGCCACCGTTGTGGGGAGATGAGCAGACTTAATTAAGTCAGGTAGTTTGGTGGGAGGTTAATCAAGTCATGGAAATGTGGAGGTTCACACAATTTTGGCTTAGCTGAGGGGAGCTATTGGTATTCCGGAGGGAGAAAATGTTTTACATCAACTCACGACGATCTGGGTACTTTTATAGACGGGCCATTTCAATCTGGAATTGAACCCCTTATGTCTGATCTTATGAATGCGATCTCTGGTTTTGTTGCCTAACCTACCTATACACCTACTATCTCGCGAGAACCTCTGCATCGTACACCTTTCTTAAGACTTTATCCTGACCCTAATCTCGGCTTCGGCTAGGTAGGTACCTAGGTAGGTAAGTACCTAGGCTTAATCCGCCTGAGCTTTGGTAAGCCTTAATCCCAACATTAGCAAGCCTCAGTCCCAACGTTAGTAAGTCTCAGTCCCAACTTTAGCAAGCCTTGGTCCCAATTTTAGTAAACATTAGTCTTAGCTTTAATAAGCCTTAATCCCAGCTTTAATAAACCTAAGTTCGAGCTTTATCGAGATATAGTCCCAAATTTAGTAAACCTCAGTCTTAGCTTTAATAGGTCTTAATCCCAGCTTTAATGGACCTTAGTTCGAGTTTCACTAAGCGTTAGTCCTAAATTTACCTTAATTGGATCGAAAGCTCTAAAGTCATTGCTGGAATCTAAGAATGTAAGCATCGGCTGAAGCGAAGCTCCGTTTACTGTAAATAAGGCAAATAGCCAAACGTAGTAAGGCTTGGCGACCAATAGATCTCAGGCTTTCTATTAGTCGATTTTAAGTAGGTCCTAAAGCCCCTTTAGAAGCCGAAGAAGGGGGAGCTTCGCTCTACACCTTCTGCAAACCGATTCGGGCCGCCCGCCGGGCCGGCATCAGTTTTATAGGCAAGATATCTTCCTATCATATATGATTATACGGGTTACCTACAGTTCGGCTGTGACCTAGAGTATGAGCACCTAGGCATCCCCGGCTACAAAACTGCACTTGGAACTGGCACACGGATTATACTCGCACAGCTCTAACGGAGACAAATCTCCGTCTCCCCGAATCACTGGAGGTAAGGTAAGGTATCCAATCTGGAAATAAGATCCGATACTGCGTGACATAAAGGCCAGCTATATCAAGGTAAAAGCCCATCATCAGGTATCCACCTTCCCAGGTTAGCAGCAACTTCCATCGACCTACACAGCTCACTCTTACCTGCCCGCCTACCTACCTGGTAAGGTAGGTATTCAAAGTCTGGGCAACAAGAAAAACGCCATGACACGCCACAAGCAAGACACCGGGCAAGCCGTTCACCCTGAACAACCAGACCAAACAACATTTTCCATGACTGACCGAATCGGCAACTTGGCCTTCATGGGAATTCTTGATAGCAAGTGGCACGACGATTGTGAGCCTCCACACCACCCACGGCATAATACTCGCAACCACTCTAATGGATCAATAGACTCATCCTGTCAACCAAAAACAGATTGCTCCCGCACAAAGTCACAGTCAAGCTCTCTGATTGTGGAAATCAGTCATCGTCATGCCCAGAGCAAGCCAGAAGCACATTGATGTTGTAATCGAGCCTGCATGGAATCTCAACTCACAGGTTGTACTACAAGACCAAAACACCATTCTACGGTGTCTCTTCTTTTCCTCTTGTGGTAAACATCTCACTATTCTATTCATCTTCTAACTAAAAGGCAATTCGCGCTCCTACGAATGATAAGCCGTGTTTCTTTTATCTTTCTTTCGTTGCTGAGCGTTTATCGCGCTCCCGAGTTAAGGCTTGGCGCATAACGTACGGGTATTTGATAAGTGAGAGCGAGGGCTGAAGGCTCTCCTTTCTCGACGATTGCAATGACATTCCCGTAAATCCGATGTTCCTATCTGGACTACCTCAGTGTGTTCCACATTCTTCCATGACTTCATGTGCCCTGCCGTGGATAATGTAACCCGACTGAATGGATCGTATGACGCTGATGCTATCAAGAGATGCCGACGCTATCGCCTGTCGCATCGTGTCGCAACGTGTTTTGTCGCAATGAACTTCAAGTGCTCTCGGTCCAATAGCACGTAGATCTTGCAGAGTCTCTGGGCTTGGGAGATCTGGAAGGAAACAGAGCACGCGAACTGTGGCGTCACGCAAGGGGTGAGCAAACCCAACGCATGTTGTGCTGTCCTCGCGCAAGCTTGCTGGCAGCTTTCCAACGACCTCATCGACACTGCCGCTTGCATCCATGGATAAAAAAGAGCCAGCGTCTGGCTTTGCCTCAGGTCGCCGCCAGAGTTCACAACCAGTTGGAATGAGCACGACCTTTTCGTCGAGCATGGGGCCGAGAATGTTATCCGCGATCTCCGAAGTGGGGGTGCCAAGGCGGATGGTTGTCTGTGTATTCTGCAGGCCGGGCTTCAAGGCTTCGCCGTACGCGTCGAGATAGTCCCGAGACCCAGCATGCTCGTAGAAAGACCGCTCGTCAAGATAGAGCTCAGTCAATTCCAGCATGACGGGCTTTTCCTGCATTGGTTCCGGCAATGGACTGTCGAAATCGGCATCCAGGAGCTTTGGGTCAATGCCTCGTCGCACCAAGTCGGCCTCGACGGCTGGTCGAGGCACACCAACTTTCAATTTCTTGAATGCGTCTCCCAACTGTCGATGCTGGCTGATGGTGCTGGGTCTTTTGCTGACTAAATCGGCGTCGAGAGCCGAGATACGGAAGTAGTAAGTCGGAACACAGGGGGTGTCGCGGTGCGTGGCGTCGGCGCAGCGAGCAAGCGCAGCGAGGACTTTCTCAGCGGCCGCCATGTGTGGTGCCTCCCAGAACACATGGAGCAAGAATGCCTGTCCAGGAAGGAAGGTGATTTTCCCTTTGGGCTCGGCCAGCAGGCGTTGGAGCGACTTCGGTTCCGCATTCGCTTCCATTTTGGCACTGGGTGTAGCACTGTTGTGTCGCTCAATAGGACAAAGTGGTATGCCCTGGTTCTCTTGGGTCGAAATGATTGAAGGCGGGTCCGAGCGGTCGCTGCTGATTGGTCGGCCCCGAAAACGCTCGGGCCACAAAAGTCGAAATGATTGAGGAATCCCTGTCAATCATTTCGACTTTCTTAGTGTTAAAAGCAAAAGACACTTGCTCCATTCAAAGGCAGCAATATAGCCCTGCTGTCTTTTAGATATGGTGAAATGCACATTGGTACCTCAGGACCTCGAACCGAGAATAACGACGCACCGCACTCACACAAGGCACCTACCTATCACCACTACTGTCGTGTGGAGATCACACGGGGCTGCCATTGCCATGGATTGCTCAAGTGGTAGGTAGGGTCGGTCATACCTGATCATGTTTTCAAGATGATTATCCTTCTGTGTACCTACAGAGATCAGCTCGATGTCCTGGCATTCAAGCGTCGCCAGAAGCAACAACACGCACGATGCGACTTTGCTTGTTGGTGGCGCTCCTCTGCCTAGCATAGGTGCTTTCGCCGCCTCTGATTGGGCCGAATCCGCTGCCTTAGACCTGATCGAGAGCGCCACGCTGACAGCTCGACCGAGACCATGAGCCAACGGGTGTTTAGGCATCGACTCCTTATCCTTCAATCAACCATTTATTCAGCCATATCCGTCTCACTTTTGCGCCTGATATTCAACCCACGAAACTACGGCTCTGTTGCTGCATCGGTGCGAACACGGCAGATATGAGTGATCCAAGAGTGTTGTTGGCCGTCTTGTCTGGGGCTATTACCGTCGGGTACCTGGCCATCCGGAAGCTCACCGACTACGACCCGCGGGAACCGCCCCTGGCGCCCCAAACAATACCCATCATCAGCCACTTGATCGGTCTCTACCAGCGGACCTTCAATTATTATTCCGACATTTACGCAGAAACTGGAGCCCCAATCTTTACGGTGCCCCTCCCGGGCCAAAAGATGTATGTTGTGTCGAGTCCAGAGTTGATCCAGTCGATACAAAAGCAGCACCGGGTTTTCTCCATCGACCCGATCCTCTTGAAATTTACAAGCATCATATCTGGGGCGAGCAAGGAAGTAGATGATATCTTGCAGGTCAATATGCACGGTGACGATGGCCATCACGGTGTTGCTCAGGAAAGTCATGTCGCTCTCAAAGAGGGGACCAAACCGGCCAACATTCACGACATGAACCGGGAAATGTTGCATGAAGTTGCAAACTCCTTGAACCTTCTTGAACCACACGTGGGCAAAGCGAAGAGAATCAAGCTATACTCATGGCTCCGCGGGGCCCTTACAAACGCCACCACCAAAGCTGTCTACGGGCCTCTGAATCCATACAACGACACAGCCATTGCGGAAGCATTTTGGGACTTCACAGCCGGCATTATGCCTATCCTAATCAACGTTCTCCCCTCGGTCTTTGCCCGCAAGGCCATCGCCGCCCGAGACAAGGTTTCCAGCGCCTTCTTAGAATACTACACCTCCAACGGGCAGGACTCGGCCTCCCTTCTCACCCGGCTGCGATACGGGGTTGCTACCCGCAACAAAATCCCCGTCGAGGACATTGCCAAGATCGAAGTCGGTGGGACAATCGCCATCTTGGTGAACACCGTCCCCGCCGCCTTCTGGACACTCTTCTACCTCCACGCCAACCCCTCCCTCCTCTCCTCCGTCCGAGCCGAAGTCGACGCCTGCACCGACACCGCCCACCCTGCCGACGGCAAAGTCACCAAGACAATCGACATTGTCACCCTCAAGGCCAAGTGCCCGCTTTTGCTGTCCTCGTACCAGGAGACCCTTCGCTGCGTCGGCATGGGCACACCCGTGAGGCAAGTCACAGAAGACACGCACCTCGACGGCTATCTCCTCAAGAAGGGGGCGTTGATCCAAATGCCAACAAGAGTCGTCCACTCCGACGCCAAGCTCTGGGGCAACAATGCCGCCGAGTTTGTGCCGGAGCGGTTCCTCCCCGAGAATAAGTCTTCCCGTCCAAAGGACTCCTGCTTCAGGACGTTTGGAGGTGGCAGAACCCTTTGTCCGGGGAGACACTTTGCCACGAATGAGATCCTGGCCGTTGTGGCTCTCTTTATCTCGAGAATGGATATGAAGCCGGTGGACCAGGTCAAGGGGTGGGAGGCGCCGACAAGCTTCAGCACAGGGGCGGCGGGTCAGATTATGGAGCCGGATGAGGATGTCGAGGTCGAGATTACGAGAAGAGAGGGGTTAAAGGAGGGAATTGAGTGGATTGTGAGGGCCGATAAGGGTGATAAGGTGTTCAAGATGGTCACGGAGGATTATGTGGAGGAGTGAGGACTACAATTGCGGACGAGGAACAAATATGGACGAAGCAAAGAAGGAGAGAATTGGCATTGATTTAGTTTGTATCTATGACTGTTCCAAACGAAAGAAGATTTAAACATCCGGCTTTAGCTCAATGATCACCTCTTTTCGGTATGCAAAAGGATCCGCCGAGCGAGCTGTCACCGGGTCAACTAATGGTAACGTGAGTTGAGAACTGAAAGTCAACCCCTCCGTGGGAATAGCTATTGGGGTAGGAGGAGGGGCTGGTGTAGTAGTGGGAGGTACAACTGGTCCCAAGTTCAGGGTTGAACTGAAGGTCAGCCCCTCGGTGGGAATGTCGATCAGCGTAGGCTTTGGCACCACTGTGGTTGCGGTTGGAGGCACCAGGGGACCTAAGTTCAGATTGGAGGTCAAAGCCGGATTTGGTGATGGACTTGGCTTGAAGGTCGATGGCAGATCAATGGCCGTAGGGGTCTCCAACCTCGGCGGAGGCGGCTCAGCGGAGGTGATGGTAAAGGTTGGAATAGGAGTGATGGTCTTTGTTATCGTGGTGACCCTGATTGGAGTCATGGTCGACAACTGGGTGGAAGTGGCCTCTGACGTGGGGGGTTTGATGACGATGGTGGTCTTAAACGGCGTGACTGTAACACCTGGTGTAAGCGAAACGATCTGAAAAGGAACAGTAAAGGTGGTTACGAACGTAGGCTCCGGGGCTCTCTTCTCGATGGGGATGACTTGGAGCTTGGCTGTCGGGGCGGGGGTCGGCTCATCAATGGGGATGACTTCGACCTTAGTCGCCGGGGGAGGAGCAACAGAGACATGACCAAGTCCTCCATATCTCGGGGGAGGAATATGGACGGGAGGAAGGCCGAGCTTGGGGGTGTGGATGGGAGCAACCGAGACATGAGCGGGACCAGGCTTGATGATGACTGGGGTCCCGGTCTCTTGTCTCTTGGTCTTCCAATAAGTGCATGGCTTCTTGGGCTGACCGGGGATGACGAAACAAATGGGGCCCCAAGGGTCAGCGCTGCGGGCCTCGACGTTGTTGGCAACGGGGACTGCGGCGACGAAGGAGGAAAAGGCCACAAAGGTGGCTGCCACGGTGGAAAAGACTCTCATGGTGTATTTTTCGTTCGAAATCGTACTGCGATGACAAGAGAGCTGAGGATGAAGAGAAGAAGCGGATATGGATAGTGCTGAGAACATCGTTTTTATATTAACAAACTGGACAAACATCTTCTACAAAGACACTGTACAGACAGGCACCCCATTCAGTCCACCCGCACAATGAACCACGGCTGGTGGATACCATTGACGCTTATTCATGACGATGGTCTTACTCCCCGTGACATAGAATGGCGACATCTTGCGAGCGGCATGGTGTTGCCACTCTTTGAAGGTCGGGTTCTTGGCATTGTTCTATCTATATCTCGAGTGCTGGTCAGGCACGCCCCTGAAGGGCAACAAAGGAGGGAGGATGCGCGATCTATTCCGGGAACGAATCGGCATCTGGTTCCTTTGTTCGCAAAGGCGTCAACCGGCCGCTCTAGATGAAACACGCGCGATAAGCGCGTCTAGAGCAGAATTCCAGATGAGTTGAGGATAGGATAAGGTAGTGCGCCCAGTGTATGGCCTCCTTCGCCTCGTCCTCTTTCTCCGAAACAGGCTCCGCGGTCTTATCCTTGTTAGACAGGGGGGTGTGATGATAAAATAGTGGGAACTGATTACCCTGCGTTAAAACATTGTGAGGACCTTGCAAGCGGCACCTACCTACCTTACCTACCTAAGGTACCTAGGCTATCTGATATTTAGAGGTAAAACAAAAGGCTAGGTTCAAGCTTTTAGAAAGATAAATATCACTTTTTAATAGGCCTACATATTCATTGGTGTAAGTTAGAATAATACATCGGTTTACTATGCTGCATTATCTTTCAGTCACAATGACGCCCATGATGATTCACGCTTGACTGGCCTGTGACAAAAAGACTCTACCTGCCCGTAGTAAAACTAAAGGCACGCCCGTCAGCAACAGGTCTGAGTAAGGTAATAGGGGAGGGAATCACTCGCATATTAAAGCTCTATAACAGACTTCTTCCCATATCATCTTCTTCCTTCTTCAACTCACCGTGACGAATTCTTGGGGATACCTTATGTGGAAACATTCTTGAATAAAAATGGAAGCTGGATATCTCGAGCAGACAATAGCCGGTTGGTCATCGGCCGACCCAGCTGTCAAGAAAATACACGACTTTGTGAAATTATGGTGTGGTTGTAATCCCCCATCAAATCAACAGTTCGGTGAACAATGTCATAACTGCAATGTGAGTTCTGTGAGGTTTCTAACCTACCCTTCTCTTGTTATCTAACAGTTTCGTACCCGACCTTAGAGGTTTAAGGCAGAGGCGGTTGGATCTGGCAACGGTCTCGCATACCAGTACACCTGGAGCAAGTCAACACAGACCTTTGAGTGGGTTCCGTACAAACTACAGTGGCTGAGGGACACAGAGCGCGCTCATTTGCACGAGGCCGGGGGGAAGCAATGGCTGAACAATAGCGAGACCGCATACGATGCCTCGTATCAAAATGCTTTGGATAAAGCACAAGAGGACCCGTCACCACCACGGGTACTCCTGGTTCCTGGTTTTTCATGGTCTTTTTTCCCCTCATATGCCGCGCGTGTAGCAATCAAAGGGACTAGTGATGGCGCACCTGTTCCTCTTGCCCCAGCCCCCATCACGGCCACTGCTCCTGGTGACAGCTCCAACCTGGGACCAGGTCCATCAGCTGCCGAAACCAACGCGGCCATCAATGCGCTTAAGGCACGACACACCGCCTACAACAAGCTGTGTTGCTGCGAGATCCCGGGTGAAACCTGCAGGAGGCAACATGTGCCCTGCGAGCTGGTAGAATGTGGGCAAGGAGAGATCGAATACTGCAGAGTCTGCCGCTCACAACCGGTATGGTGTATTATCCTCTCTACTTTTGATGGCTTTGAGTCTCTACCTCTTGAATAGCAACACTGACCGTCACCTTTCTGTGGTGTCCTAGACCTGTCATAGTGTGGCGCAATAGGTACCAGAGCGGGAGCCCGTGGGACTGGGTTGTGACATCTGGGCCCAACTTTGATATACCATAAATATACGACTGTTTGAGGGAGTGTGGTAACCGGCCTACCGTAAGGCTATTTAAAATATTGGCCTGTGATTGGCCAGTAGGCCTGTAAGAAAGATCAAAAGGCTCCCACTGGGAGTCTCTCATAGGTAGGTGTGAGAGCTAGTGGGAGGTGTATGTGGAAGACAGTGGTTGTGGTGGACTTGGGATTCGAACCCAGGCACTTGCACTTGGTATTCTACTTTCCAGGAACCTTGGCGATCTTCCAAATAGGCCATTTACTATGGCAATCGCGATAATATTCGTTCTTTCCATCTTGTGGTTGATATGTGGCCTATGGGAGTCTTGGCCCAATTAAGCTCCCGGGGCCGGTCAACATTGACATCAGGGCCCAAGATTGACACGCCAGTAATATACGACTGTTTGGATTCCCAGGTTTCCGCTACGGTAGGCGGGAAGCTAGGCAACCAGATAAGAGTTCATTCCCGCAACCACATCGCCGACTTCTACAATAATCGGCTGCGGCTGACAGACTGTCTGATTTTTGGGTACCTGTTTTGAATGGCCGAGAAGAGGGTGTTGGCAACTGCAGGCTCGTAGGTAAGGTACACTACTTACCTGAGCTGACATCCTCGGATTCTCATATCTACCTACCTTACATTCCATGGCGTGATGACTAGCCCTCGACCGGGCTATACCCACAATCTAGGGGAAAGTAATTTGATTTCATGAACTCGTTATATGTGAAATCAGTTCAAGAAGTGGATGTAGCATTCCGTGGCGCTATGTTGAAACCGACCTAGCGGTCTGAGCATTTTGGCGGATCCAAATAATCGGACGCCAGATCAATGAGACACTTCCAGTTCACTTTTCCTTGTTTCCAGGGGTCTAAAGTTACCAGTTCCATAACCGTACCATGAAACTGGTAGTTAAACCAGGGACCACGGCTATGCTCAAACCCAACTTGGTCTTCAAACAGAGCCCTTTTCCTGCTCTGAACAAGCCCTTCAACAAACTGTGTTGCGAGAGTGGCGGTTGGATCCACCCATATCAAATTGCACAAGGTTCTCGCATCTTGTTGGATGTATCACTCCAGTTAGCGTGCCAAAACATCCACTCATGCTCTAGGTTACAGCCAAACTGTAAGTAGCCCGTATGATCAAACATGGTAACACCTGTGCCGAGTAGAATATCGAAATACGGTTTTGCTGTATCGAAAAGGTCTAATATCTTTGCTTTAAGGTCAATCATGTCATGATCCAGAGGCTCCAGGAATGTTCGTTTGGCACAGATAATCGAGGCAACGACGTAATGAATGCCGGGATCATTGTCCAAGAGACGTTCGGCCTTGAACGAAATCTCGAGGAGCTCCACACCATCGGCATTGATAGCGGATCTGGCACTTTCGACGTTGGTGTTGGGGACGCCCATGGCCGCTGTCATAACGAGTCTGGAGTATTCGAGAAATGCCGCATTCTTGTCGATCGCGAAGAACTCAGCTGGCCCGTCGCGTATTCTTCCCGATTCTAAAAACTCCCAGACGGTATAATGAGCAAACCTCGCAGTAACGGTGGTCCACCCTAAAGGAACAGGCGAGATGTGGAAATCTCGTCTCTCAGGCGCTACTGTGACCAGACAGCCGCAAAATTCACGGATTAGGTCTTCATTGAAAAGATAGCGGCCTGTAGTACGGCCACTCGATGCGGCGTACCTGCGCATGATATCCAGCAGCACAAGGCAAGGTATGCTGTTTGGCCAGATCAATGAATGGGCGTAGATCAGCTTCATGGTCATGCAGACGAATTCTCTCGCCTCGTTTGGGATCTGAAGGAAAATTCGCTCATATGTTTCGTCCAACGTTCTGGGAAGCGTAGCAAGGGTGCCCAAGATCACATCTTTGTGTGGCTCCAGTCGCTCAAGCACGTCGAGCTGACACACCACCCAGCGGAACCTGCTGATTTATGAGCACTCTAAAAACGCTCAAGAGGTTTGAGAGAAGTCAAGCTTACATGCCCCTCGCCTTGGCTATTATGGCATCCTCAGCCTCTCGCTGTAACCCAGTTGGCCAAGCCTTGAGCTTGCGGCTGTCTGCGAATCGTGCTCTGACAAACAGACTAATGTCCTCGTTGACCAGATTGTCTTGCATCGAGACTGGCGAAGCTACTTCCGACATAGAAGTCTCGATATCGATGTATCGTCTACTGGTCACCAGAATCCGCACGTTTTGAAACCTCGGGTCGGTGCCAAGGTCTCGGACAACACGAAGAATATCGCGCCGCGGTAAGCTCTCATCCAAGGCATCCACAATGATATAGACGCGCTCTAATGCTTGGATAATAACCCATAGCACATGCAACAGATCAATGAGGCTGGGATCTCCCCCGGCGTGAAAAAGCTGGTAGAGACAGTCCGGCACTGTATCGACCTGACGGCAGAGCTGTTCAACGACCCATTTCAACATTGGTGATGATTCATCTTGGTGGCGGCCAAAGTGACAGTAGTAGTACACACACACGGTAGAACCTGTGCTCTGCTTGCAATGATTCTTGAGAACGCTGACAAGGTAGGACGCTAGTATAGTCTTCCCAGCGCCAGGTATGCCATAGACCCAAAGGCATCGGTGCTGGCCGTGAGCCCAGCTTTGCCATTTTTCTGAGCGGAGAATCCAATTCCCAGTACCCGGCTCGTATTGATCGACAGATAGATGGTGCAGCGATGACGGGTCGGTTGCTCGAATCCAGTTATAGACCTCGCGCTTTTCTGCTTGAGTCAGGCTGGCATGGAGTTGGTTTACTGTGTGTCTGACATCTTTTATATCCCGACTTTTTGCTGGTTAGAATCGCATGACACGCCTACATGCTATGGGCTCAAAAGGGTTTTTGAACTTGCCTCAAATCCGCGGTCAGCGCCAAACTGAGTGTTGACTTCTGCTGCGCCAAGTCCGACAGAAGTTTCCTCGCCCTTGCTTCCTTCAGCGGCCAAGCTAGAGAAACAAGAACTGCTTTCGCTTTGAGTTTCCCCGAACCCATGGTCACGCCCACAGTCTGGGGGCTGTGAGGGAAGCGCGCCAACAGCTCAGTGAGTGTTTTGTAACATGCCTCAATTGGGCCATCGCTGCTAAGGAGGTAGTTCAAGGAAGGCGGTTGTTGTTGACACAGCGCGAGAAAATCCAAGCTGTCCAAAACGGTCCTCAGGGCTGATGTTTCCACGAAAATGCGCCGAAGGTCTGATGGAGCATCACACGCCGTTACCAGATAATGTTTGCAGAGGGCGATGACTTTGGCGGCGACGTCGATCACCGTGATGATGCTGGTCGCGGTGCTGAAGGGGTCCATCATTTACCGTACGTTTGATCGTCGATTGTGGCAGACCACATCGGATGAAGAAAAGCACATGGCTTCTAGGCAGCGGGATCAGTGCCATGGGGGTAACCTCCTCTTATGCCTAGAGCACCACAAACACGCGAAATACAGTGACATCATTTCTTTGATGTTGTGGTGCAACGGTTGGTCGGACGAGATTATGCGGTGCTTCAGTTGTGACCGGTTCCACGGCGATCAGGACCGCTGTTCAAAAACCATTCGATTGATACCTATCATCAAGCTACTAATAAGTCAAGCTACAGGCTTGACTCGCTCTATTAAGCCCTACCACTATCGTATCCGCCTCAACAGTTACCATTTGAGGTATCGGGCCGGAAGACTTAACATGGACGTCTCTTCACCGTGCGTTAATCTTCTTCTGGAGGTCTTCATTGGCCTTTTTCTGCTTCCGTGCCCTTTGCTCATAACGGCGGCGCGGTCTGGTAGGTATGCCTTGGATTTCGAGTTGAATTGCATTGCTAATAAGTCTGTTAGACATTGTTACAAGGGCTGGCTATAACAAGGAATACCTACCGAAGCCATACAAGGGATGCAAAAAGTCGGCACTGCGCTCGGTGTAAGCGGCAGACATACCTCTCGTGGCCTTTTGCACCTGGACTTATGATCTCTGGAGACGCAACAGAAACACGACGTGAAGGCGGCATGTGCTCTGGCAGTAGACGGAAGTGGGTGTGATGTAGAAGAGAAAGGTGCCTGGGAAGCAGTTGAGCCGGCCACGACATTTCCACCCGCCGCGTTGGGGGCAACATCTTGTTGGGTCAACACTTGAACAGAGAGATCTGAAATATTGGCGCCAGAGTATAAACCAAGTTGAGGAGGTGTGCTGAGGCCTGCTGGAAAAGGCAAACGGGGTGAAGCAGGAGACGAGGACGGACCCGACGACGGAATTGAGAGGTCTTGCGCTTGGGGTGCTGCATTTGCGCCCGGATCTGAGGTCGGTAAATTGGCCGAGGTCTGTAGCTCTTGGAGAAGCCATTTCGCAGGATACCGCATGTTTGCTGGTCTTTTCTGAACTGAACCCCAATCGCGATGATAAGGGGGTTCATCCTGGCCCAGGGCTTTTGCTCTGAATCTCTAAACCCATAGGTACCATTAAGAGGATTAGCATCGCACACCCGTACTCAATTCTGCAGTCAGTGTTGTAGATTAAGGTCCCGAAGTCATGACCATGGTCATGAAGATATTCATAGGTACGTGGGTAGCAAGAACTTACCTTGCAATTATGGCATTGCTTGTGGAGCAGATTTGTCAAGGAAGAATGGCAGACGCAACGCGCACACATGCTACCGGTATGGGCGGATTTCGAGACTTGGGTAAGGTCCAGGCAAGTGGTTTTGGAAGAGTTATGTATCGTAGAATGAATTATATCATGGAATAAGGTATATTACCTACAAGGTCGGAAAGGCTTCTCGGCGTGATTGCTGGTTACCGTAGGTAGTTGGTAGGTACGAAGTTGATAGGAAAAGTAGACAAGGAGCAGAGGTCGGCTGGTACTTAAGGTAACTAGTCGTTTACTTTATGTGGCGGCAATGGTCCAAGAGGTACTCCAGGGCGTCTAATTCCTGTAAAATTTGAGAAGCTGACCCGCTGTTAAATTTGAAACCACGCTTGTGGCGAAACGATAGATACCTATTTAATATCCTTACCACCTGAGGATGAGCCTCATCAAGCGAGTAAATGGCAATACTTGTACGATAACGTGTAATAGAATCGACGTATGGGCAGAGTTGGGTGTACTAAATGACCTCCGACGAAGCTCGAAGCTCACGCGTCTCACTCTGTTTCATGTTCTGTGATATCACCTTGTAATATTCGAGGCATGGTGACTCTGGTACTTAATGTTCGCGCACGATACGGTATCTTCTGTCTACTGCGGACCTCTTCCTCGTGCACGTTTCCAGCGAAGGCTTTTAGAGTCTGGACTGGTCTGTGAGGGGTTCAACCCGCGTCATTCTAGATTGACAGCTTCGGATCAAAGCAGAGGTGGTTCACCGAGCCATGTCCCATCTCTCCTACAGCGACACATGCTTGGTCAGGAGGTTGGAGGTAGGTATCATGCAGCCTACACACTTGTTCTCCTGGCGCTCCGAAGAGAGACGGTTTGGCATCTAAAACGCTACGAAATGCCGCAACTACGTACCCACCTCGGTGAGAAAGAGCTACGCAACTCCGAACAACCGTTCCGCAGCAACCGCACCTATCTCTCCCCCTGAAGGAAAAGCCCAGAGATGAAGCAGTAACCATTTAACGGTATATCCATATGGTTGGGGCCAGAATACTTCGTTGTTTTCCGGGATATGTGTCCATGACTGGGCGCAACGGCCCACCGAAGCGCAAATCGTTGTGTTATGGCGGGATGTTCACACGTACCCGAAAGCCCCCACGAACACTTTGCCCGATGAACCGACACTTTGATGGGCAGCCGAGTACGACACACGCTGTTGGGAAGAGAAGAGATAAAAAGACACATCGCACTCTAACTGACACACCTGACACAGAAGCCGCCAGGTGCCCCGTACTTAGGTATTCATTTCGGAGGAAGCAGAATTATAGCGGCCACACATCCCGGGCGGGTTGGGGCAGGGACGTCGGTAAAGCGGTTTGCTGCAAATGCTCAGGGCGGGCGCGACCGTGTCCTCGGTTGTGATATGGCCCTGCTTGCCCTTCTCTCTTCCCACTGGCCATGGCGAATTGCGCGTGTTCGTAAATGTAGGCTGAGGATTTTCTTGGTTTGGTTACGTCCTTGACGCCCTCGGAACTCCGGGACCTCTAAATTCACGGCCTCCGAATTATATTTTCACTGTCTCTGACCGCATATGGAAGCGCCCCACAACGTCCTGCCACAATGTGAGCCACAGGCAATTTTTGCAGCGACTGTCATCACAATAAGACATTGAACAATGCTGGCCTCTGGCATCCAGGACCCGATCAAGCGTTTGAAAAGCCAGGTATTACGGATGCCTGGAATTGGCAGTTTAAATGGTGGTTAAATGGTGGTCAAATGGTGGTTTTATATGCAATATATTAGCGTCATATAACCCTAACCCTGAGTGCACGCCTGCACTTGCACCACCCACAACACCACCCACAGCACTACTTTTTGATGGATATACCAAGCCCTAGTATATTGAATTGATATTTCTAGTGGAATTTGGCGGTATCCGAAGGTGGCTTTGGTTTTTCAAGTATGTTGAGCGATGTAAACTGCAGCTAAAGTTGGCTGTGGCTGACATGGTTGTGCACAGACCAGGCCGTGAAAATATAATTTGGAGAGAGTGAATTTAGAGGTCCCGTCAGGTCAGGGACTGGCTATTGTCCCTTGCAAACGAAACGAAGTTTGGGCCCAAGCGTTTTTGTTTGACCAGCGTTTGCTGGGTTTTTAAAAAGTTAATTTAAGTAACATTCAAGAACTTAAGAAGTAAGGTAGTCTTCTTTTTTTAGCGGTAAATATATCTTTATTCTAGAAGAGATAAAAAAAAACCCAGCATGGGCCTTTTGACGTTTCGTTTTCAAAACACAAGCAGCTCATCAAAACCTGCGATCGAGTCGAGCAAACCAGAACAAGCTAAGCTTGGACGATGGTACGAGTGTCTTGCTGCCGGGAATGGAGGGCCAGTCACGACACCAAAACATTAAAACAATCTCTTCGATTCAACAGAAGGGCTTGCGGGATGTGAGTCCAGCAGGTCATTAGTAAACATAGATGAAGTCCTCGTTCTTGACATCGGTCATATCGCGCAGAGCATTGTCGTCCTCGAGCGTTTTTGGCTTCGGATTTGTATCCGCCTCCTCAAGGTCTGCTGTCTTTCCGGTTGCAATGTGCCCTTGGCTGATCATGGACTCATCTACCAGCACTGCATTCTTGCCCAGCGCCCCCCGACGCTTGGCATGTCGGCGGTTAAGAAACATCAGGTAGAAGGGGATGAGTCTGCCGACCACGTGTTAGCTGGGATGCCGCGATACTGTGTCGTCATTACTCACATTGCCAGTGCTGCAACTAATACGAGCATGATGAGATTCGATATCAAGCCCGGTCGATACAACGGGGCATGATCGACCGAGTACAGCAAAGGTCCGATGATATTGCCGGTGCACATTCCGATGAAGACCATTCCAGATGTGCATTTCTTTTTGGTGTCACCTCCAGTGTTTTGTGCCTGCCACGCGTAAATCAACGGAGTAATGGCAGCCATGCATGAGACCAAATAGTAACCAAACAACAGGACTCCCTTTTGCTCACGAGGCACGGTCAACATGATGATCGTGCCCACAATCGGCAACACACATACTCCAGCGATTGTGAGTCCCTTGTGCTTGAAGCGCGTGGCAACCCATCCAGAGGCAATGATGACGATGAACTGGATAGCGCCGAAGGGGATGTTGAACAGGATCGCTTCGAACTTGGTGTACCCGAAAGATTTGACGATCAAGCTTCCAAAGGTTCCGATACCACCGCTCACAATACTGCTCCTTGTTAGCAACGTCACTTAAGACCGTTCAGCGGGAGACTTGCGAGATTGCAATGATGATCACAAACCAACACCAAGTCTTCAAATCCATCAAACTCTCCCACACATGATCCCACCTCCACTTGCCGCTCGACACGCCCATCTGATTTGCCCGCAATCTCTCTACCGCAATCACCTTCTCTCTGTCGGTCAAATATTTGGCCTCCATTGGCGAATCCGGCATGAACGTCAACACAACTACCGCATAAACCACAGTCAAGAGCCCGCAGAACAAGAAAATGATCTGGTACTTGAACATGACATCGCTCTCAATATGCCCCAGCCCATAAGTGAACAAACTGCCCACGATAGCAGTGATACCGTTCATCGCGTTCCAGTAGCTCGTCCTCAACGTCTGCTCGCTACGCCTCCACCACATCTGCGTCACAGCAATGCAGCTTGGTGCAATCATTGCCTCAAAGCTGCCAAGCAAGAGCCGCAGCCCGAGCAAAGATTGGAAGTTTGTGCAGGCGGCCATGATGGCTTGCGACGAGCCCCAGAGGAGGATAGCTGTGGCTATCACCTTCCCGTTGGGAAACTTGACAAGAATGAAGGCGGCCAGCGGTTGCATCACCAGTTGGGCGATGTACAAGATGGACCCGAGCCAAGAGTATTGCTGTCCGACGAGCTTCGCATCTTCCGTGATACCGAAGATGGATACATAAGACAAGGATGACTTGTCGAGCTGTTGGAAAAAGTAGGCACCAAGTAGGAGAGGAAGGATGCGCGTGTCAATACGACGGCGGACATGTCGTTCTTCTTCGTAGGTGAAACTCGTGTCGTTTTGGGCGTGAGCTTTGAGGAAGACAGTCGCTTTATCAGCGGGGCCGTTCATTATAGGGGCAGGGGTGATTTCATCTGCTGCCGCTGTCCCCTGGGTTGGTGATGGCTTCTCTGGTGCTGCCATTACTGTCAGACTTGAACTTTGAACGCCCGTGACTAAGGGGATTCTCAGTTTGTGACACCGTCACCGAGTCCACGGAGCTGGAACGCAGGATTATACAATTGAGAATCCGGGAGAAATAATGTTGGGGGTCTATCGCTGCCATTTACGCCGAGATATATGCAGATCATATGGTAGTTCGGCAGTGATGGAGCCAAGAGTTTGGGCACATGGCAGGTAGAGGGTGTCATTACCGGCCTGGGTCAAGACAAATGCGACAGGACTGACTTGTACATGCTTTATGTTGAGCCGCGAGGGTCAATGTGGGGTTTCATTGGTGGACATTCAGGCTGATTTGGCCGACGAAGCTCTCCTCGTTGGTTTACAATCTGAGGATCAGCACAGGTTGGTAGGGCTATGGTTAAAACATTTGTCGATCTAACGCCTCGCTTCTTGCTCGACAAAGAATAGACGTAACTCCACGAGGTCAAAGCCTGGTGCCGTTTACATGGCTGCCTCGCTCAGGATAGTTGTCGGTTTAGCATCGCGACGTAACGGGGTTATGATGGGTGTCAGCGATGGATCTCAGTCGTTATTTAAAACGGATTACGTGCCTATATAGAATGCAATTCAGAACTGTTGATATTGAGCCAAAGCTTTGAGGTGTTGTGACCCTGAATTACCCCTGAATCCCCCTGAAATGGACCCACTTGAGATCGCGGCTCTACCGCCACCCAGGGCAATGTAGTGAAGGACATTCGTAGACATAGGGCGGGTCTCTCATATCTTCATGGCGATATCAACCGACGTCGGGTGCATGAAATGGGCCGGTGGACTAGGGCATGTCATGGAAAGCAGTATAGCATAGAAGGACATTGAAGTACATCTGAGCTTTAATGATGGTCTGTCCCATTTTTTGTATCTATTTTGGTTCGTGTGGGATGGGCATGATTGGTGAGTTACCTAGGTAGGTTGTAGTTGTGTTCAATCAAGCTTCATTGGCACTGGAGTTACTCTTCATCTCCACGATATGCATGATACCGTATGGCGTGGCTGGCCCCCGCGCGTGTGGGGGGCAGCTGTGCTCCTCATGAGAGCCGTTCGACCGCTGCAGATCATGATCAGGCTAAAACTCGGGAATGGGACAATGACCCCCGAACTCCATTGTTGCGCTGTAACAGCCATTCATCGCTGCCGTCTTACCTATGCTGGCGATATCATCTTGATTTCGGGTTCGAAGTTGCACAACTTGCCCCTGGGCCCCCTAAATATTTGTTCATTCCTGCGGTCTGCAATACAGTGAGCATAACATCAAAGCATGTCGACTCAACCTAAGAAGCGCTACGCCCTGGTTGGGACCGGCGGCCGCTCCCACTTCTTCTACTCTGCAATCGCAACAACCTACTCGTCCACCTCCCGCATCGTCGGCTTCTGCGACACAAACCAAACGCGTCTCAACTACGCTCTCAGCCGTCTCACCTCCCTCGGCCACGACCCGGTGCCTCTCTATCTCGCCTCCGACTTTGACAAGCTCATCGCCGAGACAAAACCAGACGAAGTCATCGTCACCACCATCGACCGAACCCACCACATCTACATCATCCGCGCCTTGCAACTCGGATGCAATGTCGTCTCGGAAAAGCCCATGACAATCGACGCGCCACGATGTCAAGCAATCTTTGACGCCGTCAATAAAACCAAGAAAAACGTCAGGGTCACCTTCAACTACCGCTACGCACCCCACAACACCAAGATCTACGAGCTACTTCAGTCGGGAGCCATCGGGATAGTGACATCAGTGCACTTCGAGTGGCTGCTAAACACCTCTCACGGAGCAGACTATTTCCGCAGATGGCACCGCGACAAGAGGAACAGCGGCGGACTGCTCGTCCACAAATCCACGCACCATTTCGACCTCGTCAACTTCTGGCTCAAGACCAGACCGCTGTCTGTCTACGCACAGGCCGATCTCAAGTTTTACGGCAAGGAAAATGCCGAGTTGAGGGGAGTAACCAAGTTTTATGACCGGGTAAAGGGGAACGAACAAGGCAACGCCAAAGGCGACCCCTTTGCGCTCGATTGCAGCAAAGTAGAGACTCTCAAGAGTTTGTACCTCGATGCCGAGCATGAGGACGGTTACTTTCGGGATCAATCCGTGTTTGGGGATGGGATCAGCATCGAGGATACGATGAGCCTGCTGGTGAGGTACAAGAACGGGGCGGTGATGACGTACTCGCTTACTGCGTATGCGCCGTGGGAAGGGCTGAGGATCAACTTCAACGGGACGAAGGGGAGAATAGAGATGGAGGTGGTGGAAAACAGTTATGTCAATTCTGGCGGGGATCAGTCCTTGGAGGGGTGCTTGGAGAAGAGCACGATCTTGCTGAGACCATTATTTAAACCCCCGAGGGAAATTGAGATTGGGGAGGCTCAGGGAGCACATGGGGGAGGGGATAATGTTTTGCTGCAGGATTTGTTTGGGGAGCCGGTGACGGATGAGTACATGAGAGCTGCCAGTCACATAGATGGTGCGGCAAGTATCTTGACTGGGATTGCGGCCAACAAGTCTATTGCTACTGGCCAGGTGGTGTTTGTGGATGACATCTTGAAGGTTCCCGACAGTTAGAGGAGATAGAAGTAGGCCAACATTGAGAAACCAAACACCATCATCTGGGATCCCTTGATCTCCACGCACCCAGCAGCGTTTCTGGTGGTTGTCGTTGCAGCCGCCGAACCTTCACTTCCCGTGGGGATACTAGTTCCCGAGTTCGACCTGCCAGAAGTTGGAGCGGCAGTGATCGAGGAGTTGCCGTGGGCCGAGATGGGGATGGTGCTGAGATCAGGCTCCGTTGTAGTGGCAGTCAAGGTGACAGTATCATCATGAGCGGTAATCAGCATGGTGTTGAGATCCGGCTCTGTGTACGTGGACGTGTAAGATGACAACTCCACCTCGGTCGGCTCGGCGGATGAGGAGTCATCCTTGTCAAAGCACGCGTAGCCTATCAACTCGAGGTAGGAGCATCGCTCCAACGGCGTGCAGCACATGGTACCTGGGTCATGTTAGTACGCTGCACATTTCGCTTTGCGTAGGTGTGAAGAGAGCCGGGGTAATGGGTCGGAGGAAGTCTTTCGCACTCACCGCATGGCTTGTAGCGTGCATCAGGACACACAATTCGCGGCTGTATTCCGATGGCCGACGCCAAGGTAGACATGGCCAACATCATGGCAAGGCGAGTGCTAGCGGCGAAGAGCATCTTGTCAACGAGTCAGATGGCTCGAGTGTGGAAGATCAAGTTACAGACGTCCAACATTCTGTGAGGGCTTCCAGCCGTTTATATGTTGAGGGTGACCCAACCATGGGGCCCATCTGCCATTACTCAAGGGCTGGTGGGTGGCATTCAGCCGCAAGCCTCTATTCCCAAAGCAACGGCCGCGTTTGGTCAGCTCCATGTTTGAGCCACCACAAGCGTGGATGCTAGAACTGTTGTCCATCGGCAATTCGACCACCTCGACAAGCGGCTGCCAGAAATCCGGACAGGGGTGAAGGATTCACCGACGGCTTCGGGGAATTCCTCTTTCGGAGGCTGGAAGACGATGATTGGTGGTTGTTTGGAGGTGGACACAGGTGGGCCACGAATCCTTCGGCGGGAAATGCCGAGGCCCATCGTGCGCCAAAAGACTTCTACAAAAGGAAGAGCCGCCGAAATCTCTTTGTCGCGAACAGGCCCCTCAACTTGCTCAACTCAGTCACCGTTCGATTCAAACCCGCCTGTCTCAGTACTAGCCGTCAAACAGCCCGAACAGCACGATGGCCATCATATCCAATCTTTTGGTCTTACTTGTGGCCATTATTCACATTTACATTTTCGTCCTGGAAACTTTTCTGTGGACTCACCCCGCCTATGGCAGAAAGACATTTCGCACCACGGCCGAGTTCGCCAACCAAACCAAGGCATTGGCAGCAAACCAGGGGCTCTACAATGGCTTTCTCGCAGCCGGGCTCATATGGGGAATTTCACACCCGGTGCCCGAGTTTGCATCGCAGCTGAAGCTGTTTTTCCTGGGGTGCGTCTTTGTTGCCGGCGTGTTTGGGGGCCTGACGGTCAGCAAGAGAATTGTGGGGGTTCAGTGTGTGCCATCGGCACTGGCTGCTTTGGCAGTCATTTATCTGGGCTGAGGTGGAAAGTTCGAAAACAGGTGTGAATAAACGCCAGGGGAAATAGAAATGAAGCTGGGATAAGCAGAAATAAAAGCTGGGAGATATAGAAATGAAAGCGGGCAGTTTTGCAAGTTCAGCTGGGATGTAAATGAACAGAAGCTTGGATCTTTATAAATAGAAACTGGGATATATAGAAGCAAAAGCTGGGATATCTAGATATAAACGTTGGGATGAATCTAGATACAAGCTGGGTTATATGAAACAGAACGCTGGGATACGTGAATATAAAGCTGAGATACCTTGGTTGAAATAATGCTGGGATAAGTAGAGATCAAGCTTAGTTACCTAGGTACTCGGCATGTGAAAAATGCAGGGAAAAGGTGGTGGTGATTTCCCGTCCCGAGGACGTTACACTGCTATCGCCCATCGGCAGGTGTTAAAAGTGATGCCGTTGCCTCATGGCGTCCTTGGCGCATGAACGTGAGTACTAACTCCCAACACAAAGTCATCCATATCCATAGTGGTAATTCTTGTCCTTCTATTGATGAAACAGTATGTACATAGCTACTTGTTACCCAGTAACAGTTCTTTATTAAGCCGACCTAGTTCCTCCACCCCTGAATCTCATCCAGCGTCAAGACATAATCGCTCTTGTAGATCTCGTTGAGGACAGCAACGGTATTCCAGCTGGGGTTGTTGATAAAGTCATCACCCCACACGGCGAACCAAAGCCAGTTGGCTTGGTAAGCCTGCAACAGATTCGGGAGAGGAGCGGCTCCGACCTCGGCGGCGGCGATCATCTTCTTGTCTCTGCCGAGAGAGATCAACTCGTTGTATTGGGTGGACATGGGCTGTCAAAAAGTTAGCAATCATCGTTTATTTTTTGTCTCAAGAGTAGACAACTTACGCCATTGCCTTGGGCATAAACATCGGCAGAGAGGATGTCAACCGTGTCATCACCAGGATACCAATCCTCCAAGATCGAGTTCCACACCCAGATCAAGTTGTTGAGCTTGTGGTGGACAGTCAAGCGCTCATACAAGAGATCCCAAAGCTGCTTGGCCGGCTCGGGGCCCTTGGCTCCCCACCAAAACCAACCGCCCTCAGCCTCGTGGAGAGGTCTCCACAGAACGGGGACGCCAGCAGCTTGAAGTTTCTTGAGCTGGACAGCGATAGCATCAATGTCCCGGATGAGAAGAGTGTAGTTGGCACCCTGGGGGTTGGCCAGAGTAGCAGCGATATCGAAGTCAGTAGCTCTGGTGTAGAACCCAGACCACCACTTGTTCTCCTCGGTGTCATAAAGACCAACGGGAGCATTCCAGTGCCACAAGACGGAGACAATACCGCCGCGGTTGTGGTGAGAGATGGCCTCCTCAACGGCGGTGCCGACGGTGCCGCGCTCAACACGGGAGGGCGAGTAATCCATCAGATCAACAGCAACAAGAGCAGGGGTCTTCCCGGTCTGCTGCTGGATCCATTCGGCGTGACGGACTTCTTGCTGGCCGGAGATGATCTTTTTGCCATAAACGGAGCGGAGGTAGGAGTAGAGCTTCTTGGTGTTGGTGTCGGCATTGGCGTTGTTGAGGTTGGGGTTGATGTCATGGGGAGGGCGAGGGGCGGAGGGGGTGAGGGTGATGGAGTCGATGAGGTACCATCCCCAGTTGTTGACAATATCGATGGTGTTCTGTCCGGCGTTGAGCAGCACCTGTCCAGCGGCAACGGAGGTGAAAGAGTCGCCGGCCGGGAAGAAGACCTCGCTGACGGCACCGTTGTTGAGGACCACGTTGGTCCGCTTGTCGCCGTAGATGGCGGCGTAGCGAATCGAGAGATCGTAGAGCTTGGTGGTGGCGGAGCTGATCTGGAAGGTGACCTTGTCGGAACCCTCGTCGAAGCCGGTGACGTAGCCGCGGCCGGTGTAGCCTGCCTGAGCGGTGTCGACGGTGGTGCCGGTAAGGATGGCATCCTCGGCCTCATAGGTCACGGGGCCATCACGAGGCTTGCAAGGCTTCGCAATGGCGCTGGTGGCCATGGCCAGGGCGAGAAGCCCAATGTCGAGGAGCTTGACCATTGTGTCTTTGCTGGAGTGATGATCAACTCCCAGGCGTCAAAGAATGGATGCAGGAGAACATCATAAAAGAAACGAGAATCATGATGTCTTATTATATCGGCTGACGGGCCGTTGCGTGTCAGGTAGGAAAGACGTTGCGGGGCTTCGCCGTTGTAATGTCGGAAGGGGAGCCTCCGTCGCGGCTTGCAAGGGTTGTTGTCAACCCCGGAGTTACATGATCCACCGCTCCTAGTTGTGCCTTGTCCCGACAATTCGCGGATAAAACAGCCTTCTATGGAGAGCTAGTCGGGCGAGGGCGGAGCAACGACACCTTGAGGCATGTCTTGGTGGTGTGATCGCGGCCAGATACAAACCAGGTTGTTGGAAATCGCCAGTCCTTGCAGCGGGCTTGGCGGACGGTGCATCCTACCCCGAGGTCACAGACGTATGTAACTCCGATCATGTCATAATAATTGTTCATTTTCGTGTCTTCGTCCGAATGACATCAGATATCCAGCCAATACTTGAATAACAGAAAAGACCTCAGATCCCGTTGTTCCGCCACTACCTCTAATTCAGTTCTTCTTGTTCTTTAACATCGCTCTCTGCTTCGGACCTGTTCCATGCAGCCAGTCCATCCACCCATACGCCCCGTAGTTGACAACAAACTTCTCATGATGAAGGTCATGTCCTTTGGCCACTGCCCCAAAGAAGTCATATCCGCTGTGCACAGTGCTTGACTCGACAAGTTGAAAGGTCAGGAATGCCCAAAACGTCAAGATGTGAGTCTTTAGCAAAATCGGAGCAACGACAATGGGCAAAGTGTTTGCCACCATCTGTTCGATCGGGTGGGCATACTGCGCCGCCAAAGCTACGGGCGCAACGAACTCATGATGGACCTTGTGAATGATCTTGTACAGTCGAGGGGTATGCAATAGCCGATGCACGTAGTAGAAGAGAATTTCTCTTGAGATCCAGCAGATGAGGAAGTCCCTCACGAAGGCATGAAGAGTAGGGATCGTCTCCGTGATTTGGAAACTCGATGGTGCCCCGGTGTACTGGGACAGGACCAACATGCCCAGAGCGAAAAGGGTGTTTTGGAGTTGGTTGCGAGTAACGACGTAGGCGCAGTGCTTTATTTCTTTCCAGGTCGGTTGTTTTGGTGCTGGCTGCAGTTTGTGCTTGGCAGAGAAGCTGGGGGAAATGTAATCGAGAGAAGTGTAGACGATGGCGGGGACCCAGAAGAAGAGGAGCTGGACGGCAAGACTGCCGAAGAATTCGATCTGGTGAGGGCTGTATGTTCGGACTATCGAAGTCCAATAGAGCTGGAGCGATGCGAGTGAAAGGGGAGCCATCATGTTGATCCTGTCCAAGTGAGATGTTGAAGTGGAACAGCAACTCTCTTCAAAATATGTTGGGGTGTTGAGCATTTTGAAGATGTCTCGATCGGGACAAAGACCTCGGTAACTACCCCAGTCTTGGCACCTCCGCCTTGACATCTGAAGCGGGGTTTGCCACTTGGCTTGGTGCCCTTCCCTCCCGCGAGAACAATGAATGGTGTTGATTTGCCAGCCAGTCTTTATAATGAGTCCTCATCATGTCCAGGCCATACAATCTCTCTTCGATACACCGCAACCGCACAGCGATAACTGATAAAACCCCAGGCCACCACTAACAACACGGTCATGACTGTACCGAACCACAATATTCCCTCGCTCTCCAGGACTCTTCCCATCCTTATGCAAGCCAACGTGAAGCCAACATTAGGAAACACAAAGCTCCACCAGCTAAGATGAAACTTTCTATCCGGCATTCCAGCCACCACCGCCGCCGTTGCGCTCGCAAAGAACCAAAAGCTCAAGCCCCAAAGAAAAACGGCGGTTGTTATAGCCAACAGCCTTACCATCGCGCCGAGTGTTCGTATGCTGACACCTGGATCTCCACCACTAAAGGTGATCACCTCTATCACCGGTAAACCTACCAGTATCCTCGGCACTTCACCCGCCATGGCTACCAACGCGGAGCAAGTGAAACTCGGTGGTCCAACAGCAATGAACATACCCGGTCTCTGCACCGGCAAGCCAAAAGCCATCAGCCGTGACAGATAAGTCGAGTAGTAAAACATCGAGACCAATATCCCAAGCCCCTGCGCCGCCAGCCCAGCAGATATCATTTCGAGAGCTTGCACGGCAGGTTGTGACTTGGCACACGTCCCTGCCAGCGATCCGGCCAGCATGACTGGAAATATCGGAAGAATCCACGCCGGGGTCATCGCATTGATCGACAGCCGCCTTTCTTCCTTGACGGTGAAGAGCAGATGATACTGGAAGACCGAGAACATGAATGTGACGGTCAAGTAGATCCAAAACGCCACTCTCATGAACGGCGCCAGTCGCAGATAGGCCGAGGGCGACAGAAATATGCGGCTGTACTCGTCAATGTTGAGCAGCATGGCGCAAATCGAAAGCCACAATGTCGAGATGAACAGGGCTTCGTGCGGTCGGGTGAAGGCGCGCCGGAATGTGTGTTGATACATCACGAACCGGAGGATGATCATGGCGGTGATGAATAAAAAGGCTAATAGGTCGAGCAAGAAGATGATCAAGCCGATGGTGGAGAGGCCAGTGAAGCGGTGGGGCGTGAGGGCGATGACCATGGCGATGCCAGACGTCGACATGGTGACCGTGTACCATGCAAACGTGAAGTGCAGCAGTCGTTCACGCCATGATAATGGTGGTTGGAGGTACGTCGGAATGCGATGAAGCACCGCATGACGGGGCTCTGCACCCGATTCATCGAGGCTGACGCTGTGGTCGACGGTAGTGACGGAGCCAGAGGTCTGCTGACGGGGTGGGGGCGGCGGTGGTGGGGTAGGCGGGGAGCACTGTTCAGCGACACTGATGGCCGACATGGCCGACTCTGGGTCGCTGATGGAGCCCTTCCGGCCGGCGGGGCGTGAGGTCATCCGGCCGAAATTGGACACAGCCGTGGTACCAGAAGTCATGGCAGGCTGGTAATCTTGGACTGAAGTCGGCATGGCACCGGTCAGTCGCTTTGAAGCAAGTAAGTTGGGGAAAAACAAAGAACACAGAGCACCTGTTGGTGAGCAATGGAGCAGTCAATGCGACCCGTCGCTCATCTCATGATTGGTGCCACGAATACGCGGTGCTGTTCGGTCGAGATAAGCCGTATTGGGAGGGGATCTCGACAACGGCCAGAGTGAGGCGAGGACGGGATGAACCCCTGAGCCTCAGTGCATTATTTCACGCGCTGAGGTCACTGACGCCATGCTACCTACCTAAACTCTATCCGTTCAGGGGTCAATCAGACGGTTGAGTCATCTCGGGTTAGGGTTGAGCATGCTACTTGACAGTCTATCTGTTGTCATCTCTCTTCTCTCTATTTCCATTGCGAGCAAGAAAACTTCCGGAAAGCCACTATCTTATTTCCATATTCCTGCCTCCTCCCCGTACTTCATGATACGGTCATGCAACACGCCCTTCCGCAAGGCCTCGTAGATGTCGGAAGCCATTGTTCCAAGAATCTTGCTTCTCGGGTCCGCCTCGGCGCCATTGCCCACAACATGACCATTTGCCCTCAACAGCAAAGGCGGGTGATCTTCCACACCTCTGTTGAGCGGAATGCCCAGCTCCTTCCTCACAAACTCATACACCACCCTCGACCCGCCACCAATGAACTCGCCGGCTCGCCCAGCATCTCTGAAGACCTCGCGCTGCTCCGTGCAATGCTTCTGCAAGAACTCGCTCATCTCAAACCTATACTCCCGCAAGAATAGTGGGTCGATCGCCGTGTCCTTCTCTGGAAATTCATCGTCTTCCAGCAGATGCCCGACAGACTCCCTCGCGACTTTATCGCATCTGTCCTTCAAATCGAGATGCGAAAGTTCGTCCCATCTTTGCAGCAAGAAGTCGCCCAATCTCCCTGCTACTCTCGAAATTGATTCCTCCATCTTTTCCGTATCCCCGCCAAAGTCTCCGTCGCGGAATGAGAAGACGCCATACTTTAGCTGCGTGGGCAGCCAGAACCTCACCATCTCCCTGAACTGCAGCTGAATCACCCTCAAGTCCAACGCTTGACAAAGCACATAGATGTACGTCGCGCACATCAAGGCCACCACTTCGACCGCCTCCATCGCATATCTCCCGGCCACCAATGCCATAGAGTTGACGCTCTGGTTGCCCATCTCTGCGATCTGAACACTGGCGCTGATCGGTCTGGCCAGGTACGAGAGCTCCGCCATGTAAGCCGCCATGTTGACGTCAAAGCCCTTGCAGGTGAAGCTTTGACTCGGGTCATCAGCGCTCAGATTTGGCGCCAGGCCCTTGTTGGTCATGTTGTTGATGACCTCGGAACACTGAGCAAAGATCAGTCTTCCCAGGTTCTGCAAGGCGGTCAAAGTCTTTTCCATAGCCGAAGTCACAACCATGGCTTGGAAATTTCCGCCGTGATGGATCTCCCCTGACGCAGCATCAATGAGTGGATTGTCGGTGGTCGAGTTGAGCTCGGTGGTAACTTGCTTGGTGGCGAGCAGCAGGTCTTCAAGCTGCGGGCCTATCCATTGAGGGGCAGTGCGAAGAGAGTAGCGGTCCTGAGCGAGACCGAGTCGCCTTTTTATTTGGGACAAAGTCTCAGATGAAAAGGGAGGGGAGATCTTGGAGTCGGCAAGGAAAGCCAGAATGTTCGAAGCGACCTCGGCTTGTCCTGGGTGGGGGCGGGTGGTGGATATGAAGGGATGATAGTTGTGGGAAGTGCCGTTGAGGGCTTCGGTTCCCATGGCTGTCAACAGCTGAACGAGGAGTGCGAGTTGGTTGGCTTGGTCCATCACGAGAGATGCCATCGCGCAGCTAGGTGCGGTGCCATTGGTGATACCCAGGCCTTCCTTGGCTTGAAGGCGGACGGGGCTTATGCTGGCTATCTCCAGGGCCTCGTTGGCTGGAATAATCTTGGACTCGTGCTTAATAAAAATATCAGGGTTTCCCTCGATAGCTCCGGCAATGTAGGATAACGTTGAGAGGTCTCCCGATGCCGAGATGCTTCCTCTAAGGGGCACAACGGGCGTCATGTTGTTGGCAAGAAGGTTCATGATAGACTCAATCACGCTGACCCGAACACCCGAGTGACCACGCATGAGCGAGTTGCAGCGGATCAGCATGGCAGCTTTGATGACAGGAGTGGGTAACGCATGGCTTCTGAGCAACTCGTTCCTGCCATGGTAGTTGCCCTTGTCGCTCTGAAGTAGGATACCGACGTTGAGATGCTGGATGGCCGCACTTTGAAGGCGTTCAAAGTCCTGCGTTCTTGTGTCTGCGCTGCCTCCGAAGCCCGTATTGACGCCATAGATAGTGTGTCCAGCTCCCAATTCCTGCGCAAGGTAGCCGACACTCTCTTCGACCTGTTCCAAAGTCCTTTCCTCGCTGGTCAGGTGGGCTTTGGTGCCATTGCTAGATGAAAGATTAGCCTTTTTGCCCTGGAACTTTTCCATGATGGAAGCCAAATCGAAAAACAATGCCGACTTACAGCGCGACAGCCACCACGTCAGCAATCGTCAAGTTATCTCCATCAGCAGAAACCTCCCCCGTTTCGGCCAATTTCCTCTGCAGTCGCTGCCATTCAGAGAACAGCCCTGATGCATGCGAGGCATCTGGTTTCCTAGCGTGTGACGACCCGTTGGTGATCATGTTGAAGCCCTGGAGGTTGGCAGAGACAAGTCGTGATGTGATGATGGATTTGCGAGAGCGGTCCTGGCAAGTGCAAGTATTTTTTTTTCTCCCACGGTATCACCCGAACGTAGGTACCTACTTTCCTCCCGCTGTTTGCTTCGTCGTCGCCGTTCCGTTCCGAGATCCGGGAAGACGATTTTTTTTGTGGCGCTTTTAGTGTGCAACCCAAGAAGGGGAAAATTGCTGAGTGTGTATGGTTTGCATAAAGTTATGCGAGTACCTGTGTGGGACAGGGGTTCGGATGAGTGAGACCTTCACCGCTTTGATGGACACCAAGAATCATCCTCGCCAAATATATACGAACATTTCTGCTTCTTTATAGCTTCTTTGCTATTACTTCAGTTAACAGCACCACTGTGATAATCGTGCCGCTGACGTAAGGATTTGTCGGAGCAAGTGAAACCTAGCCATTCACGCCCTCACAGCGGAGACTACGCCGAGACATTCTGGTCAGACGCAGTCTTGAGTTATCCCTTACCCAGCAGCTTGGTTGGTCCATCTCAGCTGGAAGGGTTGCCTCATGTGGATCCACATAGGTAGTGGAATATGACGCTTTCCGATGGCTTCAATGGCAAGCCGTGCCCGAAATAATTGGTACTGCAATCGGATCACGCCGTTGATATTTCAGAAAAAGCCTAACAACTATCTTCAAAGGGTTTATTACCGTCTTTAAGCCCTTCAAACTATCTGGTAGAGTATTTCCTACGGCCCGTTGATCAAGGTACCTACCTTCACACGCCTTATCACTATCTTCTAACTGTCTTTCAAGCTAGCTCTACTGCTAGCTATCTTTCAAAGCTACATTTCCACGCAATGCCAGCTTTTTGTGGAGGAGCGGAACGGCTTTCACCCGGATTTCCGTTGTCAGCGCCTTCTCCGACGGTGCTGTCTCTCAAAATTTCGTCGCTTGCTTACCATAGGTGGTGGCAAGTGCGGTGTACTTGAATCTCAGTGCAATGTGTATTCATCGATTCTCATTCCACCTCGCTCGTCGACATCATGGTCTGACTGCCCTAGTATCTATGACCCGGTGATCCAGCCCGCCGTCCCGTCTAATCAATCACACCACCACATATCAAAACATCCACTATTAATTCCAGCCAGTGTTCTTTCGTAATCTACATGCATGCGGCACCGTCAATGCCGATGACCTTGCCGTTAACCCACTCGCCGTCCTGCGAAGCGAGGAAGCAGACAACACGGGCAATATCGATCGGGAGACCGACACGGTGAAGAGGGGACCAGCCCGCAGCGTACTGTTTAGGTCAGTATTTTATTTTTCATGGTCAGGGATTGCTTCTCTCACCTCGTCAACACCCTCATCGTCGAGCTTGTCACCGTTGGGAATGTACTCTCTGCACACCTCGTGGTACATGTCGGTCTTGATACCACCGGGGGCAACGGCGTTGACGGTGATCTTCTTGTCACCAAAGTCGATGGCCATGCAGCGGACAAATGTCTCGATGGTACCCTTGCTACCAGAGTAGACAGCGTGTCTGGGAACAGCCTTGGCCTGGCCCGTGATGGAGCCCATCAGGATGACACGGCCACCGACCTCGAGGTTCTTGTAGGCCTCGCGGGCGACGAAGAACTGACCACGGGTGTTGACGTTGAAGACACGATCGAACTCCTCAGGGGTGACGTCCTTTACGTGACCGAACGAGACAACACCGCTGTTGGAGCAGACGATGTCGAGCTTGCCCCACTTGGCCTTGGCCTCCTTGAAGAGGCGGACGATCTGGTCGACGTCACCGACGTTGGCCTTGACGGCGAAGGCATCGGTGCCGTTCTTCTTGATCTGGTTGACAACCTCCTGGGCGGCCGAGTCGCTGTTGGCGTAGTTGACAATAACCTTGGCGCCACGACGTCCGAGCTCGAGAGCCATCTCCTTGCCGATACCACGGCCTGCATAATATCAGCTATCATGTCTTTCCGCAGTTGGTGATAAAAATGGCTAGATGTGGGCTTGGCACCGGACTTGACTTGGGGTAAATGTCCCGTCCCGCCCGCAACGGCAAGGGCTTGGCGGGGAAGAGCTGCAATGCAACAATGCAAGTGCAAACTAGGGAGGTGTAGTGGCCGCAAGGAAGGAAATGGGTAAAACTGTTACTGACCGGCACCGGTTACCAAGGCGACCTTGCCCTCGAGCGAAGCAGACGCCATACCCAGAGGGCCTGGGATGGCATTGTACTTGCTGGAGGTGTTGGAGGTAACGCCAGGCATGTTTGCGGTAGTTGTTGGGTTGGCTGGGAAGTGGAACAACTGAGACAAGGTGCTAGATCAGGGAATCGCTTGACTGAGGGATGGGTATCTTGACGAGGAAAGAATGCTGAAGCGTCAGTGGGCATCAGAACGGCCATGTCGAGATCCTTATATGTCGGGGGCCATCCGGCTATTTTGGGACATTGGTAGTCGTCTGAATCGCACTACTACGACGATCTTGCGGCTGTCGCCTGTCGGACCATGTTGGAGGAATGCCGGACTGTGCTCGACCTGCGGACAATCGGTAACGGTTCGGCGCCGAGAGCAGCGCTTCCTGGCGTTTGCATGGTGCTGTTGACCAGGATCGCCCACAGTTGGGCTGGCTGAAGAGTTCGGACATGACAGAATTCCAGAGCCCTCTGCAAACAGAACTGCTGCTGCCAGCTGGGCCTGGGCTCGCACCAGCCGCGCCCAACTGCACCGAATGGCAACCCATCCAAACTTAATCCGGTCAAACACAGGGAGGACAACCTGGAAGTCCATGTCACGTTGCACATTGTCCCTTCCCCGCCATTGGGTTCCCGCCTCCACGTTTTCAATGTCTCTCGCCCCTTCGCGATGAAGTCGGGGCGCGAGGACATCCGCTTCCCTAGCAACTTTGTCGACGACCGATACCTGTTGAACCACAGCCAGCCGTGCCATTGACGATTCATCCAAGGCCCATGATTCACGAGATATCTCTAACGTTCTGCTCCCTTGGGAAGACCACCAACCGGACACGTTCTCTTTGGAATCTGGACCCTGACTGACACAACACGGTTACTGCTGTTTTACAACGAGATGAGGTTGAAGTCTTTGTCATCATGCAGCCCCACCACTACCACTACCTACCTTGATATCAAATTCTGGGGTAAATCGTTGAAACCCACAACATCTAGACCCCATGTTCCTGCATAACAGCACCAAAGCAGAAAAAGAGTGACGTCCCTCAGCACCTTATCGTGCTGCACAGTAGAGCCCACCACCGTGGTCCGTCAGCTTACCTACCACACCAAACATTGTGCAGCAACCGTCTCACTACGTCGTAAGAAGTCAATTTGAGCTCTCGGAAACTCAACAACCTTCAACGGGGGTGGGCAGAAGTGCCCCGTTATATGAAGCTCGGACAACAGCATCCACACGCTTGCCAACAGTCAGAATTCTTCCCGATTTCTTCAATCAATAGGGCTACCACTGCCCGGACATAACCCTGGGAGGAGAGTACAAAAGGCCCTAGCAATTAGTTTCTTTGGCTCATTCCAGACCACCACGGCAGACATTGGACAGGGAGCTAAGCCTTCGCAGCGGCTGCATGCAAGCAGTGGCGGCCCCACTGCACCCGCCGCAATCCGGACCTCCGGTAAAACGCCCCGAGCCCGACACCGGCCGAAAGAAGAACTTGATCTGAACATGCATCTCGGGTGCGAATTGGCGGCGAGCTGACCGAGCGAAAGGAGAGCGGGAACATTTATTACTGAGAGCTCCCCTCAGCAGACGGTTCCTGTGCTGTATCTGCTATGCCGGCCAATTGTTATCGGTTGAGTTCTCCGCTCTTCCAGTGAGCACAGGACCATATTCTAAGATCATGGAGACCCAACTTTTGAGCTGTGAGAAGCCGGGCAGTTCTTGTGTGATCATTCTCCCACCAGGACATCCCTGCATGCCTTTCATTGAGTACATCCGCAAGAGATATCTGGAGGAAGGGCCGGATGACAATCAGGATACTCTCCCAGGATAAAGATCTTTTTGCAAAGTTGTGATGCCAACGAAAACTGAAAAGATTGATGTGTTTTTAGACTCGGATCTCCGCTTGATTGCAGTTGGTGGTGGACATGGCGACGGCGAGATGGTCAATTCAGTCTGGGAAACTTGAAAGAGATGGATGGCCTGTTTCTAAGGCTGGGTGTTGGAATTGTCAAAGAGGTGATGGGAGTAGTGGTAGTATACCTAGAATTGGATGTTTGATGCTTGCCTTAATTTTCCTGGGCTGCACCTTACTACCTATTTCCCCGTATCCAACGTGTGATAGCTCACACTTTGCTCCCTGATATCAACCAAGTGCCCACGGACTGTCTTCACCCACATATCTAGGTCTATCGTCTTCATAGTCGGAGTCACCGCGGCCCTTCGTATACCCACCTTTCCCGTCCGGGTGCACCTCTCCACAGGTTCCCTCGCAATCTTGGCAATAATCACCACAGCCGCTACCGGGACAGTCACTAGTGTATTCAGGTGTCACACGGCCAACAACCAACCGGCCACATCACGACCCAACAACCACCAACCTGCACGTTGTGAGCCAACCGTTGGGAGTAAAGCAGTTAATCAGAGGCATAGTGTCACAGACCAACCATATAGCAGGGCCGGGCGGGGACTGCAGCTAACCATGCCGGCCAATGGGAGGAAAGGGGCACAGCAGCAAGGCTGCCAGGGTCGGAGGAGGCTCACTGCTTGGCAAAGGTGAGCCGGATCACCACGATCACCTGGCGAGCGTGGTAAGCGCAAGAAGGATCACCACGGGTCGCTGGTAAACGAGAGTGATCCAGGTACGGAGGTACTTGGGGATTCATAGTCTATATATACGGAGGAACTAAATAGCTTGTAGATAGTTCCGCAGTATGCAATTACAGCTTGTATTCACGGTACCTTATATTTACATTAAGACATCTCGTTGTGCACTATTTAGCTGCACCGAACTAATTATTAGAAGTTGCCTTTAACCGAATATCCCTTTCAGAGGTTCTATACAGGGGTTCGTCACACGTTACATACTCACTTCAACTCTATTATCGGATAAATTAAAGGCGCCAAGTTAAACGCTATAGCCGGAAATACCAATACCTAACCCACCATCGACCAACTCCTTACTCGTATCTAGGAGCTCGAAGATAAGTCGCGCCTCTCTTATAATACCCTTACGCAGGAGAACGATATACTCTACCGGGAGATCGGTACCTTACGTAAAGAAAGAGACTGCGCTAGGCTCGAGGCTCCCGACCGTTATAAAGGAGCTAAGGGAGAACTAAGAGGATTTTTAATCCAGCTTAAGGCATATTTTCGGTACTACCCTTCCCGTTTCCCGAATAAAGAGTCTAAAGTAGTATACGCCGCGTTCCGGCTTAAGGACAAGGCCCTTACTTAGTTCGAGCTAATCCTAAGAGACTATTTCGATAATAAATATAATAAAAGGGAGGATATTACCAAAAAGTATTTTAAGTTGTATAAAGGTTTCGAAGAGAAGATTAAAGAGGTATTTAAGAAGTATAATAAAAGCAAACGTACCTAAAAACGACTGGCTAATCTTAAGTAAATTAGGTTTACTACCGACTATACTATAGTATTTAGGACGGACGTACTTTATAGCGAAATTAACGACGAAGGATTAATATAGTTATTTTATAACGGACTTAAAAAAGAAGTTAAAAACGAAGTATACTAATAGGAACGGCTAAAGACTATCGACGAGTATATCGCAATAGCGGTCTATATCGACGACCGGCAGTACCAGCACCGTAAAGAGCATAAAGGTATACGCATATAAGGACCCTACCGTCCTAACGATAAGAAGAAAAGACGGCCTTATAGGACTCACGTCTTAAGGACTACTTACGTAAGACCTATAAAGATAAATATAGTTTAGAAGCGGTTTAAGGAGAAGAACGATATTAAATACTTTAATTATAGAAAAATAGGTTATTTTAAGAAAGATTATTAGGTACTTAAGTAACTCCGTTAGAAGGAAAGAAAGACGGTAATAGTTACTAAGATAATATAAGTAGTAAAGATCTCCGGTATAAAGTATTTTAATAAGGATTTTTAGGATTTAACGGACGATTATACTAATAATAACTATAAATATAAACCTCGGAAAGGAGAATTAATAGTCGATTTTAAAGGAGAAGACTATATTATAGGATAAGAATTACCGATTAAAGGAACTACGAAATTAAAAAAGAATATTATTCCTAAATCCTCCGAGGAAACTTTACGGCGATTAAAGTAGTTCTTTACTATAAATATAATTCGTATTTTAAACCTATACTCGGGAGAGACCCTAAATTAAGTTAAGGAATAAGTTTAAGGATTTAAAAAGAAGATAAAAGAACTCCGGAATTAACGGAAAGTAATTAAATAATATTACTACAACTTCAAAAATAAAGTAGCGTAAACTATAAATAATCGTTAACTGCTTATATAATTCTAATAGAAAAATAAATGATAAATTATCCTAGAGATTAAATTTAGGTAATACCGCTATAAACTACTATAGTTAATTTATAGAGAAGGTAAGTTCGAATTTAAGGAACTAGATTAGAAGAAATACTAGGAAAATAAAAAGATCACTAATATAGGGCTTTTATAAATATCCGGATAAATACCTCGCTATAAATAATACAAACTATACAATAGGAATATAGTATAGTTATACCCTAAATACCTAGAATATAAAAGGATATTTTAGTTCTAGTATATTATATATAAGTACGTTAAGTATTATTAAAATAAGGCTCTCTAAGGATATTGGTTAATACGGTAATTAGGAGGAAACGGAGATTCTAAGCCCGTTACAAGAACTATAGTTAGGTAGGAACGATAATAAAAAAAGTTAGACGATTATTTCCTATAAAGATAGGAAAATTTAATTAAATTAAAGAAGGAACTTTAAGTTATACGGTTTATACTTAGATACATAAGATATTACTTTAAATAAATAATTAATTAAGGAAAAGACACCGCTAATAAAGAAAAATATAAATTAGTGTAGTATAAGAGCCTAGATTATACGTTCTACTTATAAATAAAGGCTAAGAAACACCACGATATTTAGGCCGAAGTTGAAATTAAGGCTATAGTAAAAGGGCGGCGGATATATAATCGAAAGAGGATTCGATAAAGTATAAAAGACGAAAAATAGGAAAAAGCCTAACGATAATAATTAACTAATTTCGAACTATTAAATAATTTAATAAAGGAGGATACTTTAGAAATATAATAATAATCGGGAAAAGAACTACGGTCTTTTATAAAGGCCGAAAACCTCTAAAGAACTATAAGTAAAATATCAATAAAATCGCTATAATATAGAGGAGGGGTATAAAAGATAAAAGATTATAAGTAGTAGTATATTAAAAAAGTTTTTAAATATAAATATTTATAAATAATAAAGCAGAAGTAGACTTAATTTTACCAAAGTTTATATAATAAGCCTAAGTTCTATAAAAGAAGAAAAAGGAAGAGGTTATTATAAAAGGACCCTTCTTTATATAGTTAGTAGCTAGGGAGATATTACTATTAGATATTATAGTATTAGGAAAAATAACAATAGTAATTTTTAATATCGTAAATATAGGGCTAGAAAAAGATATAATTCTAGGATAATTATAATACGAGGATTATAACCTAGATATTAATTAGAAGGACGGTAATTATCTACGACCGAGGGTATATCGGGAGTATTTAATTAATAATAGGAGATTAGGAGTACGGTAGGAGTAGAGTGCGGGACAAGCACCCTCTACGGTACCACCGTAAGAGATATAAGAGGTATTAATATATTTAATCGATAAAGGCGGTAAAATCGAAGAAGTAGGGTTAATAAAAATAATTATATTAATGGAAATTATAGTAATAATAAAAGATAAATATACCTATTATAATAATATAAAGAAGAGCGATAAAAAGGAGGTGCCGATAGAATACTAGGGGTATCCGGTATTTACAGTAAAATACCTTTAAAGTCTATTAGAGAGGGGACTATAGGACTATAAGATTAAACTTAAAGAAGGAGTAAAGTTTAAACTTTTTTAGGTTTATTATATTAACGATAAGTAAAGTAAAGAATTATAAAAGTATTTAGACGAAAATATTAAAAAGGGGTATATTAAAGTATTTATATCGCCGGTTAAATATCTTATTTTCTTTATACTAAAGAAAAATAGAAGTCCGCAACTATATATAGATTATCGATAATTAAATTAAGAAACGGTAAAGAATAGTTATCTATTACTATTAATTTTTTAACTAAAGAGTTAACTATTAAGGGTATAATAATTTACTAGACTTAATATACTAATTAAGTATACGTATATACGAATCAAGGAGAAAGATAAATAAAAAATAGTCTTTCGCACGCCTTATAGGCATTTTGAGTACCTCGTTATACCGTTTAGGTTTATAAATATACCGGTAATTTTCTAAGCCCTCGTTAATTATATAATTCGCTAGTACCTCGATAAAATAATAATTTACTACCTCGACGATATTCTTATTTACTTGCGTACTTTAAAGGAATATAAATAGTATATTAAAGAGATTTTAGACGCGCTATATAGAGTAGAACTATTAATTAATAAAGATAAAAGCGAGTTCTATATATAGGAAACGGTCTACCTGGGATATTTAATCTCGTTAGGAGAAGTGCGAATGGAGCTAGGGAAGATTACGGTAGTTAAGGACTAGCCGAGACTATAAGTAAAAACGGCCGAACGATTAAAGACTAGGGTTCGAGAGTTTCTAGGATTTACGAATTTTTATTAGATATTTATACGGAACTATAGTGTTATAACGAAATTATTAAATGATTTAATTAAGAAGGATGCCGAGTTTAAGTGGGGAAAGGAGTAGGAGGAGGCTTTTTAAGTTATTAAAAACGCTATTATAATGGACTTAATATTTAAACTTCTTAACTTAGGACGACCTTTTAAGGTTGAAATAGATATTTCCGACTACGCTATCGGAGGGTAGCTAGGGTAACGAGATAAAGATGGGAAATTATATCTAGTGGTATTTTTTTTAAAGAAGTTAAAAGGACTACGTAAAAATTACTTTATCTACGATAAGGAACTACTTATTATTATTGAGGCGTTCGAAAAATGGAGATTATACCTTAGCGGTATTAACTACGAGGTTTAGGTCTATATTAATTATAAAAACCTAAAGTATTTTACTATTATTAAGGTCCTTAACGCTAGGTAAAGTAGATAATTAAAATTTTTATCCGAGTTTAACTTTTAAATTTATTATAAGAAGGGATTTAAGAACGTAAGAGCGGACGCTTTAAGTAGAAGAGCGGACTACTATAAAGAGAAAGTAAGAGAGGAATTACTACCTTTGCTATAAGAAATAGTAAAAGATATACTTCGGTACCCGCTTTAGCAGTAAGCTAAATATTACGTAGTATATCGAGAAGAATCTACTATCTATAAATACCAAGGTAATATCGATAGCGATAATCAAGAATAATAAGTTAAGTTAGAATTATTAGGGATTTAGAAGGACGACTGCTACTGGCTCTAGTATAATAATAGGGCCTACGTTAACCCAGAATAACGGAAGATACTAATTCAGGAGATCTACGAGTCGAAGTTCGGAGGATATATAGGAATAGCTAAAATAATAGAAAAGATTAAATAATATTTTAATTAGCTAGGAGTAAGAAAAAATATAGAAAAGATATTACGGGAGTGTAACCTCTATAGAAGAATAAGAGTAGAGAGATATAAACTATATAGGTTTTTAGAGCTATTACTAGTAGTAGAGTAACCGTAAAGTTCGGTATCGATAAACTTTATTATTAAATTATTAAAATCTAAGAATATAATTATAAGCGTTAAGTATAATAGTATTTTAACGGTAATCGATAAGCTTACTAAATAAATATACTTCTTACTTTACAAAGAGACTTGGATAGCGGAATAATTAACGGATATAATATTTCGGAACGTTACAGTAATATATATATAGCTAAGGGAATTTATTACGGATCGTAATACTAAGTTTATATCGAAGTTTTAAAAGGCTCTAATAAAATAAGTAAAAGTAAAGAGTAAAGCGTCGTTAGTATATTACCTATAGACGGACGGCTAAACGGAGAGGCTTAACTAAATCGTCGAATAATACCTTTAGAACTATATTAATTTCGAATAAAATAACTAAGTTAAACTCTTACTAACGGCACAACTTATATACAATACGGCACTTACGGAGATAACTAAAGTCACACTATTCTTCGTAAATTACGGTTTTAAGGCAGATCTATAGCAAGGACCAGAGGCAAAGGTGCCTAAGGCGGCAATAAAAGCAGGAAAGCTACATATACTATACACCAAACTTAGGGAAGAGCTCGAGTTCGTTCGGGAACGTATACGCAAGTACTACAATACTAAACGGCTCGAGGGACCTTGCTTAAAGAAGGAGGATAAAGTGTTTTTATTAATACGCAATCTTCGTACAAAGAGGCCTAGTAAAAAGCTAGACCACAGGAGAGTAGGCCCATTTAAAGTTAAAAGAAAGATATCGGAGACGGCGTACGAACTAGAGCTACCTAGTACGATATATCTATAGTTATACACTTTTCACATCTTACTTCTAGAACCTGTACTACTAGTAAATAAGACTAATACCTAGGAGATAGCGGAGGACGAAGAAGAAAAGTACGATGTAAAAGAAATACTAGATTTACGGATTAATAAAGGTTAATTAAAATACTTAGTTAGCTAATTAGGTTACCCGGCTATAGATAATTTATAGGAACTATCGATAAATCTAAATTATCTAAATAAGTTAAAAGAATTCCATCGGCGATATCTAGACTAGCTTAAATAAAAAAAATAATACCTAGATTTACGGACGATACCTATAAATCTAAACATAAAACCCCGATAGAAATCGAACCTACACCTCCGACGTAGTAGTTAGCGTACCGCATACTATATTATAAAGTTAATAAATACCTAAGGACTTATCTATAATTAGCACTATAAACCTCAATTACTTTAAGAAATTGGAGGAGTTCTACCGGAGGAATCCTAACTGACTATAAAAGCAGGGTTAGTTAACTAGTCAAAGTTAACGGGAGGTTCGAAAGCAATACTAAGGTTAGAGGTACCAATAGCCTCTTAATCTATAACACCGAAAGCGCTTAGCGACTAGGTTTGGTTAATTAGGGATTACTCGCCTAGTAGATCTATAGGCTCGGGCGAGGGGGGCGCCAAAGTATCCACCTTATCTAACAACTCCATCCCCCGACAAAAGAGTTCTACACCCTAGTTATACATCGACTCGCGCTATTTATATAGGCGAGTTAAGGAGCTTAGTATCTCCGATAGTAAATTCTCTTTCGCGGTAATCTCCTTGTTAATTTTCTTTTATTCCGATAAGTTTTTAATCACTACAACTGTCAATAAAGGAAGGATTATTATATAAAACCCAAGCACCCACGAGAATCCGCCACGTTTAGCCCATTATATAATTTACCTACTCGAACATAGTTTAAATAGCGGCTCGACCCCTCCTTTATAATACAGCGCTTTTAAGGCTTCGCGCACTAGCAGCGGGAGCAGGGTATAATTTCGATACCGTCTTAATCGATCGAAGCGGAAAGAACTATTTGTTTGCGAGTAGTATCGCGGTAATATTTCTCTACGCGACCCGTCATCGTTAGGTACACCGAAACGAATTTACGGGAGAAGAAAAAAAAAAGGGATTACTTACGTACAGGAGAGAACGGCAGCGCTAAGGGTATAAGGACAACGATATTAAGTCTTCCGGGACGAAAGACGTCGAGGGGGGAGTATTGTATTACAGACCAACTATATAGCAGGGCCGGGCGGGGACTACAGTTAACCATACCGGCCAATAGAAGGAAAGGGGTATAGTAGTAAGGCTACCAGGGTCGGAGGAGGCTCACTGCTTAGTAAAGGTAAGCCGGATTACTACGATTACTTGGCGAGCGTGGTGAGCGCAAGAAGGATCACCACGGGTTGCTAGTGAGCGAGAGTAATCCAGGTACGGAGGTACTTAGGGATTTATAGTCTATATATACGGAGGAACTAGATAGCTTATAGATAGTTCCGTAGTATATAATCACAGCTTATATTCACGGTACCTTGTATTTACATTGAGACATCTCGTTGTGTACTATTTAGCTGCACCGAACCAATTGTCAGAAGTTGCCTTCAACCGAGTATCCCTTTCAGAGGTTCTGTACAGGGGTTTGTCACACATAGCGGGTATCAAAGGAATCCTACTGGCCTAGTAGTATATTGAAGGACTTGGCAGTGGCCTAAAGTAAGGAGGGCACGGACTACTTAACGGGAGATAAATATACGTTTAGGATTACTATACTATTCTAAGTTTTCTTCTTCCTCTTTTCTTTATTATAAACTTCGAAGTTATTAAAGATTATTATTATAATTAAATTACTATTTTAAACCTTATATTATAATTTTTATTATATATAATCTTTAATTATTTAAAGTTTAATATATTATACTATTATTAATTATTATTTATATTTATTTATTTTTTACTTCCTTTTTATTAATATCTAATATATTATTATTAACCTTTTTAAATATTATTAAAAGTTTAATTATTCTACTTTATAACTTTTAGGTTAATATCGATAAAAACTTTAATTATATTACCGGAGAGTATTTTTTTAAAAACTTTCTTTTATTTAAGTTTATTATTTTAAGCTATATAATATTTTTTTTTATTAATATTACTTATTATTATATTACTTATATATATTATTGAAATAGGTATGGCTCATATACAGGCCTAAAGGCCCTGTAGCTAATACACTAATAGCGTAGCGGAATTGTCACACACGATACCTGTAGCTCACTGCTGGGGTGCTAGGCTACAGCACCTGGTAGGT